>JAJSOF020000029.1:25263081-25313023 GCA_025594305.2 Periplaneta americana | reverse complement strand
CTCATACATGTAAGAGCTATATTTTCAGCTGCAGATCCCAATATACAATTATACTCATCAAAATTTGAAGGCGGAGCAGGCAGATCCATGATTCCACACAACATATTATCTCACTCGCATTTCCTCTGCCAATGGAACGTAGACCATAAACTAGCCTTATATTTGAACTATATAACTTTTTCCCATCTTGTGAATTACTCATAGTTGAAGAAGAAAAACATACACTATGATTACAAGACTTACATACTAATTCTAATTCTGCTGCAACACCCACATGTTTATTTACAATTAGTTCCATGCCACTTGCTGCATGCCTTTACACAACACATAATTTGAAAAAAACCTCACAGAATTGGTGACAAATTTCATAGAAAATACTTATGTAACTACAAGAATACATATTACATATTGATATATTATAAACAAAATAAACTGAAAGTTGAATTCAATACAAAATTAAATTTGAATAAATTGAATTATAACAATTATTTCTCATTATTTATATTCCTAACAACAGCAGTAATTAAGTTAAATATATGCCCTATTATTTTATTATAATTATAATTGATGTTTTCTATAACGTATTTCTATTATTATTTTCACGAAATATTTTCTTTCTTAGACATTAATTTTCACAATTTAGCGTTGGCATCACTGGTCGAGTGAACCTGGGAGCAGAAATATTTATTTATTTTTTATTTCAGTAGGTTATTTTACGACGCTTTATCAACATCTTAGGTTATGTAGCGTCTGAATGAGATGGTGATAATGCCGGTGAAATGAGTTCGGGGTCCAAAACCGAAAGTTACCCAGCGCAGAAATATGAAAATAAATTCGAAAATGGGAAAGCTCCTGCAGCATTGTTATTGTCTCATAATGTTTAAAGAATCATACACATTGATTCAGCTGACTTTAATCTACAGTAATATATCATTTTTATAATGCTATATTAATTCTTACCTCAAATATAAAATGTTTCTTCAGGAGCGGTCACAAGAGAAAGAAAAACTTACTTGTCAACCACCTTTCACTGACAGTCGACTGCTTCTATTCAAAAGGCGGGTAGTCAATAGAATTGAAAAGAAGACATCTCCTGGCATCTGTTTTTTATTATCCAATTTAATAAACCCTATTTCACCCTGAGGTATATTAGGGTTATAGTTGGCATCAAAATACATGTTTCATAACCAATAAACAATAGTAAAGTTATAATATAAAATAGTGGTCGCAGTTACAATTCACATGAATTATGTAGAAGAATCCACCTTAATGAAAAATGGATCCTGTTAAAGATTAATGAGATGTTTGAAGAATAATCAATGCAAAAGAGATACAAGAATGTCTAACCGTTTCAGAGTAGATACACGACCTAGAAAGATAATCAATAGTAGATTAATATAACAAAGTTTGACTTTCACTTTCAAATTAATACTTAATTCATGAACAATGGAACAGTTAAGAGTAATAAATGGATATTACAAGCAGCGATTTACGGTTACAAGTTACGTACGTGATTCACGAACAAGTACAATAAGACAAGTAATGGCTTACAACTAACGAATAACGAAATTCTTGAAGGGCAATATATAATATAGTAGGGGCAATACAAAAGATTTAAAAACAAATGTAAACAGTAAAGGAATAGTAGAAATACTAACTTAAAATTACAAGTTAAACACATTCTTTTTAAAGCAATAGGTAACAACAACGAGACACTAATAACAATACACTGACTGTAGTTACAGATTAAACAAACACGCAAAGAATCAATAGCTATTTTCAGGCATTATATACATGGACCATGACTTTAATTCGCATCTTCTTGACGTTACTTCGTATATTATTTTGTGTTCCAATCTATTTCAATTTGTTATTTTTCACTGTAACAACAAAAATATATCTGTTAGATATTTCCAAAACTTAAAAGTCAGAGACCACAATAAAATTATTGAGGAATTACTTGTCAATAAGTTTATTACGTACAATATATTTAACTTTATTTCAATCGGTAATTATGTATGGAATTATAGGATGGGGTAGCTCATTTAAATCCAATTTTAATCCACTTTATTTATTACAGAAGAAAATAATTAAAATATGTCTTCATAAACCTATTAATTTTCCATCTCAAAATTTGTTTCTAGACTTTAATGTACTTAACGTAAGACAACTTTATTATATTGTATTAATAAAATTCATACATAAAAATCGAAATAATTTTGAATTGTATTCTCATAGTTATGAAACAAAAGGTATGAATTCTTTAAGACTGTTTGAACCAAAATGCAACACTGTTACAGTATTTAATCATAGTAGTAATTTAGGCCCAAGAATATATAACATTTATATTTAAATATCCTAATCTTGTCAAGTCTAATAGTTCTAGTATTAAATTAAAAAAGTTATGTATGGATTTTATAAAAATTGAAAAATTATAAATTTAAATTTATATACTATAATTGCACAGTAGACATAAGACAAATTGTATTGTATAATTATTAATTTCAATTCAGGAATCCGCCCCTGAGCACGAGGTCTACTCTTTTAGGGAGAGTTAAAGTTTTTCTGTATATATTATATTTTATGTTACAATTATTAGCAAAATCTATACTAATAATAAATCTGTAGCCGAAATTTTTCTGGTAATTTTCGATTTTCCAAAATAATTGGTCCTAACATATATAATTAACCACCCTGAAACCGAAAATCGTTTTTTTGAAATTTTTGTTTGTATGTCTGTCTGTCTATTACCTTTTCACGCGATAATGGCTGAACGGATTTCGATGAAAAATGGAATATAAATTATGTTCGTTTTAACTTAGATTTTTAGGCTATATGGCATTCAAAATACATTATTTAAAAGGGGTTATAAGGGGGCCTGAATTAAATAAATCGAAATATCTCGCTTATTATTGATTTTTGTGAAAAATGTTACATAACAAAAGTTTCTTTAAAAATAATTTGCGATAAGTTTTATTCCTTGAAAAATTTTGATAGGACTGATATTTAATGAGATAAATGAGTTTTAAAATTAAAATAACTGCCATCTAAGGGGGTGTAATGAATTAAAAAACAAATGACTTCGTCTATAAGGGGCCTTGGACAGCAACAATCGAAAGCTATGAAAGACAGCCTACAGAGAATGTTTCTGTGTTTGTATGAAGTAATATCGGGAGCTTTAATTAACCGATTTGTATAATTAATTATTATTTCATCATTGGAAAGTGTAGTTTCTCTAGATGGACATAATGCTATAATGTTATTACAGTAACTTCTGATATAATATAATATAATATGTAATATTATATAATATAATTTAAGTTATTTGAAGGGTTCAGAACCATAGTGGGCCAAGCTCCAGTTACTGAATACGTAGAAAACAAGGGTTAAAATTAAGTTATTACCATAATTCAATAGAAACCTATAACAAGTAAAATAAAATATATACATTAAATCTAAATGATGTCAATCTTCATTAAACTATGGTTGTATGTAATAAAAATTAAGAAACATGTTAAAGGAATTGTCATTGCACCAAATGAGTGTCTCTGGACCAAAATGACCGCATTTTAATTATTTGGATGAAATTTAAATTAAGTAACATATTAAACGATTTATCCTTCTATCAAACACGAATGTTCCCTGGATCAAACGTCCTATTTTAATTATATAATTACTTTATATTTATTTCTAACGGGTGCAGCGGAGCGCACGGGTACGGCTAGTAATAAATACTTACAACTTACTTACAAATGGCTTTTAAGGAACCCGAAGGTTCATTGCCGCCCTCACATAAGCCCGCCATCCTGTGCAAGATTAATCCAATTCATTTTAATATATCAATATGCCTGGTAAATTATTAATAAGTATTTAATGAATTTCAATCTTAAGGCATATAAACTTGCATATATATATGACTACTTGAAATATTTTTATTATCATCATTGTAAATTTTAAAATGACTACTTGAAATATTTTTATTATCATCATTGTAAATTTTAAAATTAACATCATTGACAAATTTTAAACATTGTATATTAATTGTAACATGAGCTATATGTATAAATAAAATATTCGTCCAGTCTAAGTTCAAATTCAAAGATTATCTTAATATTCATCCTGTTTCATGTTATATCTACATAAAGCTCATGAATTTCATGTACCACATATATTGTTCTCTATTTTCCTTGTTATATGCATAATATGTTATTATAGGTCCAGATAATATGTACTGTTATATCTGAAGATGCCTAAACGGCGAAAACGTTCATATATTGTGATTAAATAGCAAATAAACATTTGCAAGTTTATATGCCTTAAGATTGTAATTCATTAAATACTTATTAATAAGATTAATCCAGTCTCTATCATCATACTCCACCTCCCTCAAATCCATTTTAATATTAGACGAAGGGTGCCTAATATGAGACACACTTTCTTAAAATTGAAAAGTGACTACAATTTCAAAAATATTTTTAGTCTTGAGGTAACATTCTATTAATGAGTCATTACAGTATATAATTCATGAGTGTCATTGATATTATGTTTAAGCATTTAGTAAAAAATTGAAGGAAACTACGAATGAGTCAATTGTCATAAAATTTACTATGGTGCCCTAATATGAGATAGTATAAAAAATCTGGAATACTGCTAGTTTATTGTAGAGAATATAATGACAATGACAAAAAAGCATTTATTTATATAGAGTAACACATATACAAATTTCGAACTGAATATCCAGAAAGAATGAACAATGAGAAAATCGCATTAAACATTGCTAAACTACAAATTTATTGGTTGAAGGAACACAATAAGAATCACGCTTGAGTTTAAAAAGTCTAATGTCCCTTCTTACTGCACATAGGACATACAAATGTGTCCTCTTCAACGCCACAGTCTTCCTGCGCCCATCGATAGCATTTTATGCACTGTGTCCACTTTTCCCCATGAGTGTCTTCAGAGAAACGGCCCGTGCAGAACAGACACTCAGCATCGTCGTCATCCACTTCGGAATCTTCGCTGTCGTCAAGAACAATGTCGCTGTCAGAGTCACTTGATGTGGATTCCTTTCTTTGTCTCTTCGCACCTTTTTGGGGGGTTTTCCCCAAATAATTTTTTAGCTGCTTCTGCTTTCTTGGTCTCCAAAGCAGCCTTCTTCTCTTTGGAGACCTGCAGCTGCTTTCTGTATGGAGATGAAGTGATATGAGCAGCAGAACCAGTACGAGGTCTGCCTGCACTTGCAGAATCTTGTTTTCTCAACTGTGGAATAGGCCTGATGTCTCTCGGGCTTACAGACTGCAGAGATCCAATGTTGGAGTCACTGGAAGGTCCTGGAATGGGATCCTCATTCTCTGTTTCTCCAGCACCTTGATGTTGAGAATCAGCTTGATGAATACTGAACTCATGATCCCTGAATATATGTCTATTGCAGGGAATGAGTCCCGTTTTTCTGAAGGCATTTGCGGACGCCTCCATTGTAGCTGCTCGACTATAAGCAGCCTCAAATAATCTGGCCACTAACAGATTAGTGACGACTCGTGTCCAGGATTGCTTGCGAGCCAAGTTTCAATTTCGTTGGCATAGTAGGTTTTAAATGGACCCATGAAACCAACGTCTAGGGGCTGCATTTTATGCGTTAAGTGTGGAGGCAGGCAGATGACATCAACATGGTTCTCTCTGGCTTTGTCCACAACGTCAATATTTTTGGTATGAGAAAAGTGACCGTCAAGTATAAGCAATGCTGGATCGTCTGCCGATGGTTTCACGAACTGAATAAAATGGGAAAATATCTGCTTGGATCCATCCACTTGGATGGCAAGCCGAAATTGATCCTACCGGTGCACCATCCATCAATTCTTCCTTCATGTTTTTTTTCTGGGGAAGATCACTAATGGTGGAACATAGGTACCAGCTGCATTCATACAAGTGACTATCCTTATCAGGTTTCCCCGCTCTGAAGATGTCAAAGATGCAACTTGCTTCTTTCCTTTCATTCCTATAACTGTCCTGTATTTATGCTGCACAGTCGTTATACCAGTCTCATCGACATTATAGACCCTGTGTGGATTATGGTTCACCTTAGTCAGCAGAGGCTCATAAATGTCGAAAAACTTGGCAACATTCTCCGGGGTGAAGGCTTTAACTCTAGCTGCTGAGATCCCTTGTGGAGTTCTCATCGAAAGCACTGGATGGCGTTTCAGAAAAGCTCGGACCCATTTCTTCCCTGCAGAAGCGCGAGCTATATTGAAAGGATGCTTAAATCCATTTCTTTTAATTGTACAAGTGCAGTTCTGAGATATTTATCAAGTACAGGTTTGGATAAGGTGATTTAGTTTTTTATTGACCCGTTTTACTTATCCTCCGGAAGGAAGAATGGTCTGCACAACAAGGGAATAAATTACGAATGATAAAGGAAAGTGTTCGGGAATGGGATTCGTCTAAAAGAGCGTCACGACGCGAAGAAGTTTTAGTTACGCGGTTGAGGATTGGCCATTGCCGTTTTACGCATGGCCATCTTTTAACCCTCTATGGCCCGAATTATTATTCTTTGAGCAAAAATTTTTTTCGTGCTATAGCAACTTATATGGCTTAAGAATAAAATGAGATTTTTGGAAATTTTCAATTTTGTATTTTTCAAAATCGGTTTGTGACTTTGAGGACACAGTGGGCTATAAGGTTATCATTTCGTACTCGTATTCCCAAAAAATGTTTATTCATTTTTTGTTTGTATACAAGTGAATTGACAATAATAATGTGGTAAATATTACAGTACAGGTTAGAAGAAAAGTGATATAGATTTAAAAGAAAATCTGGATTGATTTGCAAACACGTAAAAGTTCTTTTCAGCATTCTGACAAGTGCGTCTATGTGGTATGGAATTCCAAGAAACATTTTCTGGTTGGTGTGAAGCACAGGTGGACTTCGCACTTGGAACACATAACTTTTGGAGTTCCACTACACTTCAGCTTTTTGCAGCGTCCCCTCTTTTCAGAGAAATGTGTCCAATGTGCTACTTCATCCGTTCTCACTACTTTATCCGGCAAAGTTGCACTGGGTCCTCTTTTTTTCTTTACATCAATTTCGGCCTGCAATGAGGAGAAATTTGATCTTCCTCGTTTCTTAGTCTTTCCTTTCTTCTCCTGACATAGGCAAGCTGCAACTGAAATTTTGAAGTCACGTAGACTGATCTGGTCCTTCGTGTTTACATTGCAGGATCTACAGCCTCTTCTGTAAAGTAACCATGCTTGTACCACTGTCAGATCCAACAAGTGGAAGGCAATGCGATGGAACCATTTCTTGGACCGAATGGCTGTCCGATACAGGGCTATAAGTGAATCCATAAGGTCGACACCACCCATAATTTGTTGTAATATATTACAACAGAGGGGCACTGAACATCGATTATTGTTTTTTTCTTTCCTGTCCCATCTCTGGACTGTAGTAGTAAGATACACCCCAACAAAAGTGCTCAGCAAATGAACTACTTTGTTGTCTTACCACTTCGTTGTCATTAGACTGATACCATTAATCTTCGTCATTTCTTCTACAGTTTCTCTTCCCTGCTACTTCATATCCTTATCAGAGGAAAACTTGCAGCCACAAAATCTATTTGGTCTTACAGTACCAAGGACAGAATACCAATCTTCACTAGTTCCACTTGCAACTGAATACTGGTAAACCAGTTGTCAAAATAAACTTTATGAAGATGATTTCGTGGCACTATTTGAGTGAGGCGAAGTATAACATTTCCTCTGATACCAAATCTGGTAAATTAGGATCATGCTCCACTGCACCACTATAAAGTTAGAAATTATGCATTATACCGAATGAATCACACAATACAAAAGCTTTGTAGTCCCACTTTTTGGTTTGTTCTTCATGTATTGTTTCAGCCTATGTCTTCCCTTGAACGCTATCATTTGCTCATCAACACAAAGATTTTCATTCATAGGAATGAAGTTGAGATTCTTCACTAAGGAATCTAGAAATGGTCTTATTTTGTATAATTTGTCATTACTCCTTTCTACGTTTTCATTATTATTGAAGTGAAGATTAGACTTTATTTCCTCCCATCTATTGCGCGGCATTGTATCAGCGACTGCTGGAACTTCAGTACCTTCTTTCCAATACATTCTGGAACCTGGCAAGCCATATATTGCATATATTGACATATAAAAGCAGCAACCAATGAACTGCTCAATCTCTTCTAGAGAAAATTGTATTTGGTTTGTAGGATCAGGACTTGCTGCATAAAGGTTACTTTCATTCACCACATTGTTCAATATATTCTCATCCAATGGCTTTCTGAAATAATGTATAGGCTCATCAGGGCAGTTGGTTCCATCAGGAAGTCTCCCTTTCCATGGTTGAACTGGTTGTAATTGCCTAATTTTGTTTCACTTTCCAAGTAAAATCAACTGTGCCAACACATCTTTCTGAATAATTTCCTACTTGGGCATTATCGTTTCCATCATCACTAGCATCATCCAAAACTTGGTGGTGGTTACCGGCAACTTCCCCATTCTCATCTGTATCGCTTTCTGGAATAATTATATTTTCTTGGGTCCTAAGGTTCTGATGCACTTCCACATCTTCACTATCAGATGCTAAATCAGGGTCATCAGATGCGTAATCTCCTACAGTTTTCACTTTAGTTTCGCTTCTCTTGTTATGTCCATAAAACTTCTTTGGGTTCATTCCCGAATAGACTGTGTAAGAGAAATATTGACGGTGCTGTATTATATAGATGCACTACAGTGATAAGAAAATTACGCAAAATAAGGCTGAAAGTAAATATGTTATACCAACTATAAAATACCAGTATTTTAAAATTTTACAGGTACTGTTATTAATTTTGTTTCAGTAATCACGAAATGATCATAAAAGACAATATAATATAATTATTGTTTAAAATTATAAAATTATATGAAGGCTCTGAATACAGTATAAATAGAAATAAAAAGAGGATTTCGACTGATCATTCTATATTTGCACTACCATGCTGCACGTGCATATCCTCAAACGTAGTAGCCCAATGTTGCATGAAAGACACAAACGTATATTTATGAAATAATGCAAGATAAAATCGATTAATTGAATTTTACATTGTATAAGTGTTGAATTTAATACTTACGAATACTGTGAATATTTTTACCACTTAAATTCACAAATAAATATCACAAAAATAAACATAAAGTTCGTCGATTTCACAACCTTCCCTCTGTGAGCAAACGCTAGCTTTCCTATGCTATCTGGTGAGAACAAATTACACTACTTATACAAACAAGGCATGGATTCTTAGCTGCCATACTGTGGCTCCAAAGACACACTGGGATACAGTGGTACTTGATCAGAAACGTATAAAAATTGAATAAAAGGGATTGTTACTTTGAAGTCACGTTGGGCCATAGAGGGTTAAATGGTGAACCTCCTGCGGTGTGTGACGCGTGCCATGTTCCAGTTTCTGTGGAACATGTGCTATTGTACTGTAGGAAATACGACCGTTTCCGACGTCAACATGCGATAGGCGTGACGCTCTTGGAAACTATTTATTTGTGTGAACGCAGTTTTAAAGTTTTTATCCAGTACAGGTCTTGACAATGTCATTTAATTTTTATCGCCCCTAGACTCTTTACATCTAGGGAACACACTATTTACATTTTATCTGCCCTGTTCTCGGACTTTTATATTGCATTACATTTTATGTATTAATATTTCTGGTCACCAGATACTTTACATCTGGTGACGGTTTTAGTAACTGACTTCCTGGAGATATATATGTATATATATATATTTTTTTTGTACCTTTCGGTTTTAACAGCGAGATTTTAATTGATGTCGCTTTTACGTCTCCCAGTTTTTAAATGAGTTGTACTGACTCTTGTTCAAGGGCGCAAATAGCCATAGACGCTGACGCGCCCTTTAAACACCATCAATCAATCAATCCACAACGTCAATATTTTTGGTATGAGAAAAGTGACCGTCAAGTATAAGCAATGCTGGATCATCTGCCGATGGTTTCACGAACTGAATAAAATGGGAAAATATCTGCTTGGATCCATCCACTTGGATGGCAAGCCGAAATTGATCCTGCCGGTGCACCATCCATCAATTCTTCCTTCATGTTTTTCTGGGGAAGATCACTAATGGTGGAACATAGGTACCAGCTGCATTCATACAAGTGACTATCGTTATCAGGTTTCCCCGCTCTGAAGATGTCAAAGATGCAACTTGCTTCTTTCCTTTCATTCCTATAACTTTCCTGTATTTATGCTGCACAGTCGTTATACCAGTCTCATCGACATTATAGACCCTGTGTGGATTATAATAATAATAATAATAATAATAATAATAATAATAATGATTTATTTTAGCTGGCAGAGTTAAGGCCATAAGGCCTTCTCTTCCACACAACCAGCAAAAAGTGTATATACATATGCATGAACTTACAAAGAATTCAACAAATTGATTTAGATGAGAGTTACATGTATACAAGAGTTATTTACGAATTAAACAACAAAATACTATGAACTATTAATTAAACACTGAAATAAACTGGGTAGCAGAATTAAACTAAAATACATAGAATATTAATATATTTCAAATTATATTAGATAATAGAAAGAGATTATTATGAGACAATTTTGAAAATGCAGCACAATCAGGATGATGTCTAAAGAAAAAAAAAGCAACAGTGTAGTCAGTAATATTTTAAATCAGTATGATTGAGTGAAATGCTAATAAGGTTATCTTTTTAAGCTGTTCTTAAAGGTGTTTGTTGTCTTGCAGCCCCTAATACTTTGTGACAAGGAATTCCATTGACGCGAGGTGGATATTGTAAAAGATGAGGAATAACAAGATGTTCTATGAAGAGGTATATTTAGCGTGCCACAGATAAGTGATCTGGTATTTACGTCGTGGTTAGATTATGGTTTACCTTAGTCAGCAAAGGCTCATAAATGTCGAAAAACTTGGCAACATTCTCCGGGGTGAAGGCTTTAACTCTAGCTGCTGAGATCCCTTGTGGAGTTCTCATCGAAAGCACTGGATGGCGTTTCAGAAAAGCTCGGACCCATTTCTTCCCTGCAGAAGCGCGAGCTATATTGAAAGGATGCTTAAATCCATTTCTTTTAATTGTACAAGTGCAGTTCTGAGATATTTATCAAGTACAGGTTTGGATAAGGTGATTTAGTTTTTTATTGACCCGTTTTACTTATCCTCCGGACCCTTTACATCCGGAGGTTACATTTGTTGTTTTATATTTGATTTTACATTGTTGACATTTCGGACTTTATACATCCGAATATTTTATAAAATTTTATGGTTTTAAAATATGATTCACAAGTTATCTCTGGTGGTCTTAGTTTTATTGTCCTATTTGTTCGTTTTGAATACCACCTAGTGTGGTAGAATTGCTCACATTTATGATTCTCTAGAAATCACCTTATGTATACTGCATTTGTGTGCCTCGTTTTATCGTGACAACACTTTTTAGTTCTTTTAGCACTCTGATTATTACATTATTTATATCTTTGTTATATTAAGAATTTTAGATTAGGGCGCAAATAGCCATAGTAGTTGACGCGCCCTTCTTAAACCCTACTACTACTACTAAATCCATTTCTAATGCACAACTGAAAGGCCATTCGCCGTATGTCTTGTGTTCTCAAGCCATAGAATCTCTCTTCCATATCTAAGCAGTACTGAACGAGTTGTTCCTCGAGTTCAGATGGTAAGACCGGCTTCCTCCCTAGAGGAATGTCCACTAGCTCCTCCGGTGACCGATTATCTTTCACGAATCTTTCTAAAGTTCTTTTGGGCACCTCAAAATATTTGGAAGCTTTTAAGTAACCCATCTCACCGTTTCTCACCACTCCGATTGCACCAAGCATGGCTTCCTTATCATACTGCTTCCTCTTTGTGGCAGACGGCATCTAAGGAAATAATAATAATATTAAGAACAAACTATATACAACTTGGCGTGACGCAGCTTCTTAATTGATCATTTTGTTAGAACTATTCTCTTGGTATACAATGCTTTAGTTTTCACGCTTCATTAGTTTCCCACTAAATTTGCATTGCCAACTATAGAGATATTGCCATAATTACTACTTTACAACGCATGCTGTTTAATTTTTATATCGAAGACACGCAAGTATTAAAATTCAAATTGATTAATTGCAAGTTGGCATTAATTTCATTTTTAATTTCTTCACTCTTACAGAATCAAATGTCTAACAGTAGACTTCATTATTGTGAAATGACTTTCACATAAAATTAAATAAATAAATAATAATGGTCATAATATGCGATACTGTCGCCTAATATGGGATACTGTCTCATATTAGACTACACCAGGTGTCGCATATTAGGATCCCGCCATCTTGCGTAGTAAATCTTTGTTCACAGCAAGAATTTTCGAACAAATTAAACCGCTCTTTGTGAACTGCAGCGTCGTTTCATGCACAAAAGGCGCAACTAAAAAGAATATTATCAATGACTTACCTTCAATAAGGTAATTAGAGTTGTAAGAAACACTGCAAAAAACTTTAAAATGATGAAAATCACAAACAGAGTATTCACGTGATGTAGGGCTTCTCACTGTGTTGGGGCGTTCACTACTGTGCTTCTGCTTCCTGAAGAGTTAGTTCAGCTCATTGCCGATAGAGTTCACTAGTTTCGCCAATATTCATGTATCGCATATTAGGGAACTATCGCATATTAGGCACCTTTCCTCGCCCTCCCTAAAGGTCTTTTTCCCTCCGGTCTCCCAACTAACACTCTATATGCATTTCTGGATTCGCCCATACGTGCTACATGCCCTGCCCATCTCAAACGTCTGGATTTAATGTTCCTAATTATGTCAGGTGAACAATACAATGCGTGCAGTTCTGTGTTGTGTAACTTTCTCCATTCTCCTGTAACTTCATCCCGCTTAGCCCCAAATATTTTCCTAAGCACCTTATTGTAGGGGTTCGCAACAAGCTGTTTTTTTTTACGGTGATGGGTTGTTAGCCCTTCGCCCAACCCCAAACTGGAGGACCACCCCTTATCGGCTGTCCACGACTGCTTATTCAATATATTCGCAGCTACCGTCCATATCTGGAGGCCGTCTCCTCTATCCGCAACCTGAGGACGCGCCATGCCGTGGTGATAGGGACCCACAAATAAATTCCATGACAGTCAATTGAAATTTTATCACGGGATTAGGAACCTTTACCCTATACTACTGTTCAGTACAGAAGTGCGTACCATGAAGTAAACAAGACAGGGCCAATGTTAGTGATGTAGGTAGCACATTGGTGTTAGCCGCATGAGAGGCAAGTAGCAGTACTGGATCCGTAAACCAGCAAGCGTGCTGACCATTAGTCGGCTTGTGTTATGTTATTTGTTTTACTCTATTATTACATTTCGCAGTTCTGCTGCTCCTTTTTCTCTGCACTTTGTCGTAGTCGTCATGACCTTCTCAAACCTGTAAGGTTTTTTGGCAGGTGCTGGAGTTGTAGACCTGTTTGTGGCATGCAAATAACAGCAAATAGTAATAATAAAGTCCGGAGGATCAGGGAACTCGGTGGCAGGTTAGTCTCCGCCTGCAGGCCACTCCACTCAGTCCTTGACGACGACTGGACCTCGCGCGACACGTAAGTAGTGCAGAGCGGCTCTGCCATTTTATATTTGAACGTGATTGGCGTGCTCGATGAAAGTGTGATAATTGTGACGTCTGATAGTCAATAGTAGTAGTATTAATTGCAATAAGCGATAAATTATAAGGAAATAACAGGCGGAGACGTTTGTGGGTATCAGATTAAGTAATGTACATAATAATAATAACACTGGTCAACAAAATTAAACATTTTTTTTTCTTAAAAGATAAAGAATGGACAATTCTTATAGCACTTTTCGTGCTGATTTGAGATCTGGTTTCAAACATTTTCTATCACCCAGGGTTTGTGAGTAATTATATGAAATGTACTTCAGACTTTTCTAGTATTTATTTTTATTTTTATATATTTTAATGTACCGAAGTACATATGATATTTCCATGCAGATATTCTGCGTCATCATACGATGAAAGAGTAATGGAACGGAGAAAAATTCTCTCCGGCGCCGGGATTTGAACCAGGGTTTTCAGCTCTACATGCTGATGCTTTATCCACTAAGCCACACCGGATACAACCCCGGCGCCGAATAGAATCGTAGAGCTAAAAACCCGGGTTCAAATCCCGGCGCCGGAGAGAATTTTTCTCCGTTTTCTAGTATTGTTACCGTGTAACATTTTACCTAAAATCATATTTATTTACCTAAAATGTGTGTGAAATACAGTGTGCTCATAAAGTCCCAGTACATTTAGGGGATAACGTAGTCCAATTACAACGAAATTTATATGTAGTATCTACTACAAAGGCAGTGTTCCACGTGACCTCCATCAATGTCAAAACACGTTTCCCAACGACGCACCGTTGCCTGGAAAACCAGCATATCCTCTGTAATCATTGCACTGGCCTGGCGTGTTCGTTCTTTCAGCACTTGCAGATTAGGAACCTTGGTTCGGTACACCTGTTACTTGATGAACCCCCAAGCGAAAAAGTCCAGAGATGTGAGGTCCGGTGAACGCGGTGTCCACATACGAGGAGATGCTCTTCCAATCCACCTGTTGGGAAACATGTCATTGAGATACGCACGTACTGTCAGAGAAAAGTGTGGTGGTGCTCCATCTTGCTGCAAAACCACTGTATCAATGATACCATCTTGCAGTAACTGTGGGTGTAAGAAAAGTTGCAACATATCAAGATACATGTCTCCCGTGATTGTTTGCTCGGCGAACATGTAGATTTTAGGCTATACTTCGCTTGAGAAATATCTCTTATGAGTGTCCAGCAGTAGTCTGACAGAATATTTGGGCTCCATTTTTCCTGGTAGCGCCTTTCCATTTCATTGAACTCCTGATGAAATTGCTCCCTACTTTCAGCGCTCACTACCCGAAGGTTTTGAGGAAAGAAAAAATATATGAGAATCCAAGAAGTTACTTTTGAGAGATACGTGACACCCCATCACGTTATAGTAGTTCTGAATCAGCTCTCTAACAAGTTCTCTGTAATCTTCTGATCTGTAGTTCCTAGAAAATAACAGTCTGTTGAATGATTTTTAGGTTCTCGGCATATCATTCGAACTGGAAAAGGCATATGACCGGATTCTTTTAGCCAACCAGTTTGGCTAATAGAATTACATGGAGCATAACAGATTTCAGGGGCCCAGTTTCTATCCTCATCTATTTTGCAATCAAAAGAACACTCGTAAGCTATTTTAACTAGTGCAGTAAAATTCACTAGTGTGCTTTCAAAGTTAATTAACCACAAACGTAACAAAAATTGTTTGTGATTTACAGTATTTCGAGGTATGTTTCACTTCATAAGATACTTTTACCAAAGTTAAAATTAGGACAAACAAAACACGGGTTATGAAACTTGTTTCATGATTGTAAGTTCCAACTCAACTGAGAATTAATACTAACTCTCGCAGTCTCATGAGGAATAAAATTCATTTTTATGAATTCTGACTTCACAGACAACAGCGATCTGAAGTTGTAGATCAATTGTTAAAGTAATAAAATGAAATATTTGAAATATTTTCTTTCCATTAGCATGTCAAGGACTGTATATAGCTATAAAAATAAATCAATTTTTCTAAAATTACAAAAAAAATTGTGGGTGGTAGAAAAATTGTGACTTCATTTTTGGAATCTGTAGATGACATTATATAAGAAACAGCAGAAATTGTACATTTAACAAAATCATTGTTGACCATTGTAATTAATTACTATTTTGTTATTAATATATAAATCCGGTTTAGATTTTTTACAGCTATCATTTACATGTTTGACTGGAGGACTTTATATTGTAAAAATGGTTGTCGTGCGCTGTGATAATTTTATAAGGAAATGACACTACTGGATTTGAAATGTGCACGCTATTAGGTACTGTTAATTTTGTTTCTTTTACAATAATGAACCTAAATTTATCTAATAGGCTATGTAATAGTAGTAGTGAGGTGTGGTGTAGTTGAAAATTTCGGCCGTAGTTTACGCGGCGACTGAATTGTGAGTTTGAATTCGTCTCGTGATTGTTGGCTTCACATTATGGAAATCGCACAATGTGTCTGCGTAAAAGTAATGTTATAATTAGGGCTAGGATTTTGGTGACCTATGAATCATAAAAAGTATCCTAAAAACAATACATTTATGACCTAAAAATCTTTCAAAAATGCCCTAAAAATTGATCTTACATTATAAAATTGGCATAGTAGGAAAAAGAGTTTTGTGCTACTTAGTATTTAGACTAGTAATTAAATTAAATTCTGGTGCCAACATTTAAGTTTATTTCATTTTACATATTTTTTTCTAAGTAGTACCCTTTAATTAATTATTTTGCCTGATGTAGTATCCATGTAGCGCATCACAAGGCCACTCTTATACGGAATTAGCAAGTATAGAGGAGTCTATATTGAAGGGGTGGTTGGACTGATCCATTACGTGGGGGTGTACTACGTTAAAATGACAATATTTGCGTAGAAAAACAATTAAAATATTATACAAAATAATGGGTATTAGCCACCGGCGTAGCTCGGTCAGTTAAGGCGCTTGCCTGCCGACCCGGAGTTGCTCTCGGGCGCGGGTACGATTCCCGCTGGGGCTGATTATCTGGTTGGATTTTTCCGAGGTTTTCCCAACCGTAAGGCAAATGTCAGGTAATCTATGGCGAATCCTCGGTCTCATCTCGCCAAATATCATATCAATATCACTAACTCCATCGATGCTAAATAACCTCGTAGTTGGTACAGCGTCGTTAAATAACCAAGTAAAAAATAAAGGGTTTTAATGGACGAAATATGTAAACAAAATATCAAAGGAAATAAACATTATTTTTATATTAATAATGGGGATTTGTGGCCAAAATTAAATGAAAATGCCTAAAAAATGTCCGAATAACACAAAAGATGCTCTTATGAGTTGAAACAGGCATAAAATGCAAAAAAAAAAAAAAAATGCCCTAACAAATGTGTCTTAAAACACTCAGTTTATCACATAACATATAAATACTAAAGCGGCTGTGTTTCTGGCGTACTAGAAAAAAGATGCAATTTCATCAAAATCCTAGCCCTAGTTATAAGTGTGAAAATTCCGATCTGAACTCGATATGAGCCTGTAGTGACACAGAAAGAAATGGGAATTAACCATTATGCAGTCGCGCCTAACTTTGTAACATTAAGTCACCCCAAATGTATTGGGTTCTTATGGGCTTTATTTTTTAGTGAACAATTACAATATCGCTCTTTTTTTAATTATGGTATACAACTACGTGAAATACTTCAATACATAAGCAGTCGCGTCTAACTTTGTAACATGATTTCCATGAAGCCACTTAGCGAAATCAGTGCTGCAAGGTCGCCCGCTTTTTCTCACATTCCACCATCCATCTCTACGGTAGCTTGCTATTCACCATTCCCAAAAGAGAGCGTAAAATGATAATAATTAATGTATTTTATTAAATTTCAGTGAGAATTACATTTTGTAAAACTGAAGTCTCACTTAATTGTACCTTTCTCCTAATTTTATAATACCGGTAAAGTTTGTGTGATTTTTTTTATTTATAGTATTGTATTTGTATTTCTGGTGGTATGGAAGAGAAGGCCTGATGTCCTTAATTTCACCAGAATTAAATACCTATTGAAATACTTTTTAGAAACCGAACTTATAGTACGGGTAGGCCTACTGTTATATGTATGAAGATCGTTCCGTCATCTTTTTATTCTGTTTTATCCATCCTGTTTTTTCTATTGAGTACAGCATAATTTTCATAATTTTGATGACACAACCATACTTATTAACTAGTGTTGTGTAATCGACAGGGAAAGCAATGGACCCGTTATAAACGCGACACTTAACCACAGTTCATTGCGAGCAAGTCAGCAGACAACTTATAACGGTTGTACACACATGGAAAGAAGTAATGACCGACATTGACATTCGAATAGCCAACAAGGTCGTACAGTTGCAAAGTATATTTCACGTACTTTTGTGTACCCTTACAACTTTCGTTCAGCGTTGTGATATGTATGGTGCGAAGCAAGCTAGAGCCGAATATTTTAGCAACGCATGATTAGAAAACCGTCGCTTAAAGTAATAATACTTGAGACGAGTAACAATTACGGTCCAATTGCGCACTGTCAAGTATAGTCCGGATCAGCTGACTTAATACCCTAAGGGTGAAACCTAACCATTACTAAATATGCTAGTAGATTACAGTGATTTTGTAGCTCTCAGGTTGAATTTTCTTTTACCAACTTCGTTTCGAATTTCGGGTACTGACAAATACTACAACTGGCAGCTAATCCCTTATTCATCTGTCGTAAAAAATCTTGGCTTCTTTTTTGATAATAATCTAAGTTGGAATTTTCAAGTTAAAGAAACGATAAAGAAAATCTGTTCCTCCTTTCACTCTTTGAGTCGCTTGAGAAACTTCTTGCCCCAGCAACTAAAACTTACCCTAGTACAAACCCTAGTAATGCCGCACTTCGATTATTGTGACGTTTTGTTAAGTGATCTAAGTTCTGAACTGTCAGTCAAGTTACAGCGAGCTCAGAATATGTGCATCAGATACGTGTGCAACATCTTTGTCTTTACTCTTTCGAATTCTGCACACCTCAACACCAAATTACCTTTCGTCTCGTTTCTCTTATCTATACTCTAACCACGACGTAAATACCAGATCACTTATCTGTGGCACGCTAAATATACCTCTTTATAGAACATCTTGTTATTCCTCATCTTTTACAATATCCACCTCGCGTCAATGGAATTCCTTGTCACAAAGTATTAGGGGCTGCAAGACAACAAACACCTTTAAGAACAGCTTAAAAGATAACCTTATTAGCATTTCACTCCAATCATACTGATTTAAAATATTACTGACTACACTGTTGCTTTTTTCTTTAGACATCATCCTGATTGTGCTGCATTTTCAAAATTGTCTCATAATAATCTCTTTCTATTATCTAATATAATTTGAAATATATTAACATTCTATGTATTTTAGTTTAATTCTGCTACCCAGTTTATTTCAGTGTTTAATTAATAGTTCATAGTATTTTGTTGTTTAATTCGTAAATAACTCTTGTATACATGTAACTCTCATCTAAATCAAATTGTTGAATTCTTTGTAAGTTCATGCATATGTATATACACTTTTTGCTGGTTGTGTGGAAGAGAAGGCCTTACGGCCTTAACTCTGCCAGCTAAAATAAATCATTATTATTATTATTATTATTATTATTATTATTATTATTATTTTGTAACTGTTATGTTGGCAGCAATGATTTCGGTTTACGGTAAAGCAAACTGATGAAAAATGCAAGTAAGTAAATACATTTATAGGTTAGGTTTCAAGAATCGTAAACTCTAGTCAGTGCAATAAATTTCATGTTGCCTGACAAAATAAATCGTAATATTACATCATACTAATCCTAATTATCGATATAATATGGGAGAAGTCCGAGAGGAAAATATACTTTTTCATAAATTACTGAACCATTTAGAAAACATCTCGCAATATAAAAATGAGATGTGGTAAATAAGCAAGACATTGTTATTGTTAACACTATATTATTATTATTATCATTATTATTATTATTATTATTTCAGTACGTATCATTATGATTTTACCCTCTTTGAAGATATCTGATATTAGTTGGCAACACTGAAGAGACGGCCAAATTAGCCGTTTAGGAACTGCTCTTACGTGATCCTCACTATAGTACTGAACGTCAATTACACACTACTTTACAACGTGCTGAAGTGAATCATTTGGTTAAAAAGTGGGCTGAGAAGATAATTTCTGTCGTGAGAGGATTCGAGTCCAGGAGAAGCCGGTAGGAATTTTTATATTTTATATTTTGCAATTTACTGTTCATGTATAACATAATCAGTTACATATTTATTTTCTACAAGCGGTCGACGTTGTTAACCAAATATTCTGAACGTTTAGTTAGTCCTGAAAGGACTGTTTAACTGGGATTACCGTTCAATATCGTCTCCAGTACTTATTATTTAACCATCCTCAGGGATATAAGAAGACCAGCGTTCGATTTGGGCTACTTCTTCCTAAGTGTCTACTAAGACATCCCATAGGGCGTCTTTAGACGCTGGGTGTGGGTTTTGTTGCAGCTGAGAAGTCTAGTTTCTAAATGCCGCTTATATAAATTGAGTCTCGCAAACTGGAAGAACACGACCAGCCCCAGTCCCTGGATGTCTCACTGTTCTCTTAAGAAAATGTGTTTTAGGCTTATCAGCTGAATGTATCTTGAACAAACTTCTTAGGGACGTTGTAAAACACTCTGTAAGAGTAGTTGATGTTACGCTGGGTTACAGGTTGAAGTTGTGGAACGGCTTTTCGCGGAATAGCCCAGTTATAACCAGTAAAAAAATTATCAAATATAAACATAGAACAATCAGTGTAAAAACAACCATTACAGTTAGAAAAATAGCATTACACTTACCTTTCTGTCCATTTCCTGTGTTCTGTCTAGTCATTTGTATCACCGACTCGCTTTCTTCCACAGTCTAGCTCTGAAGGCGAAATTTCTGTGTGCGATTCTATGAAAATTATACTTTTATAAAAGGTTCACACAAAACGTAAACACGCAACAATCTGCATATCTGTGATATACCAAGATAATACAACATTTTCTTGTTCTGGTAATGTTCCATTGTTGATTTTCCTACCAGTAAGTTATACGCATTAAAGGAATCACACTTTATTTGACCTGAGGAAAGAGGTTTGTTTCTGAAACGTTACTGGCCCACATAATTCACATAATGT
Source organism: Periplaneta americana (assembly GCA_025594305.2). NCBI lineage: Eukaryota > Metazoa > Arthropoda > Insecta > Blattodea > Blattidae > Periplaneta > Periplaneta americana. The sequence continues at coordinate 25,292,150 of JAJSOF020000029.1, read as the reverse complement.
AAGTATAAATGTCGGGTTTGGAATGAACTCGCTTAGTAGAATAAGTCGGGTTTTGGAGGAAAAAAAAAAACATATTTTAAACCTTGATTTATGTTAGAAATATTCAGTTTTGAAGGATACACAAATGTTTTTCCAATGCATTTAAACCCTTAGATATAAGAAATAATCGCAACTCATTTCTCATAAAAATATCAGATGTCGACTTTTGGAACTATACACCTCATAATTATAACATATACCTACCATTTATTTTTTAAATACGGGACACTTTTACTATCGATATTTTTGTAAGGTACTCTCAAAGCGTTTATAAGGAATGAAAATCTGTTCTCTGACATAATGTAGCGAAAAATATGCAAATCAAAAGATTAATTTACACCACATTTCTCTACTGTTCAAATGTCCTGATTCCAATCTTCCTGCAGTGTAAAGAAGTCCAAATAAAGCACAAATTTAATTTTTATAACTGTGGTCCACGTATTTCTTCTTTATCCGAGTGGGGTGCATATTTAATACATTCACTTCCTCTTCTCTATCACTTCCACACATTTTATTTGTCTTGAGGAAAGATGTTTGTTTCAGAAACGTTATTGGCCCCCATAGTTCACACAGTGTAAGTAGAAATGTCGGGCTTTGGAATGAACTCGCTTAGTAGAATAAGTCGGGTTTTGGGGGGGGGGGGAACTCCATATTTTAAACCTTGATTTATGTTAGAAATATTCAGTTTTGAAGGATACACAAATGTTTTTCCAATGCATTTAAACCCTTATATATAAAACATAATCGCAACTAATTTCTCATAAAAATAGCAATGTCGATTGTCCGAACTATATATCTCATAATTATAAAATATGCCTACCATATTTTTTTTCTTTAAAATACGGGACACTTTTACTATCGATATTTTTGTAAGGTACTCTCAAAGTGTTTATAAGGAGTGAAATTCTGTTCTCTGACATAATGTAGCGAAAAATATGTAAATCAAAATATTTATTTACGCCACATTTCTCTACTGTTCAAATGTGCTGATTTCAAACTTCCTGCAGTGTAAAGAAGTCCAAATAAAGCACAAATTTAATTTTTATAGCTGTGGTCCACGTATTTCTTCTTTATCCGAGTAGGGTGCATATTTAATACATTCACTTCCTCTTCTCTATCACTTATCATGGTTTGTATAGCCAATGAGTCGATCTCGGGTTCCAGCTCGAGTGCCATCACAACTTATCAATTTGACGTAATAATTGATGCGAACGTTTCATTTCGATTAGTGGCCACCCTACCCAATTATCTGCTGGCCTAGTTGCCTCATAAGTGGTGCCATGTTGGTATCTCTTGTGAGGTTCAGATCTGTCATCGGACATTTGACTAAACGACACCATAATATGACACTTGTTCAACATTTTCTTACGCAGAATGAAGACTTTAGTGTTCTTCCTTATGACGTTACCACCTGCTCTCATGGCACCACGACAGCTTCCGTACGTGCCTGACGTCGTCTTCCCTCCAGTACCAGAAGACGGTAAGATAAAGGAGCTGTAGTACAATTGAAGACATCACCAGTGTCATCAATGTATAATACATTTAGGCTATTCATAATTATTTCCGTAATCTGTTGATAGTTTTTTTTTATGTTTATTGCCAATGATTCAGTTACTTCAGTAGATATCTACATGAATATTAAAATGTTTATCTGGTTTTGTAGACTTGTTTTAGAAAGAAAGCAAGCGAGACTTGAAAGATTTCCAGTGTGATCACATAACTGAACTGATGACACTTAGGCCTATATTACACTATCAAATTTCTGTGTCACAGAAATTTGATAAAATATACTGGGTGTTCATTTCAAAGTGTGTCATGACGTCACTGTTGTTGGGTCACCGATTTGAAGCGAGTTTCAGCTTATATGTTAGAGAAGTTGGTATTATTTAAGGCGTTCTTCAATCTGAACTTGAGAACGTGTACGGTATAATATGAACGTCGTAGCAACAGATGGCGGTCTGTAGGTCTGTGTTCTACCATAACCTCTTTCGAACTGTGTTTTGCGCCTGCAAGTCGTACGCAGGGTATTTGTTATCATCGGTTGCGTACGGTAACATTCCACAACACAAATCAAATGCTCCGTGTCCATGTTGACCGTCGAAGTTAATGTCAACAAATACGTAAATAATCGTCTTAACCCTCTCCCCTTATCCCGACAGTACGTATTTCCAAACAGTTCACATTCCTGCCACTACCGGCGTTACTTCACGTATCGGCACGTACTCTTCAGAATGAACGCCGTTTTGTAGCCAACTTCTCTGCCTTTAGATTATACACCTGAGCTGCGAAGTGTAGGAAGATTGAATTCTGAACTAGGCTCGTCAGCTAGCCACATGACGGCATACAGCGAGCCAAGACACATTTTGAACTGAACACCCAGTATATGATAAAATCTTTTGCAGTGTAATGATCACATCTAGCTGTGACATAGTTCTGTGATAAAAGTTATGGTCATCATCACACCTTTGATAAAATCTGTGACTGAGAAGAAAGAAAATGGCGGACATTAAGTACACATGGTCCGTGAAAACCACAAAACTTTTAATATCACATTATGAGTCGCATGAAATGTTTTATCATCCATTATTAAATACTTATATATATATATATATAATTTCACATCTTCACACTGAAGTTCTCTCAGTAGAGTTTGATGGATTCCTTTTGTATCTTTTCTCCCTACTCCAATCTAACCTAAATCAGCGGCTTAGAGTGTAAACCTGCTAACAAAAAATAAATTTTACAAGGAAAACAAAGAACTGAGTGTAATTAAGTCTGAAACTTCACCACCTATACTTTGGATTTGGTCCTAAAGTTTCAGAGCTAAAGTATACTCAGTTTTTTGTTTCCCCTGTAAAATTTTCATTTTGTTGGTTAGCAGATTTACACTCTAAGCCGACGAAATACGTCTTTTCTTTGATTTCTTCTTTAGTATTAATGTAGTAACCATTACTGCATATTTTACTGTTACAGCAAGCATAGAACTGTTGTGGATCCATTATTAGAACTGTGATGAAAAATATGTTAAAGCTTTTGACATAGTGTAATATAATAAAAAATCTTGCATTTCATTATATATATATATTTGATCAAAAATTTTATCATATTCTGTGACACAGAAATTTGATAGTGTAATATAGGCCTTAGGATGAAAGCAAATAAAATTATTTCAATACATGTACAACTCGAAGTCCAGAACTGCTTTTCTTTTTTCAATAAGGAATAATTATACATTTATATATAAATTTCAGTTGAAAGTTAATAAGTTTAACATAGAGTAATCAATTTGAAATTGTAAACTTCTTCAAACAAAGGTCACAGCACAGTCTAGTATGTACAGTCACGAAGTTTGAGTTGTGAGGGTGCTAGGAACAATAGACTGTGCCGGTACTATTTCGCATTGTCTGTAATGAGGCGATAGTAGCGATCATAGTGATTTGCAACTATCTATGGATGCATATTTACTACGTATTGAGCTTCGAGACTGTATATACTAGCCTGTGGTCACAGTATGCAAATTTATGTACACTACCAATTTAAAAGCGCCAAATGTAACGGCTGGAGGATCATCGTACTAATCACACGGTATCTCTCCATTCTGGTTTGGTTGATCCATCTCTCCGTTGTGGACTCGAAGCCAGCAGCCTACTGATCGATCTGTAGCGCCACGGATTAATATATTATTATTATTAGAGACCGGATTTTAAAGGGAAAATTTTTCATCAAGAAAGGACAAAAAAAGAGAAAGTTATACCCCCCCCCCCAAAAAAAAAAGAACTTGAAAAAGGACTGTATTACTCCCCAAAACACACTTCAGCACATTAATGGTTATACATGGCACACAGTATCTTACATTTACCTCTTCACAACATAGGGAAAGTGTTGTACAGGGACATCATTTTATTTTTACTAACATTTCTAATATTAACCTGGTTATACTTTGGATCAACCGGAAACACCGTTTGCTACCCTCTTCCACGTCTGGAGTTCGATGATACTGGCGTAATATACAAACAAATCACTTTACTAGGTATAGGAGGGAAGAAAAGTAGTTAATCCATTTACGTAAACTAGGAAATATCACGCTTTTGAGTTTGATAATTTTCATTAGGTTTTTGTTTAATCAAAATACAGTACAGTATTAACAATGAGTGTTTTTACTCACGAACTGAGCTTTCCATGCGGAGGTATTCATTATGCAGTGTATATTATACTGTCTACAGCACATTACCGTACACTATAGAGAATGAAATTAAATTGAAAAATAATCATAATAAGGATATTTAAACACATTTTTGAAAATGGTGGCACTTCATTTCGAGACAGGCTTCAGTTCTAATGTGCATATTGTCTCACTATAGACTACTGTACGTAATTCCAATTACCAGGTTCGTACTTCGTACCAGTAACTCATGTTGAAATAATTCTGTACCTAGTCTATAAAAGAGTACCTTACGTACTGTAAATTCAATCTTCACTTCTGCCCGATCCGAAAAGATATAATTACTCAGACATGCTACCTACTGTCCGTCCCAGTGGTTACGTCGCAGCGTCGTAGAAAGGGAGGAAATCACGTGACAATTAATTAACGAGGCCCTTTCATTTAAGTTATTTTAAACAATTGTATGAGTATAATATTATGTAGACGTCCTATTCCTAACAGAAATTAATGCTCTCAGAAAAGAGGTAAGACAGCCCAGCCAGTAGCATTTATTGTGAGGTGAATGGAAGCACGTGGGGGAAACCGGGATGCGACGTAGGCAAATGGAAAATGATGCAATATTGAGAGCTCTTCCGTCACTGGAAAACGCGAACATATTTTTGGAACGTACTGTTTACTATAACCGTAAGGCTACTATGACTGTACATGCGGTCTTGGACCTGTGTGGAGGACGGTTGTACTTCATTAGTAGAAGGGGTGGGAGTGAAGTAGTTTAAAAAACTCAGGTACAATAAAAATTGAAGTAAAAATAAAATGATGTCCCTGTATATGGTATAGTCAAAAAAAAACTTCAAAAAGGACAATATTACTCCCTCAAAAGGGTGCTATTTTAATTGAAAACACACTTCAGCACATTCATGGATACACATAGCACACACAAGCTTATATTTATGGCTTCACAACATAAGAAAAGTGTTGCATTTGATCACATTCAACATTTCAATATGTTTCAGTATGATTCTGCCTCTTTGAATGCAGAATGTCTTTATAAACAGAAAATGGCCGCTCAACATCAACTGAAACTAGAGGTGAACATTTTCTTTTATCCCGAACTCTAAATCAGCACACTTTATTAGTTTTCCAATGTCTGGAATCAGAAGAACGATATTTATTTTCGCTTGCTCAGGAAGTTATAGGTCTATCGGAAAAAAATGTAGGAAAATTATCTAAATGTTTGCGATATTCTGACAAAAAAGGACCAAAATAAGAGATGTTTTTAAAAGGGGGGAAAAAAGGGACTATGGACTAAAAAAAGGAAGTCAAAACCACATAATTTGGTCGGTGGAAGATAGTTTTGAACATCGTAATTATTTATTTAATAGATCTTGATTACCCAATTTTTAACACTATCACTTCGGAATATGTATTATACGACTTTCTTGTGTTAAATTCTATTGTTCTGGACATCCGGAGGTTACATTTGTTTAGTATATGTTTTTAACAAACTTGACATTCGGACCTTTTACATCCGAGCATTTTATAAATGCGTCAGATAATTTATTTCTGGTGGCATTTGTTTTATTATTTTATTGTTTCTTTTTAAATACTACGTAGGGTCTGAGAACTGCTCCTTTTATGTTTTTTTTATGCATCACCTTATTGAAACTTTTGAAAACAAAAAGCAGGTAAGCATTTTTGAGGAAATTACAGTTAAAGTTCTACATGCAATGCAATTTATACACTATTTGGTGAAATGATGCCCATATAGCAGCACTGACAACACTTAACTGATTTTGTCCCAAAGAAACATCCTTTTGGGCTATCAGTTCTTTTTTTAATAATGTCATTCTGCTTTTTTCTAAGCCCTATTGTGTTTTTAACTGACAACGCTTTTTAGTTCTTTTAAGTATTGTATTGTATTGTATTGTTTAGTGAAGGATTTTAGATCAAGGCGCTAATAGCCATAGTAGGTGACGCGCCCTTTTTTAAACCCCTCTAACTCTATCGTTCTGAAGAAAACCAATAACTGATCGAAACATGTAAACCAGGTACGATAGAACTTATTTTATGTTTCGTGGTGAAATAAAAATTAGGGATTCCCTTTAAAATCTAGTCTCTAATTATTATATATTAAGTCTATTACTTAAGTCTAAAACTTAATTGTTTGACAAGTTGTTTCTATTCTCAGCTGAAAATGAAATGAAGTTTTATATTAATATGCTTCGATCAGCACATATAATAAAAAACACCTTACGGTACCCAATATATGATTACAAAATAACATTGAGTGTCAATATAGTTTACTTGGAACCTTAAAAATATTTAAAACCTCTTGTATATTATCATGTTTCAAGGCTAGAGCACAGTTACTCAGAAATAAAGCACTGTGACAAATTATAAAACAGAAATGTTACTTCAGTTATATTGCAAACCTACTTAATAGGCGGGGTTGGTTATTATTTTGTTTAGATTAACATTATGACACCAACCAAGAAAGGCTTTTGCAATAGTCTAATCAAAGTTTCTTATAGTTGCTAATATTTCAGTCTATTACAATTAAATGTGTTCTACAAATCTGGAAACCTTTTCCATTTAGAAATAAGTGTTTATAAAAGCATTTCTTGCAGCTTGCCCATGCAATGTATTCTGTGGTACCTGTAGATCTTCAGCTGTAGCAGGATCTTCACCAGGAGGTGAAGGTGGACATTGAACATCATTTTGTTCCCCCATTTCTAATGCTAAGTTGTGTAGTACTGCTAAGGCAACAATGTAAGTCTTTGTGTTCTCAAGGCTAGTGGAGAATCCTCTCAATAAACACCTACACCTTTGTTTCCACACACCAAAACACCTTTCAACTACATTTCTTGTCAATGTGATCGGTTGTAGGGGAACATGGGGCAGGACGGGGTAGTTAATGTTTGAATGCTTTTATTTGGTATTAAATAATGTAAATCTATGGGTTTTATGACATATATGCTTTTATTACACTGTAAACGAGTAAAAAAAAATGCACTTCGAATGAAATCCAGTCATTATAACCTTAAAATAAATTAGTTTTTCGAAATTTGTGTTTTGTCCCGTTCTGCCCCACGTATGGGGCAAAATGGGGTATCTATTTTTTGTAATAATTAAATGGCAAACGTGACAAAAATTATATACTGAAAGTGTGAATACTACAACATTTTACAAGTTAACTTGAGAAAAGTCAATCGCAAAATACGCAAATGTGTGTGGCATCCTCGTCTTCACTGTCTACTCCCACGCAACAATTGTGAGCCCATTTCAGACATGATACGGATCTAATCCAACCTTCTTCTGACAAACAACAGAACGAACAACCCATTACAGGAGGTGAAATTTAATTAAATATGACGTGGGGCAGGACAAGGTACTGCCCTGTTATGCCCCACCCCGTTTTGCCCCACAGTCACAATTTCTAAGTTATGAGGTATTGGCAGGAAAAATAACGCACGAAATTTAAGAAAGTTTCGGAATTAAAAGCCAGGTAAGCAATCTATAATATGACATTAAAATAGATTATCTAAATAAATCTCATTTCAACTTATGTGTGACAAGAGAACACTTTAAAGTTGCAAATGAATGATACAATATGATGCAGCAACCGAATAACATACAACAGATGCAAGGAATGGCTGTAAGTGTTATGTGATGATATATTTACATGAGTTGACGAAGTTCTAAAAAAAATTCGGTAGATTGCACTACTTGTTGGGAAGATAGAGGCTATATCCCGTTCTGCCCCCCCCCTGCCCCGTCCTGCCCCATATTCCCCTACCTTCTCTTGGTGTCGATGGATTTAAGAGAGGAGTGAACAGGTAAGGCGTACAAGGATAGCCTGAATCTCCAAGCAGACGTCCTTTAAATTCACCTCCTTCGAACCTCTGTTTAATTCGGCTCTCTCGGAAGATTCTGCTATCATGTGTACTACCTCTCCAACGTACAATGATGTCTCTAATACGTAATGCTGCATCGCATATTACTTTCACGTTGAGAGAGAAGTAGCCCTTCCTGTTGACGTAGTATTGGGACACCTCTCCTGGTACTTTCTTTATTTTAATGTGAAAACAGTCAATAGCTCCGATCACATTTCTCATGTCACATATTTCACAGAATTGTGCCATGACAGTCTGCTGTTCTGCGTTGATTGTAGGCATTCTGATGAAATCTTTCGATCTTCTTGTCAAAGCAGTTCCTACTCTGTGGCAGATATTTGATACAGACTGTTGACTTAAGCCATGCAGATCACCTGCATCGTCTTGTATCTGTAAAAGAAAAGGAAGTTAATACCTTACTCCTGCAGAACATACTTATTCGGAATTACTAGTGAATAATATTCTAATATGGCAGATAAGTGCAATGGATTGGGGAAATTTCAGTATACGGATACCTCACTGACAATTATCTTCAAATACTAAAAAGGGCAGATTCGTCTGTGTTTGTCGAATCCACATCATCATGCTTACGAAAAGGCACTTTTCATTGTCAATTATTTATTTTGTGTGTACAAGGTTGGATTCAATAAAAGATATTCGTACTCTAAATAAATTTTCACTCTGCTTTACATAATAAAATTATCGTATGCCTAAACAATACATACCTGATTTCGGGCCCATGTACGAAGTGTTGCAAGAACTTGAAGATTGCATGGTACTGCTCCACCTCTTGGATCTTTTATAATGACATCTCTTACAATATCAACAATTTTTTCTACGTATTCTTTGCTGAATCTGTATTTTCCTCGGAACTCGTCAACACTTGCAGGCTTCTTTGCTGGTTTGACGCCACCTTTCGAGCCCATATAAGCTAATCCACTATCCTTGAGTCTCTTATTCTTCACCTGTTTCCATTCTTCGTACTTAACTTTACGTTTTTTACCTCTATTTAGCTCTTTATAATCAGAGTTGCAGGCGATTTGACTGAAGGGTCCGCCATTTTCGTTGCAGTTGGAACGTTTCTACAATAACCGCGAACTTTGGAGATTAGAAACGATACGAAAAAGTGCGAAATAATGTCACCAGAGGGTAGCACATGATTCAGTAGATCATAAGGAACGTTTTTACGCTGAAACTTACCATTCAGAAATTTTGTCAGTTGCAACGTTTTTAGAGGCACCTCTAGAGGATCTTGACGTAATTTATATAACTTTCTTTTCCTGTTTTTACGTTAAGGATTTAGGGCTTCAATTACATCTATATCCAACAAATCGTGCATTAAATCGAAGTCCATTCTGCAAATAAACACACAATTCACAAAGAACGATAAACTTCGCGTATAATAATAATAATAATAATAATAATAATAATAATAATAATAATAGGAAATGCCACAAGTGTGCAGAGTAGTTAGTCTATACTGAGTTCAGTCACGGTTTTGGCATTCTTCTTGCAGTTCAGAACGTGGTATTTGCCACATTTTTCACCACACAGTTTGCATATGCATTTTTCAGAAACTTCATGGAACCTATCTATGGCGCACACTTTATGGTGGAATCCGTGTACCGCCAGTCTGGTAACAACGTTCCTCATTTGCTGATTTGCTTCTTCCCAGCTTCTGTCGGTCATGGCACTGGTGGTGTAAAATTCTTCTACTTCCTTCCTCTTCTGCAGGATCTCGATTAGTAGGTTCTCGTAGGCTCCGTAGTTGGCAGCAGCAGCGAGTGTCGTAGGTCTTCAATCAGGTACGGCTCTCTGGTGAGTCTGGACGGTGTGTATTTCGACACACCGAGGACCTTCTTTAAGTAGGTTGCCTTGACGTTCTCCCAGATTTTGAGGTCTCTCTTTTTCAGGCGCTCCCATATTATATGCATTCCATACGTCAGTATGGGGACTATTTTTGCCTTAAATATTTTCATCGCCGTGTCAAGGGTGAGTGACTGTATGTGGTTTACGTCATTCATCGCTCTAATTGCCGAGATCGCCTTTTGTTTCACGTGCATGTTGAACGTTGTTCCAGAAGTTTGGAAAGTCACCCCAAGGTACTTGTACGAATTAACGACTTGTAACCTCCCGTCTCCAATATGCATTATGTCTTTCTCTGATACTTTGCCACCTTTTCGCGTATAGACATGCACAAGATGACGATTGCCAGCACAGCTGATCGGTAAGAACAATAAGGTAAAGGAGGCTAAAAGTACGCACTAACATATTTTCATTTTTCCAGCAAACAAAAATGAAATTCTTTTTAAAAAGGAAGTAGATTTATATTGAAAAAGTAATACATAGTTGCAAAGTATAACCAATTGATCATGTTGTAATTAAACTGTTCCAAATTAAAACTGTGTTATGCGTACTCTTGGCCAACCCTTGCTGTACCATGGTATTTAAAAGACTAAATTAGAAACATGTTACATAAATCATCCTTGTGCCCAAAGAGAATGCTCCCTGGACATTTTGCCATGGTCAGTACTCGCTGAAATGGGTAATAATATAATATAATTATGTTGTACGTAGCAAGATCGATTATTCAATTGATAGGATATTTTATGAGGTTGTCACGACTGAGATATCTATTGTCAGTTGCATTTATTTGTCAGAAGGCCTTTGATTGCAGGACTGGCGCTCTTAGGGTGGAGGTCGGGGTTGGGGATTGCCCACAAGCGACAAGTTATACTAAATATGTTAAACATAAAAACGACCTATGTAACGAGTACCGGGTACTAGTTACCATATTAATTTATACAGACAGAATCATCATTTAAATATAAAAGCTTGATTTCGAAAAATGAAGTTTATACGCATCAGTTTATTAGTACTCAATCTTTGCTAGATGGCAGAAGCATTGCCTCATCAACATGGTTCTACAAGCCTATCTCGCGCCACAAATGTATTATACAATAAATATAGTTATCGCCTTATTAAGTTGGCGTTCAGACGTATACCACCTTATGTTAGAAAGACAATTATAACCAGAGCACTAAAATCTGTTTCTTACCTGTTAAACAACAACGATTGCACGGATTTGCTTGCAACGATACGACAATGGCTTCTCAGCAGGCTCCTTCTTCCACACACACACTAGTAAATTTAAGTGCAGTTATACCAACAGCTGAAAAAAGTCCCTAACCTTAGCCGCCCGCGTACTCTTAGCCTCCTCTACCTTATTACTCGCAAAAAAAAAAAAATGTAAAAATTGTTGATGGGTGACGGCCATGTTTCTGATTATATAATGGCTGTACAAGGCCTCAGTGCTGTATAACTTTAGCATTGGGAGTTATAACGTATTGGCGAGGGCGTGTATGCAGTTTATTAGTAACGTTTCGTGTTGCAGCTCCGTATATACCTGTTATAATATTTATACATCGTTTATTAGTAAGACTGTAAGTCTATTACTAATTCAAAAGTAGCTGTTAAGATACTGGAGGAATTGATGTTAATGTTATGTTTTATTTAACGACGCTCGCAACTGAAGAGGTTATATCGGCGTCAGTAAATCTACTGACATGAGCCTGTCGCATTTAAGCACACTTAAATGTCATCGACCTGGCCCGGGATCGAACCTGCAACCTTGGGCATAGAAGGCCAGCGCTATACCAACTCGCCAACCAGGTCGACTACTGGAGGAATGAAAGTGAACGTTTTCTTTGGTAAAATTTGTACGTATAGCTTTCCTAGGTAACAACTGTCAAGATTGGGTATCCTCAGTTATCCCCACCAATATTCACACAATTCATGTGTCGTAAATGTATGTAAAATGTTATTTAAGAGACATTGTTTAAATATCCAAAGAGGAATTTTATGGCATTTTGTATTCACTTCTATTCTGTTAAACGTAAGTATGCCGTAATATCAACACACCTTTCAGCACGACTCAGTGCGGAACAACTCAGGCTACTACAGGAAACTGATCAGGACCCAGAAGTGCGGCCAGGCTTATTCCAGGGCGATATGGCCCTCACTAATGAGATGTACGATTTCTGGAGAGTTGGGATTCGCTGGGACGTTTTGCCGGAGCGAATGTGGCAGAACAACACTGTACCTTACGTCATCAGTCCACTCTATGGTAAGTCAGTGTACATGTATGTATTGCATATTAAATATTATCTTTTCTTTATCCTTGCAAAAAATGAACAAAACTTATTTTCCAGATATAATGAACTTGAGTCTGTTACTAATATTTTGTCATTCCCTTATTCTTTATTAACACGTTGATTTTGTCAGGGATGCTGGAAACCAAAGTTTGACACTTTCTTTGAATGTGAGCATCATTTAGCCAGATATCAGACAGTGCTTAAATGATTCCATGTTTTGTTGTAAGCCTGTTTTTGTTCACTTTGTTCTTCAGTATTAGATCAAAGATTTTGAATTTTGTTCATATCCGGTCTTCTTGCAGGCCAAGAAAGAATATCTTCTGCAGTATATAATTAAAACACCAGTATACCAACACAATCAGTCAAAATATATTTAACCATTGGAAAAATATACCAGAAGATGTAAACAATCATATTTACAACAATAGAGACTCTGTGAATTATACTGATAGTTGATATGACGAATTATATTATGTTTCCAAGAAAAACGTTTTAGTCTAATAATTTGTCCACGTCTGTATTATCTTTTCTTTATCCTTGCAAAAAGAACTGAACTTGCCGCTCTGTTCGAATATGTGTCAAAGGTAGCTATAATTAATTATATTATTTTTATTCTGTAGGGTGAGCGCGAACCCATTGCACTACAACCATCCCACATGAGAACTATCGTGTTGACACTCTTAGCTGGTTGCATTCTCATTCATATCAACTGACTGCACAAAGGTCCACTGCGCACCGAAGTCCTTTGTAGGGAAATCCCACCCGCACCTACATCAGCCCCTTGCGGCGTCCTAGATATCGGAGTATGCATATCCATTCCATAGCATTCCCCGATAGCCGGCTGGTGATGTTCGAAAGGACCAGTGGGATTACCTGCTCGAAACCAGGATATACAGCGAATCTTAGCGTTGACAGCGAGTGTGGTTTAGAAATGCACCTATAATCTTTTCGCTGTAAGAAAAATCCTAATGTAAACAATAGCACGTGACTGAAGTGAGGCTTCATTGGCCGCTGTTTGGCGCCATAGATTCTCAGTACGTGTTCCCGCCTACTGTTGTACATTCTGTTTCATGTTAAACATTTCCCGTTACTCGTCAAGTAGGCCTAACCTTACTACTATGCATTCGTTTGCTTAGGAAACATTTATTTTATAATTATTATAATTAAATTATTTTTAAGTCATGTCTTCACAATGGACAGTTGATAATGCAAAAGCCATACTACAGTACCACGTGCTTACGTGAACAACTACGAGCTCAAGTGACGCCAGCTTGTTACAAGAACAGACTACCTCCGTATTACTGTTGGTATTCATCCGCTTTCATAATACATAACAAAATATAAAAGTAGCTTTTATTTTACATAGCGTTTTACATATGAGTAAAGTTAAATGTTTTATCGTATTTAACAACTATAATTCTATTTTTTTTATTTTCAAATAGTACAAGATTGTGGTTTCCAAATATGAACTATATTTTCCTGCGTCATGTGAGTGTTTCGACTGGCAGCCAATCACGGGTATGACAGCAACGTGCTTATGTTTACATTAGGATTTTTCTTACAGCGAAAACAGTATAGCTGGAATCATCATAATAGTATTTTCAGGTGGATCTAACGCTATTCGCTGTCCCACTTTAAGATAATAATATTACCTCTAAATTTTATTAGGGCGTAATGTCCTCATTTTTTCTTTTTATTTAATGTTTTGTAGCCTGCTGTTGAAAGGAAATGCCTCGGTTACGCAATATGCTATTATCTACCGTTACACATTGAATGTAGCCCAAATTTGCAAAACGCTTAGTAAGTATGGACTAAGTCCCCAAAAACAGGACAAAATCCAGTACAAGCTAACTTGAGAAACGGACACAAATGGCTAAAATCTTTCCTTGTGGCAACTCGCACAAAATATCTTGAAAACGAACTAGAAGAATTCCCTTTTGAAGAAGTCTTGTTAGATTGACATACCTTAAGGAAATCTTGAACAAAAAAGTGTATTTTTACCAAATTTATTTTTGGCCAATTATGTATAAGTAACTCAAACTACAACTAATATTACATATATTAAGATCAACAGAAAGTAAAAAATAATGACAATCTTTAACAGAGAAGTATGTTTGAAAATAAACTAGCCTATGTCATTTGCCTAAATTACTTTGGTAAAGTGACATACTTGAGTTAGTTTTTGCACAGTTCACAAATAAAATTCTTGGTTTTCTTAGATACACCTGCACATTCATTATGTGCCCATGAAGAACGATTGTTGCACTGTAGTCACGTTTCTTCTGGTTTCCATCGGCTCTAAAGGTCATTGTAGTAGAGGCAATGTGAATCGTCCTCATATCACCATCGGAGTCACAGTCTTTATCTTGGTCTCCATTACTTAGATCAAACTGAAGCTGTTTTTTTTCTGTTTGCTGAACTTCTTTCTTCTATAACTCTCTTCGCAGCTTCCTTGAGTCATAGATGTTGTGCCAGAGGGAATCGGGGAGATCTCTTGCGGTGTCACATGAGGTGAAAGTCTCCTTTCTAACACATCCGCTGCATTTGGTGGTGATGGCTCCATATGTTCTTGTTCATTTCTTGTTGCAGAATTGCACCGCTCTGTTGGACCTCTTGACCCGCCTGTAGGTCTGCTTGTGAAAGAGGTTCATTTCCATTTGCTATTGAATTATCATTTTCTGTTTCATCTTCTGGTCTGTCTGTGGATGCTGTAGGACTAAATGAATTATCAGGAAATATGTCTGGATAGAGTGGACAAATTCCTATTAAAGAAAATCCTCTAAATGTATTGCTGATGGTTATAGCTTTTGGGTAGGCTTCAGGAAATAAGTCCGTAACTTCAAACTATGTTACCATTCTTCCAGAATGGTTCTTCAGCCACTTTTTAACGATCTGATCATAATATGTCGTCAATGGCCCGAAGAAGGAGACACCCAGAGGTTGGAGCCGATGTGTGCAGTGAAGAGGGAAGACTAACATGACAATGCCGCGTTTCTTAGCATAGTCTAACACTTATGTCCATTCAACAGAAGAAGAATTTTATTGCCTTGACTGGCAGCAGCATATTTTTTAAATTCTTCAGCCAGGACAAAAAATTCGTCCAACCGGACTCTGCCGCAAGTCCGAATGTACCAGTTGGAGCCACATAAATCAGCTCGTTCTTCCTTACATAAATTATAGTTAGTGGTATGAATGTCCCTGTTGAATTCATACGGCAAACAACAGTAACGTGCTGACCTGTTTCAGCAGTTTTCAGGAAAACTACTTGCTTTTTCCCTTTTGAAGCAAAGACTTCCTGTGTCTTTTGCACAGAGGAAAGACAGATTCATCTACGTTCCAAATTTTAGTCATCTCGATCTTATGATTGGTCACAACATTCTCTAATGTCTCGAAACGTTCCTTACTTGAGGCTTGTTGAAAGCCTAGGTTCGATCGGCGGATGTCGCTTCTGGTTTCCCCAACGAAATATCTGGATTGCGCAGCCTGAAACTTTTCAGCTAATCTCATCCAGCCATTTCAGTCTCATGATTAAATCTGTGCTCCAAGTGGTTTCTTTCTGCTAGCTGATATTCTAAGTTTTTCACATCATCACAAGATATACCGAACACACTCGATGCCATCTTCTTGACGTGTCTTACGAGCCTGTATCTAATTCTTTGGAGAATTTATTTATTTATTTATTTATTTATTTATTTATTTATTTATATTTTTTATTGCTAGTAAGTTTGAAATAAATGCAAGTTAATACAATGTAAGATAAACTAGCCCAATCCTGAATGAGTAAGACTCGTGCTCAGGAGGGTATTCCAATACAGACGAAAATAAAATTAAAATTGAGAGTGAATACAGATTAAAAAGTGTTTAATATGTTTAAACCCAAAACTATAAATCCAATACAAATTTGTTGAAAAACTCCCTAAATCTTTTTCTGTACCAGTCACTCGTTCATTTCTTCCAGAAGCTTTCTGGCGAAGTGTAACTTGGGGAAGGCTAAACGTCTTTGAAGCTTTGAGCCATCCCATTTCTCCTTCTGTTACACCATTTGAATTTCATCCCATGACTGCCGCTTTGACTTTCATTCATATTTTGCCACCACGATAATCTGAAATGTTAAGTGACGCATTTCTTAAATTACAGTCCTACATATTTATTGAATAAAACGTTCTTTTAGGTTTAAATGATAGGTCTAATAAACCATATCTATAGTATCTATCAGTGGATTTCCACAGCGTACAAAATGTTTGCTGTTATAAATTATATACAATAACTATATTGCTTCACAGTCTCAATTCATGTGTTTTAGCCATAACGCGATTTTACAAAATCGAAGTAGACTTAAAATAATATAAAAAAATCTACAGACTCGCCAAGCCTAGCTCATTCACTACGCGTTAAATTACAATAATGAAACTTCAACTAATATAAATAATGAAAATATACTTATTTTAAGAAAGTATAGGGTTTTATTGAATTATTTACTTAGAGGAAATTGCTAACTCACCCATCTTAAAATCAGCTAACTTAGATCATTTCTGTTTTAAGCAATAATCTCTCCGAAAATGTAATCGCGCAGTGAGAAAGGTGCCAGTAAATATTACATAATTTCACGAAAGTAATAACCATTGTTGCTGACGCGCCCTTCACATTTCACTATCATGATCAAGGTTGCTTTTGGAACGTTGTAGATTCTTGCAACTTCATTTAGACCTGCGTTTCCATCACGGAAAGCTGTCATAGCCCTTTCCATATCTTCTACTCCCCATTTTCCGTATTTACGTTCTTTAGCCATTCTAAAACAAAATAAATTATTTAGGGGCTCTTGTCGCTATTACTTACTTACTGGCTTTTAAGGAACCCGTAGGTTCATTGCCGCCCTCACATAAGCCCGTCATTGGTCCCTATCCTGAGCAAGATTAATCCAGTCTCTACCATCATATCCTACCTCCCTGAAATCCATTTTAATATTATCTTCCCATTAATTTATTTACTTAATTGTTAAAATAATAAGCTATCATATATTTTGAATATACATGTATTGACTTTTTGTTTTAAATTTAGTCTTCCTACTAAATAGAAGCATTAACAAAAAAAAAAAAAAAAAAAACAAACTTTTTCTCAAATCGCTTAGCATATTTTATTTTGTCAATGCATTCCGGTATTTTTGCTATATTAATTCATATTTAATATATGTATTATACTTTTAAGTTTAGTGCATATGAAACTGCCGTCTAATTATTACACAGTAATTTTGAATAGCTAGATGAATAATGAAAGAAAAAAATTATATTTTTTTCCAATAAAATTATAAATTCTTAGCAATAAATATTCATCTCCTCCACTGTTTCATATGCAAATTTTGTAGCATAGCATATAATACTCGTATATATATCTATTTGCACGAGATATTCACAGTTTGAAGTTCCTAAAACACAACAAGATTTCCTAAATTGGACCAGTTCAATATAGGATTCACACGGTGGTTCAAATTATGGGCAACGCCATTTTAGATTCTTTAGTAACTGTGAAACACGGAAACGTGTTGCTTGAAAAAGTTTACGCATGGATATTGTTGCTATGTAACTACTTCACAACATGCAATAGATTAAGATTATCACAATCTTACCTGATTTGTCGTACAAGCTTAGCTAGGAGAGTCAAATATTACATCAGGAGCGCACCATAACCGAGTGTTTCAATTTAAGACACGGTTCAATATAGGGACTTCTCCCCTACTTTATCGTCCCAGTTCTGAAATTGTATACTAGTACGTGAGAACTACAAACTAAAACAGGAACTATTACCGCTGTGGAGTAATGATTAGAACATCTGACCTGAAACGAGCGGGCCTGGTTGGGACAAGTTACCTGCTTGAGGTATCTTCAGTGGTTGTCCCTCAACCCATTACGATCAAAGCTTTGTAACTTTCGGCGCTGGACCCTGGACTCATTTCGCTGCCATTATCACTTTCATTTCACTCAATGCTATATAGGCCTAACCAATGTAGTTGATGAAACGAAGTAAAATTAGTAAACCAATTAAAAACATAAGCTGATTGACGCTTGAAAGATAACAGTGTCATACTGAGTGTTCCTCGAAAACTCTTACGACTCTCTCAGTGAAATTTTGTGAAGTGGATTATGGAAGCACGTTGAAAGAAAGTAGATTATGAATTTTAAACAAAATTAATGTTGTTGTTAATTGTTTGATTTTCTTCTGCAGAAACAACAGACTACGTTACGATCTACAATGCTATCTTAACTCTTAATTTCCTTACGTGTATTAAGTTCGTACCTTGGGATGGAAAAGCTAAGGACTTTCTACTCATCTGGCCTATGAAGTATCCCGAAGGGTAAGACTATTCATATTGCGATTCCTTTTAAATAGATTAACCTACTCATACCTACAGATAAGGAAAACATAAAAGAACTGCATGTTAAAATGTTCACATTAACGATTTTCCTAATAGCTTATTTATTACAGTTGTAAATCAGTCACCGGTAGGGGAACATGGGGCAAGACGGGGTAGTTAATGTTGGGATGCTTTTATTTGGTATCAAATAATGTAAATGTATGGTTTTATGACATATAGCGTATGCTTTTATTACACTGTAAACAAAAAATAAATACACTTCGAGTGAAATCCGGTCATTATAACCTTAAAATCAATTATTTTTTTCGAAATGTGTATTTTGCCCCGTTCTGCCCCACCTATGGGGCAAAATGGGGTATCTATTTTCTGTGATATTTAAATGGCAAAAGTCACAAAAATTGTACACTGTAAGTGTGAATACTACAACATTTTACAAGTTTACTTGAGAAAAAGTAATTATTCGCAAAATACACAAATGTGTGTGACATCCTCGTCTTCACTGTCTACTCCTGAGCAACAATTGTGAGCCCATTTCAAGCATGATACGCATCTAATCCATCCTTCTTCTGAGAAATCATGGCACTAGAGGTAATCATCTTCTTCACTGCTGTTAGATGTTGGAGGATGTGCGGAACGAGTAATCTGATTACGCCTTTTGCCACTCGTAACACAGGTTTTGTTTTGTCCAGTTTTGGGGCAACTTTTCGGCAAAACAAGGCATCTTTTTATACAGTTTTTTTATTGTTTTCCATTCTGAGCATCTAGTAGCTCTTGTTTGTATGGAGATGATGTTATAAAGGTGGTTTTCCACGTTTTCTTGAAGCACGTTATTTTGTGCCAAAATATTTTCACGGCTGGCACACTGTAAACTTTGTACTGCCGCTTGGAGAGATTGTCTTCAGCATTGTCTGCAGATGCTGGGGTTGGTGATCGCTGCCAAGTGGAAACAACCCTCTTCTTCATTGACGGCTGAGAGTTGAATATCTGTCGTTGCAGAAGGCAAAAAATCTTTATCACTGAATACATTCATGTCAACAGGCCAGATTCCAGTTTTCCTGAACCCGTTCACAGCAGTGATCATTGTTGCCGCTTGCATGTAATCTGCGCCAAACAATGAAGCAATTTGAAACAAAGTCGCAACTTTCCCAGGATTAGACCTTAGGCATTTCCGAACTTAGTCCTCATAATATTTACTTAATAGCTTCATAAATGCTACATGAAGTGGCTGTAGCCTATGAGAACAGTGAGGTGGGAAACACAACAATATCACTCCAGCATACATCTGGAGATTATTTTAGTTACATTTCTTTTAATACACCTTATTACTCGGATCTTATACATCCGATTTTTAATGATTGTTGTTATAAAACATTGCCACATATTTCTTGTAGCAGTGTTTGTTTTATATTTTATGATTGTCTCACATTATCTTGGGACTACTACGTGTTCGTTTTAATGTTATTTTATATCAGGAGTCGCCTTGTCCGTCCAATATTAGTGTGTTTTAATGTGTCAAAGTTTTTAGTCAGTGTGAATTTTAGTTATACAATAATTTAATTTCACCACACAAAAAGAAAAACAATAGGCATGGGCGCAAATAGCCATTGATGCTGACGCGCCCTTTAAATTTCACTATCTATCTATCACTCCAACATGTCGCCACTAGAGCCGCTGTTTTAAGAATTTTACACCAGCTTTTGTTTATAGACTTCGTTTTAGTGAACTTTTATCCCGATATCCAAATTATTCATTAGTTTTTACTGACGGATCCCGGATAAATGATTGTGTTGGTTGTTCCTTCGTTACAAATGGAGAGATATTTAAATACAGACTGAGCCAATATACTAGTGTTTTTACTGCTGAACTCTACGCTTTTTACAGAGTTTTATTGTTTTTAATTAGGCAACCTCGGGGCAGATTCCTTATCTGTGCCATCCAGTCCTTGCAGTCTTTTAATTGTGATGATCCGCTTGTTTTAAGAACTCAGCAGCTGTTCCATACTCTCCTTTGCTCTGATTATGAGATTGGAGTAGTGTGGATTCCTGGCCATGTAGGGATTCCAGGAAATGAGGCCGCGGATGCTGCAGCCAGGGCTGGCGCACTGGATGGCTCTCTGGTATATTGGCGCGAGAGGTGGCAGGACATTCGAAACTACTTGAAATATAAAATATGGTGGCAATGGGAAGGAGAATGGTCTGCACAAGAGGGAAACAAATTACAAAATATAAAGAATACTGTTCGAGTTTGGGATTCGTCTACAAGAGCGTCGCGACACGAGGAGGTTTTACTCACCCGGTGAGGATTGGCCATTGTCATCTGACACACGGCCATCTCCTACGTGGCGAACCTCAGCCGGAGTGCGATATGTGCCATGTTCCACTTACGGTGGAACACTTTTTATTGCGTTGCAGGAAATATGACCATGCACGGAGGCAATATGGAATTCGGCCGACATTACGTGACGCTCTTGGAAATGATTTTAATTGTACAAATGCAGTTCTGAGATTTTTATCGAATACAGGATTGGATAAGGTGATTTAGTTTTTTATTGATCCGTTTTACTTATCCTCCGGACCCTTTACATCCGGAGGTTACATTTGTTGTTTTATATTTGATTTTACATTGTTGATATTTCGGACTCTATACATCCGAATATTTTATAAAATTTTATAGTTTGAAAATGTGATTCACAAGTTATCTCTGGTGGCCTTAGTTTTAGTGTTTTATTTGTTCGTGTTGAATACCACCTAGTGTGGTAGAACTGCTCACTTTTATGATTCTGTAGAAATCACCTTATGTCTACTGCATTTGTGTGCCTCATTTTATCGTGACAACGCTTTTTAGTTCTTTTAGCACTGATTATTATATTATTTATGTGCTTGTTATATTAAGAATTTTAGATAAGGGCGCAAATAGCCATAGTAGCTGACGCGCCCTTCTTAAACCCTACTTTGTCGCCACTAATGCGCGGTCCAGCGAAGTTTTCTCTCAGACGGTCAGAACCAGACTCTACTCCGATGCAAAGCGCGGCGCAGGAAAGCATCACAACGGACAAAATACAAATTCACCAGTGGGAAATGAACTCTCGAATGCGGAAATAAAGAAAACACAACTAGCGGAAAGAAACAAAACTAAAACACAGAACCATCTATAAGAGTGGAAAGAAATTAACACGAAAAAAAGAAAAGGTCATAAAGGATAAAAAAAATCAATAAAATGAAACAAAGGAAAAAAAAAAAAACAGGGTGCCGGAAAAACAGTCGGTATACTCTAATGAACTGCTTGTACCCGTGTTTTCCGATGTACGGCACCATTACATCTATATTAAGTATTAAATTACATAATTCTGATTGTTGTCTTATACAGTGTAAATGTCCGATTATTAAAGAGTCCTCTGAAGTTAAGTATTTAGGCATAATTTTCGATAATCATTTAAAATGGAACCAACACATTAATTACCTTTGTAATAAATTACGTAAAATAGTATATTATTTTGTTTTATTGAGGAATTACTTGTCAATAAGTTTATTACGTACAATATATTTAACTTTATTTCAATCGGTAATTATGTATGGAATTATAGGATGGGGTAGCTCATTTAAATCCAATTTTAATCCACTTTATTTATTACAGAAGAAAATAATTAAAATATGTCTTCATAAACCTATTGATTTTCCATCTCAAAATTTGTTTATAGATTTTAATGTACTTAACGTAAGACAAATTTATTATATTGTATTAATAAAATTCATACATAAAGATCGAAATAATTTTGAATTGTAATATCATAGTTATGAAACAAAAGGTATGAATTCTTTAAGATTGTTTGAACCAAAATGCAACACTGTTACAGTATTTAATCACAGTAGTAATTTAGGCCCAAGAATTTATATTTAAATATCCTAATCTTGTCAATTCTAATAGTTCTAGTATTAAATTTAAAAAGTTATGTATGGATTTTATAAAAATTGGAAAATTGTAAATTTAAATTTATATACTATAATTGCAAATTGTATTGTATAATTATTAATTATAATTGTATTATATAATTATTAATTTCAATTCAGGAATCTGCCCTTAGCACGAGTTCTACTCTTTCAGGGGCGAGCTAAAGTTTCTTTGTATATTTTATAATTTATGTTACATTTATTAGCAAAATAATAAATAAATAAAAATAAAGTAAATTTGTTGATCAGAATCATTTTTGTCATAAAACTGACAATGAGTATGAAATATTAAATAATGAATGGCTCCTTTAAACAGCAAGAAATTTAAAACAAACAACCCCAACAAACGGAGTCGTGTTCTATTTCTGAAGGGCAAGTATTTTTCTCTAAAAATAATTCTTTGCGCAAAACAACCCCATTCCTTTTGCCCTGGCTTCTAAGAGACACATAGGTGTCGCTCTCTGTGTTTGTTTTGGAACCTCAATGAAATGATAAAATATTTGTATGGCTGGCGTTAAAAAGACAGTTGACTTTCATATGGTATGATTCACAGTTGTTTGTGGTGCGTCCAATTGATTATTGTTCTGCTTACATCACTGGAGAGAATATGGTGTCTTCTGAGATGTAGGCTAAATATCTAGAATGTAGTTTGAACTCCCTTATTCCTCCTATGTAGGGTTTTAATGACATATCTATGAAGCTTTCATTAATATCTTCGAGCTGCACAAAAGATGTCCAAAAAATAAATTAACGGATTCTTCTCCCTCCTTCTCGATACATACTACTTAGTCCTAGCCAACCATTTACTACTGATACATTCTTGCACCAATAAATTATTCTGTTCTGCCACTTTACAGACCTTATGTCAATTCTGTATAATTCAGACAGCATGTCTGCCAAGTCCACTCCACTCATAAATATCGACGGCATAGTAATGTCGGAAGTATAACAGCCCCGTGCCTAAAATCTTGAATTCGTCATGAACTTTCTCTGCCCTGATGATGACCCGACATTTCAGTTCATGTTTCGTATTTAAATCTCGCAATTAGTTTTTTTTTTTTTCCCCCATTGATTCTGGTTCACGTTAACACTTTGTTTAAAAACTTAAAATTGTGTAACGATACGTTAAAAGTGTTAAAATTTTTAAAAAAGGTTATGTACCTTAGACAGACGGCCCTTTTCGACGCCGGTGCTGCGTCATCTTCAGTGTCCTACGAACTACTGATGTTCCTGTTGATCTTACATTCTGCCATTTGCATGTGTTGCTCCTATAGTGGAGGTGGTTGTTTGTGTGCTATGATCATGATATCGAATAATGTGTGGGTATTGAACTGTAATTGTGTATTGTTGTGGGTGTGTTATTGTATGTTTGTATATTTGGTATTGCTCTAACTGTGGACTTATTGGTGTGATGTGTAGAATTTCCATATCTGTTTCTATATTATTGTAGTCATGATTATTGTTGATAATATGTTCTAGGTAATTTGATGTCATGTATGGTTTGGTTATAGCTTTAATGTGTTCATTAGTAGGGAGCGGATTTTTATGTGCTAAAAAATTGAAATATATTTATTTTTCATATGCTAAAAAGTACGAAAATATTTGCTAAAAATAAAAAAAATATATATATTTTTTTAATATGTCAAAAATACTTTACTTGGCTTGAAAAAAAAAAAATATTACTATGTACTCACCAACCACACTTAAGTATCAGTTGCTAGTAGTTGGCCGAGAATTGCAGTGAACAACAAAGATCATCTCCAAATTCTCCATCACAAATGCATGCCGATTATCTCTGAACAACGACTTATACTGTGAAAACGATCCACATCACAGGACGTCAGACATGCATATTTAAAGAGAGGAATGTCACAAACACAAACACCGTCAATTTCACCTACAGGCACACCCTCCAATACTTGAGCAACTTTACACATTTTTTTAAATCCACTGTTTTTCCCAAACACATTCTGAAATTTGTCCCTTAGTACTTGTGCTTCTGAACCTGGTAGCGAGTCTAGTTTAATTTTCACGGCACGCACCTCCCTTTTTCAGACAACAGGTTTTTAGATGTTTTGACTTTTTTTTATGGTGTCACACAAAAAGCTTAGATTTGCTAATAGGAAAGCCAAATGGTTTTTTAAACAACCATCTTTCAGTATATTTTGAAGGATATCGATTGACGAAGCCCGAAAACAGGGAATTACAACATGACGTATTGCTTTACTTGATGGACATTAGCGAGAGGCGAGAGATTTGTTTAAATTAAATACTGTTCATACCTGAGCTCTTATCTGTTGTGTTTCACAAACAATGCATGGAATGAAATCATCTTTAGCAACAATAAACATTCTTAATTATGTGTTGCAAGATCTCTCCTCCTTGTCCATGTTAATTTATTTTCTAATAATAACACTGATATGCTGCCTAGCAGTTCTCAGAACTTGAGGCGATACTATTACAAAAATGGATCACGGATACACCACACAGCGCTTAGAAACACGAAGCAACCAAGAATATTCTTAAAAAGATAACGTACTTCTGAGTGACATAATTGATTTAGTTTTAAAATGTTTAGAAGTTCTTGTAAACGATTATTTCAGTAAAAA
Organism: Periplaneta americana; assembly: GCA_025594305.2. Lineage (NCBI taxonomy): Eukaryota > Metazoa > Arthropoda > Insecta > Blattodea > Blattidae > Periplaneta > Periplaneta americana. The sequence goes on along the minus strand of JAJSOF020000029.1, from coordinate 25,266,976 downwards.
AAAAAAAACTCAAGATTTATGTGTTTATAATAGATTTCCTGAAAATATGTATTTACATAATTTTTTTGTGAAAATATGTGTTTTTATGTGAAATAAAATTCGGGTTTTAAACTTGAAACTTCATGTTAGGAATTTTTAACTTTGTTAATTGTGTTTTATCACACGCAAAAATAATATTTAATTACATGGAATCCGCTCCTTATTCATTATATCTTGTTTGAAAGGTTCTTCCTGTCTGTCCTATGTAAAAATGTGGGCAACCATTGCATTTTAGTTTGTAAACCCTAGTTGAATTATATTTATTTAAATGTTTGATGTGATTATTTAGATATTTCTTTAGATATTTTTTTTTCAAATGTGACAACGTTCCACAGTACGAAATGAACATTTGTGGAAACGAAACGTCTATGTTTGCAGGTGCTGGTCCTACGTAGGGCGGTTCGGGGGCCCACAAATCGTGTCTCTGCTACCCCCGAACGAAAAAGGTCCCAACTGTCTGGGTGGAGAGGGCCGCTCAATACATGAACTACTGCACGCCCTAGGCATCTTCCACGAGCAGTCCAGGGCCGACAGGGATCAGTTCGTGGACGTGCACGTGGAAAACATTATTCCGGGTGAGTGTTGCAAGCAGGGATAAATTTACGAGTTAGCAGATTAAGCAGTCGCCTGAGACGCCAGAATTTTAGGGACGGAATTAACGTTTATGATTTAATGAATGTAGAATGGAGAAGACGATCTTGCATATGTGTGTGACTTGGACATTACACTTGAGGCGCTCATCCATCTACACACCTAAATATTTAACCGAGGGATTGAATGGGATCATAGTTTCAATTAATTTTACAGGATTTATAATAACGGATTTTGAATTGCGTAAGATCCGTTGTTGCCCGATTAGAATTGTCTGCGACTTATTTGGATTTAAAGCTGATATTGAGTTCAAGTCACGGTCGCGTATGTGCGTATATAACGCCATCATCAGCATAGAACATGTATTTACTATGTTTTAGAGCAGTGGTCGTCAGCACTCGCTGAATTGGGTAAAGGGTAAGCGGTGCAACATAATATGCCCTTCGTGCAGCAAAAAGAGTGAGGAAGCGTACTCTCCAGCAGATGGCTTCACTGTGTAGCAACACATGTCTCGCTGTGAATACATAAGCATTGCTATATAGCTACTCCCACACATATTACACAGTTTTTAGTTCTCGGTGTAATGTATAATGTAACGATGAAGTACTAAATAAAGTGCAAAATTCTACTTCCATATCTACATCTTCATCTTCTAATTCCATGTCCATTGTAGGCTATCTCAAAAAAATTACATTCCTTCATTCAGATTTGATAACTGCGTTATCACCAATTCATTTAATTAATGTACGGTATTAATCAGGTTACTTGTAATTATATTATAAAATCTTCAAATTAAATTATGATTTCAGCAGATAATGAAAATGTATTTCTGTTATAATAATAAGAGAAAAGTGCAGTACATGTAATTAACATTATTGAATCTGTATTTCACTTTTCGCAATTGGCATTACTGAATAACATCCAATTTCTTCATTGCAGTAATCGATATTTATCTATTTCAACTTCACAATGTCTGGATAGGTTAGGTATTTGTAAATGTACAATTAACATTTTGTGAGTGAATTTTAATATACTATTTAAGTTTTTATTTTATTCAAGTAGTCGAAGGTCAGTCCTAATAAATGTTTGAAATCGCTGGAATTTTCAGCAGATACATTGCACTTATCGTATATATTTCCTTTTTGCCAGAATTTCTAGTGAATTTTAACAAAGAGAGTCTGGAAAACACGACGTACAGCTTCGAGTACGACTACGAGAGCATTATGCACTATGGAGCGTACTATTTCAGGTAAGATCATGTTTCATTTGACAATTGATTTATATACCACAGTGACAGTACTCAGAAAACACTGAGAGTATGTCGGACTAATTAACATTGTAAATATTCCACTAACAGCGAGAAAATAAAACACGTCAGTAAACAATAACCAAATACTTTGTAGCAATGCGCAATTTTGCATGGCAACGAAGCAAAATGCAGAGTAAAAGATGGCTAATGCGTTCCAACGCCCACTGAACGAATATTTCACTTTTATCACTGTCTTAAATCTGCAGTGATAAACTAACCAAACCTAACCTGTCAAAGTTATAAAATATGATTGGCTTTCTCTATAGTGATGAAATTGACCGATGGCTTTATGCTATGATGAAAATGAGCGGAACGGAGAAAATTCTCTCCGGCACCGGGATTTGAACGCGGGTTTTCAGTTCTACGTGCTGATGCTCTATCCACTAAGCCACACCGGATTCCCATCCCGATGTTGGATCGAATCCTCTCTGCACATGTGTGTGGACATGGTCCCACTGTCATACATCTATGACGCAGTGCATGAGGGTAGGCCACTAGAGGGAACCCAAGAGGTTGAACTTAAACTGAGAGGATTCGATCCGACACCGGGATGGGAATCCGGTGTGGCTTAGTGGACAGAGCATCAGCACGTAGAGCTGAAAACCCGAGTTCAAATCCCGGTGCCGGAGAGAATTTTTCTCCGTTCCACTCATCTTTCATGTGAACGCAGTTTTAAAGTTTTTATCCAGTACAGGTCTTGACAACGTCATTTAATTTTTATCGACCCCTAGACTCTTTACATCTAGGGGACCCACTATTTACATTTTATCTGCCCTGTACTCGGACTTTTATATTGGATTACATTTTATGTATTAATATTTCTGGTCACAAGATTTTTTTACATCTCGTGACGGTTTTATTAACCGACTTCCTGGAGATATATATGTAAATTTTTGTACTTTTCGGTTTTAACACCGAGATTTTAATTGATGTCGCTTTTACGTCTACCATCTTTTAAATGAGTTGTTGTACTGACTCTTGCTCAAGGGCGCAAATAGCCATAGACGCTGACGCGCCCTTTAAACACCATCAATCATCATCATCATCTCATCTTTCATCATATGATGACGCAGAATATCTGCACGGAAATATCATATGTACTTCGGTACATCATAATGACATTCTGTATTCTTATTGTATTGTTGTATTCTTATTGTATTGCTGTATTCTTATTGTATTGTGTATAAAATTGTATATGTGTTGTAAAATTGTATTGTGTATTGTAAATTTTATTGTGTATTGTTAATATTGTATATACCACTGCCACTGGGTGCTTGCCCACTTGCAGTGTAAATAAATACATACATATGGCTTTATACTGTAAATATTCAAAATCTGTGATAAAGTGTTACGATGAGAACATAAGATGAACTGAAAAGTTTTCAAAATAACAGTAGGATTCTAATCTCTGCGTCAGGTACGCAGTGCGTTCATTTTAAGTACTACGATGCAACAATGGAAGATGCAATCAAATGGGTATTCTAGTTTGTTCGCTCATATAAGTATTGCTCACTATAGCTTAATTAATTTTTATCTGATATTTCAGCAAAGGAAAAGGCCTGCCTACGATAACGCCAAAGAAGAAAGGCATCAAGCTCGGTCAGAGAAGCGCAATGAGTGAAACGGATTGTCTCAAGATAAATGACTTGTATGGATGTTTGGACAAGAGCTTGTATCACAGGAGAAAGTATTATACTTTGTGTAAATTCATGGGGCTCTAGCAATAACTTTTGTATAACTACTAAATAAATTTTGTTACGACTCTTACTGGTAAAGTTGTTAATAGATATTATTGAACTGAGTTAATGTTGACTGAAGATATTAATCTACATTGCAACTTAAATTGCTTGCCATGTCGAGTTGCGAAAGAAAAGTTGAATTACACAATGTAAACAAACGCGCAACTTGAACATTTTCAGATGCCACTCACAAGTTTTAAGTTGCGTGTAATTTCAA
>JAJSOF020000029.1:25249392-25262981 GCA_025594305.2 Periplaneta americana | reverse complement strand
TGGCGTTCGCAGAAAAGCACACGAGGACATTATTTGCCGTTCAATTATTTGCTCAATTACAGTGTGTTTGATTTGTTATCATAGGAGCTATGACATGATAATGTTTAACAGTGTGGCAAATAGATTCCTCGTCTGGTAGCTGGGCAACGAAAGAACAAAAATAGCAAACGATACTACCTATGTACCTAGACTTTATAGAACCTTCACTTCCTAAGACGTAAGCAAAGAGGAGGAGTCACGCCGAAAATAACAGCGACAAGACTATAAATCTGCAGTGCTTGGGAAAAGTGACACAAGTCAGTTTTCACAAACCTTTTTGATAATTTATTGACAACTTACGGAACATCTGCTAGCTTGGAAAAATACATACGTAGGCCCTACAGTATTTCTCCCATTACAATAATTCTTACAGAAAAAATCAAATCGACATAAACCAGTGTAACTTGTCAATAAATTATCAAAAAGGTTTGTGGAAACTGACTTATGTCACTTTTCCCAAGCACTGCAGAAATAATGTTCTCTTCATCGCAAAGGTAGCAATACCAGGTTTATTTCGTCTTCTTTTGAGTGTAGGTCTACTTTTTTTACAACTTTCTTTGTCTATTCATTTTGTGCTGTGTTTGGGAGCATATGTTTTTCTTTTGACTCACAAATATAGTTTTCTTGAGAAGAATAACCTTTATTATTTACAGCAAAATTATTGATATTTCTGATTGACTTTTTTTCTTTGGAGTAGGAATTATATCTCCGAAATGTATAGGTATTTTCTTGGATGTAACGGCTTTCTGCTTTCTCTAATGCTTCTTTGGACAAATTACCTCTTTTCTTTCCATTTCGGGGTGATGCCATGACTTTAAAACAAAAGAAAAGATACAAAATATATTGGAAATTAATGTATAATCAATTTGGCGTAGTAGGTCATATTGGTTTCACTTGACTCATCTAATATATAAAAGTGAATGTGGGTATGTATGTATGTTCTGTATACAAATCTACACGCTTTGACCGATATATGCCAAAGTTTGCACATTTAACCTTCATAACCAGGAAAAAAAAATAGGCTATATTAAAATTGTGCAAATGGACGTTACGTTTTAATTAAAAATAAAAAAAATAAAAGTAAGTACGATCAAACATTCATGTGTAATACTAAAATGCAATCTTCTATAGTCAATGGTTTTTATTATTGTCTGTTGTATTCAACATCGACTCTCACGGGGCCATGGAAATTATAACACGAAATTAAATAACATTGTTGATACACATCATGAAGGCTAAAACTAGATAATTTGTGCAATAAGTATCTTTACGCAGTCCAGGATCTTATTATGAATTTCTCGATGCAGTTGTATATAGTGAGCAGACTGTGTCTTATTCAACTGAATTCTAGAATTCTTTCAGACTACAAAAAGACTGCACATAATTTAGTTAATATTGAATAACCAGAAGTAACTAATGGCCTTAACTACACCAGAATAAATAAACAAAAACAAATAAATAGGGTAAACTGTGTAGTGATTGACCACTTAAGCTAATGAATAATAAAACAATGAAATAGCTGGAAAACAGTGGTAACCTATTGAGAGAATTTTAAAGGCATTGGGTCAAGTGAAGATTCAGAAACAAATCAAAATCAATAAACAAAAGAAAAAAGAAAATTTTAATGCAAAGATAAATTAAATAAACACAACAAGTCCACTTTTACAGTTATTGACCGTCTTCTGCACAGTTATTGACCACACGCTTATTAGTGATTGACCGTCTACTGCACAGTTATTGAATACTCATTTATTAGTGATTGAACAACACATTTTCACAATTTTTAATTTTTTCTTGTCTGTTTCGTTTCTCTTCTTCTGATCTTTCTCATTAAGAACTATTCGCCACCGGCGTAGCTCTGTCGGCAAAGGTGTTTGCCTGCCGATCCGAAGTTTCGTTCGGGCGCGGGTTCAATTCCCGCTTGGGCTGATTACCTGGTTGGGTTTTTCGAGGTTTTGCCCAACCGTAAGGCAAATTTCAGGTAATCTATGACGAATCCTCGGCCTCATCTCGCCAAATACCATCTCGCTATCATCAATCCCATCGACGCTAAATAACCTCGTAGTTGATACAGTGTCGTTAAATAACCAAGTTAAAAAATAAGAAAAGAACTCTTCTCGCTGCCTTTTGTTTCATTTCTTATTCGCTTTCTTTCTTCTCTTGCCTCTTCTTCCATTTTTCTCTTTTGTGCCTTATCAGAAGCAAGTGCGTGTCATTTTCTGATGTTATTACAAATGGCTTCACCCAGCACTGGACGAGGACCAAAGAACACTTTTCATTCAACGGGATATTTGTTTCTGGACGCTAAGGTTGCTTTTAGGACACCAAACTTCTTGGCAGCTTCATTTAAATCAAATCCACTGCGGACAGGTTCTGTAGCGTTTCGTAAAGCTTCCCCTGTATAATGCACTTTACCTGGCTTAGGCATTATAATATAGTATCAGTCCTGTAAAAATCCCCATCATTTAACCGATAACATATATAGAATTGGAGCAAATTGGTCATTATTCTAACAAATAATTTATGAACGACCAATCACTGTAGTTTTGCGGACATACACTTTATAGTGATTGACCACGGGGCATTTTATGTCATATAAAACTTTTTACAAAATAATATTCTGTGGACGGAAACCCTATACATTTTCTCACACTATGAGTGTAAAAATGAGCTCCAGAATTTATGTATCCTTTGCAGTATAAATAAATTATTGCGTGCATTATTCTTAGTAATTTCTCTAGTTACTTACACTTGTTTACGTTCAGTTGCATTTCCAATCGATTTCAGTTCTCTCAGACAACAGACACTAACTCAGTGGGATGAACAGCGACAACTAACCACAAATAAGGGTTGTTACTAGAGGTATATACAGCAAAAAGTGAAATCACGATCGTGGTTTATTCACAATATACTTGAAAAAGGAACCGGTCAATCACCGTAAACTGGTCAATAACTACCTAGTTTACCCTATATAAATTTAGAATAAAAAAACATTGAACGTCAGGCACATGAGACATGTTTTCTTTTCGGTGCCTGATTTACAACTGTTTTAAATTGAGTTAACGCTTGGCAGGCATTTCGCTAAGGAGTTCATCAATTCATGTAAGTGACGTTAAGTAAATATTCATCTTACCTTAGTAAAGACAATTCGTTTTGATTGTGTATAGTTAGGTTTCCGAGATTTCCGAAAATGTAATAACCAGTTTAATTAAAAATAGAAGCAGAAAGGAAAACCCGTGCAACGCCGGGTGCTTTCAGCTAGTTAATAATAATTGTACCAAAAAAAAAAAAAAGAAGAATATTACTTGGAAAGTAAAACCTATTTAATTCATTTCAAAAGGAAATACACTACTGAGATTCCATAGTAGTAACGAAATTACGTAAACAAAACTAAGAAGTTAAATTACTTACCTACTTGGAATAAAATTATAACTTCGCTTTGCGCTTAACAACTAACAAAACACTGCGGCTTATATTTCCCTCAGCGCATTCTATGGACTGACTGTGGAAAACCAATTTCCGAAATGACTCGTAGAAACAATAGACTGTCCACGGTCGACTTTGGACTGTATCGTATTTCCATCGAGTGCTAGCTCGTTGCGTATTTCACATTGATGCTTGTGAAATGTTCGTTATTGGTTGTAATGAAAATGTTAATGGCTAAAATACAATAATTGGAATAATAACATTTTACTAGAGACGTAGAAAAATTAAGTTTGTTTTAATGAAATTTATTAATCACGTTTTATTTTCAATTCTGGTGGGATTATTATTGCTTAGGCCTACTTTTTCAAAGGATGTTTTTAATTATAGCTGTTAATTTTGTTGTTATTTTTATTTGTTACTTTACTAGAGACGTAGAAAAAGTCTGTTACAATAAAATTTATTGATCACGTTTTATTTCAATTCTGGTGTGATTATTATTGCTTAACCTCATCCCACTTTGTTAACTACGTAGATAAAAATTTCAGCCTACACTACAAGTACCGGTACACGTAAGTTACTCCATTAATTCATATTTCCATTATTATTGTTGTAAAGGGAAATGCAAATTAATATTTATTGATTTCATAGTGAATTATCGCTATAACCTTGAATGAGTGAAGCGATTATAGTAAATTTCAGTTCGTTTTGCACAAACAAAAATAATATTAACCTATTTCTTGCAGGTATCTTCGAGTTTATGGTGGAATTTAATATACTTCATTAAAATAATAAATTAACTTTATGCATTTAATATTTCAATAATGGAAGGAGGGTGTTAATATTTCCAAAAAGAACACAACGAAAGTGTAACATATTTTGTCGTCTACTAGAGAGAGATCTGCGATGATGAGGCGATAGAAAGCGATCCTAGTGGTGGGCAACTACCCATGTTTGCATTTTTAGTACATATTGAGCTTCGCGACTGTATATAGTAGACTGTGGTAATACTGCACCATCTATCGCATTTTCGTCACAAATTATAGTAGCCTATATAGCATATAGGCCCTATTGGCTAATGGTACGTACACGTTGGAGCAACGATAAACGATAAAAGAAGCAGCGATGCTATATCAGAGAGAATTGAAGCATGCATTGTCATTGAGGTGTGCATATTGGGTAACGATAAAGCGAAGATACACGATAAAAGCGACGAAAAAGAAAAGTACCATTTTCTTCGCTCTTGTCGTTCATATGATCTCTGATTAAGATAATATTAATCTGTATAATTACCGGTGGTTATCAATATATCTGAATATTAATCGATTTATTATTATTTCGGCATATTAAATTAATTATTGTAGATATTTACAAATTGATCAGTTGTGTATTTATTGGTTATATGTTATATGATCAATAGAACCAATCACAACACAACGAATTTATACAGTGAAACTTGCCTTTGCGGTCACTTCATTTAAACGGCCACCTGGCCAAAAGGCCAATTTTCTCTGGAACCAATTGGATTTTCCATAAGATCAATACAAATTCTCTCTTTATTTAGCGGCCACCTCATGCGCCGACCAGCGGCCGGGGTCTATTTGGATTGGAACCTGACTATAACAGTCACTGTCCAAAAAAATCTTTTCACGGATACTATCTGACCTATTTTTTCGATGGTTAGAGGACAGAGGACAATAGCTAAGCGTATAACAGTACACCCTCCATATCTTGGGGTTAGTTGGTTACTGTTTATGACTCTTTGTCACTTTCACTCCGACCCTGCACAGCTATAAATTCTTACTCGTTTTTAAAGGATTGAAACACGCACTTTTCTATCGAAAATGTCACACTATGTTTTAGGTCAGTAGTTAACCATTGAATTTTTTTATTTTTTTTTCCTCCTCTTTCTTTCTTTCTCTATTTGGACCAGCTGTCATGAATTTTCTTCTTTTCATACAGGTTTTTTTTTCAGAGCCCTCCTAACAAAACTTTAAGTTTTAAGAAAAAAGACTGTAAAGGGGAAGTTGGCAAAAGGCAGAATAACCCTGCTGTTTTTGTAATGCTGCAGGAGAAAAAGAATCACTCTTAATGATAGGGAAATCATTGAAATCGAGATGTTTCAAAAATGTTGACATGGGCTTACAAATGGACTGCCAACAATAAAGCTTGGATGGCATCATCATTGTTTGAGAATGGCTATGCGATTTCAATTCGAAGATTAAACGAGAAAATCGCAATGTGATCCGTGAAATTGGTGTTTCTTCCTACAAATACGGTATCACACCTCCAGCCCTTGAACAAGGTACTATTCAGTCATTTAAACTGAGGTACTGCAAGCGAGTTTTGAAAATGCTAGTTGCAAGAATGGAAGAGGCTGACATTAATATGCACGACTGTTGTACGCGCACAAAGCTAAAACGTCAATGAAATTAAGTGTTTTCATGCTGATTCATAAAAACCGCAACCTTAATCAAGAGGCCACCTGATAAAACGGCCATTTTACAAGATAACTTCAGATGGCCGCTTTAGACAGGTTTCACTGTACTATCTTTGGGATGAGAAACTGGTTTAATTTTGTACGTATTTAAGTTATATTAACCTTTGAACTAAGCAGCTGATATTTCCTATATATCTTCTTTCATTAAGTGGATGCATAGAATATCTTCTACTGATAAATCAAAATGTTCGCTTCCCGCGTCCTCGTTGCTCCGATATGAACACTTGATTCTTTGATAATACCAAAGCGTCGCTAGATCGTTTCTTTTATCGTTTATCGTTGCTCCAACGTGTACGTACCCTAAGGTACACTGGCGTTCAAAGATATCCAACCTACGATTTTATGATCGTGTAAGCGAACTTTCCAACCACGGGATAAGTCAGAACCAAAGATGATTTTTTTTTTAATTCGTTAACTTTTTGGATACAGCAGCGAAATCATTTGGGTGATCTCCCGACTGTTCTACAGTAATTACTTTTGCTTGTTGCTGAGAGATAGTTCATTTATGATGCTGCACTCTCGTCATAACCAGGATGAACAGCGATCAAAGATATGAAAGACTGACAATCTTTGAAATAGTTCCGCTAGTCCTCAGTAGGTGGCACCATTATTGGGCTTTAGCTCTGATTATGAGATTGGAGTAGTGTGGATTCCTGGTCATGTAGGGATTCAGGAAATGAGGCCGCGGATGCTGCCGCCAGGGCTGGCGCACTGAATGGCTCTCTGGTATATTGGCGCGAGAGGTGGCAGGACATTCGAAACTACTTGAAATATACAATATGGTGGCAATGGGAAGGAGAATGGTCTGCATGAGAGGGAAACAAATTACGAAATATAAAGAATACTGTTCGGGTTTGGGATTCGTCCGCAAGAGCGTCACGACACGAAGAAGTTTTACTCACCCGGTTGAGGATTGGCCACTGTAATCTGACACATGGCCATCTGCTACGTGGCGAATCTCAGCCGGAGTGTGATATGTGCCATGTTCCAGTTACGGTGGAACATTTTCTATTGCACTGCAGAAAATACGACCGTGTCCGCCGGCAATATGGAATTCGGCCGACACTACGTGACGCTCTTGGAAATGATTTTAATTGTACAAATGCAGTTCTAAAATTATTATCGACTACAGGATTGGATACGGTGATTTAGTTTTTATTGACCCGTTTTTACTTATCCTCCGGACCCTTTACATCCGGAGGTTACATTTGTTTTATATTTGATTTTACATTGTTGACATTTCGGACTTTATACATCCGAATATTTTATAAAATTTTATTGTTTTTAAAATATGATTCACAATTTATCTCTGCTGGCCTTAGTTTTATTGTTTTATTTGTTCGTTTTGAATACCACCTAGGGTCGTAGAATTGCCCATTTTTATGATTGTGTAGAAATCACCTTATGTATACTGCATTTGTTTGCCTCGTTTTACCGTGACAACGCTTTTTAGTTCTTTTAGCACTCTGATTATATTATTTATGTCTTTGTTATATTAAGAATTTTAGATAAGGGCGCAAATAGCCATAGTAGCTGACGCGCCCTTCTTAAACCCTACTACTACTACTACTACTACTACTACTACTACTACTACTGCTACTACTACTACTACAACTACCACCATTATTGGGGGCGTTAAAAATATGTCGGAAAAAATGATTATGTAGATTAAACATAAATTATTCTCATAATTGATAATATCAGCTGTTTCCAGATAAACCCAGTGTTGTTTTACAATCAGTAGAGTGGGATGAAAAATTGAATTCTATAATGCGGGTATATTTATCTACGATTGGCAGTAGTGACTATTATCTTCGCCATTTATTAATAGACATAATAACTAAAGAATCCGTACTTACACCAACAAATTATCAATCACTATCGATTGGTAGAATCAGATTTCTTTGAACGCCAGTGTACTACCAAAAGGCCATCTTGGACAACCATGTAATAAATGTCATGAAGATTGCGATATACGCCATCTATAATAGAGCATATCGGCCGACAAGAACCCCAACACAGTAAATATCCACCTGCCAAGGAGAGTTGGTGTTGCTACAGAAGTGCACAGGTTGAAGGCAAGCGATCGGGACCACACAAAGATGTTGCCACACCTCTCAGAATATATTATTTGTGTAGCAAAGACTGAAATCACATAAATTGCTGCAGAGGTGTCTATTGTGTTTTATACAAAATGCTAATGAAAGCTTGCGGAGCGTCACTGTTCTAAGAAATCCTTTGCTTCTAAGCGGCACGGCGTGTGGAGCTAGTTGTTGATCGGGCCATTTGTACATACGATGCTGGCATCACAAAGACGCTCATAAAAGTTTAGCAACTTATAGGATTGTCATCTGGACACAAAACAGTACAGCTTGGGATTCGACATGATCCAGGACCCATGGTGAAGACGCAGCTTTGTGCAACGAAGACATTTCGTCACTACTGTTGGTGAGTAAAATTGACTAAAAAAATAAATAAGCTTTTGGCAGCTGCTAAGCAGAGGGAAGGCATCAGTTATAAAACTAAACACTTTTAATAAGAACTGTATGTTACATGTTTTATTTAAACTGCATGCAAACTTGTAAAGTAATTTTTCTGCACTTTTATTTTCACTGCATTTCTAAACATTCAAATCTAAATAGGATCTATAAATTTAACGCTATAAGGCTAAACGTTTTACTGCTTGTTCTATACCTTATTTTATTTCAAGGAGTGCAGTTCGGTGGATCCTTTGAACACCCCTTACAGATTTATGACTTCCTACACAAACAACTCTGACAATTCCATCCTGTTCCCTCGTCCCAACATTGCACAGTTGCCACAATCCTGGTGACCGTTGAAATCAGACTGACAGGATTCTTGGAATTCGGATAAGATGTGACAACTCTGCCTCAAGTGGATTTGAGGGGATCCTATCAATTCTTCTGAACGAAGGTTGTGATTGGTTAATAAGAGGAGAAGACAAGATTTCCGTCACAGTAAGGAAGATATTTATTTATGACAGCCAATTAGTATGAGGCAGTAGAAGATCTGTCGGCAAAGTCCTTTCTATGAAACTGCACTCCATGAAATAAAATAAGGTATACAAATCATAGCTAACAAAATAGCACATGGGTTTTATGATTAAATAAATAATTTTTAAATAAAAAGTGAAATGTTTGTAGTAACTATGAAATATGTTCAATTCGGTTAGCGCGTCTGGCTGCGAAACCAGTGGCCCGAGTTCGATTTCCGGTCGGGGCAACTTACCTGGTTGAGGTTTTTCTCCGGAGTTTTCCCTCAACCCAATATGAGCAAATGCTGGGTAACTTTCGGTGCTGGGCCTCGGACTCATTTCACCGGCATTATCATCTTCATCTCATTCAGACGCTAAATAACCTAAGATGTTGATAAAGTGTCGTAAAATAACATACTAAAAAATATGTTTAATTTTAGGTCTACAGTGAATATAAACATTTACATTTTACGTCTTGATTACACAACTTTTAACACTATCACTTCGGAATATATGGCCTACAACGGGCTGAAACTAATCAACAAGGTACTGTAGCTGACATTTAATACGTAAAGCAATAAACTACATATTTCGAAATAAACATTTTTCTTCCTTTTTGTAGTTAAGATGTAGGAAAACTTAAGCGTTATGCTTTTTAAATACCGGTATGTCATTGGTCTTGTAAAAATTTCAGATATTTTATTAAACAGTTAAATAACAGCATTAGTTGTTGGGATGAAGTGTTTTATCTTGCAAAACTTCACCCTGCCGAGTGCCGCTTTGGAGAGCAATCTCTTTCAGGAAATGGGTAGAAAAATTTTCTCTTTCTGTTCTTGCATACACCACCATGGATTATGAATCGTCCAAAATTCGACTTAAGTTTGAGCCAGTCTCTTAAGAATTTTACACCCAATTTTATTTATAGACAACGCTTTTACGAAATTTTATCTGAGCTTCCTTATAATAGTATAATTTATACCGACGGATCCCGGGTGAACGATCGTGTGGGTTGCTCCTTCGTTGTCGACGGGCAGGTTTATAAATATAAACTGAGTTTGTATACCAGTGTTTTTACTGCCGAACTTTATGCTATTTACAGAACTTTGTTATTTTTAATTCGACAACCTCGGGGTAGATTTCTAATCTGCTCCGACTCTTTGATGCAATCCAGTCTCTGCAATCATATTATTGCGATGATTCTCTCATTGTACAAACCCAGGTTCTCTTCCACTCACTCTATCGTCGGGCTCCGATGTTGGAGTGGTGTGGGTCCCAGGCCATGTTGGAATTCCTGGTAATGAGACAGCAGACGCTGGAGCCAGAGACGCTGCTCTTAATGGCACACTGGTATACTGGCGAGAGAGATGGGAAGATGTAGTGACTTACATAAGGAACTATATTCGGAGAGATTGGGAAGAAAAATGGTGTGCACAAGCGGGTAACAAACTACGTCCAATTAAAAATACAGTTCGAGAATGGGATTCGTCATCAAGAGCGTCACGGCGAGATGAAGTTATACTTACTCGCTTGAGGATTGGTCACTGTCGTTTGACACATGGTCACCTATTGTCTGGCGAACCTCCACCGGAATGTGACACTTGTCATACCCTTCTTACGGTGGAACATTTTTTACTCCACTGTCGCAAATATGATTTGCCTCGACGCCAGTATGCAATACGTCCAACGTTACGTAACGCTCTTGGCAATGATTTTAATTGTGTCAACGCAGTGTTGAGGTATTTACGTAACACGGAACTCGACAAGGTGATCTAAGTTTTAATGTCCTTTTAGCCCATTGTTATCTCTTCTCCTGACCTTTACATCTGGAGATTATTTTAGTTACATTTCTTTTAATACACCTTATTACTCGGACCTTATACATCCGATTTTTAATGATTGTTGTTATAAAACATTGCCACATATTTCTTGTAGCAGTGTTTGTTTTATATTTTATGATTGTCTCACATTATCTTGAGACTACTACGTGTTCGTTTTAATGTTATTTTATATCAGGAGTCACCTTGTCCGTCCAAAATTAGTGTGTTTTAATGTGTCAAAGTTTTTAGTCAGTGTGAATTTTAGTTATACAATAATGTAATTTCACCACACAAAAAAAAACAATAGGCATGGGTGCAAATAGCCATTGATGCTGACGCCCTTCAAATTTCACTATCTATCTATCTATCTATCTATCTATCTATCTATCTATCTATCTATCTATCTATCTATCTATCTATCTATCTATCTATCTATCTATCTATCTATCTATCTATCTACACAAACAACTCTGACAATTCCATCCTGTCCCCTCGTCCCAACATAGCACAGTTGCCACAATCCTGGTGACCGTTGAAATCAGACTGACAGGATTCTTGGAATTCGGATAAGATGTGACAACTCTGCCTCCAAGTGGATTTGAGGGGATCTGTCAATTCTTCTGAACGAAGGTTATGATTGGTTAATAAGAGGAGAAGACAAGATTTTCGTCACAGTGAGGAAGATATTTATTTATGACAGCCAATTAGTAGGGGGCAGTAGAAGATCTGTCGGCAAAGTCCTTTCTATGAAACTGCACTCCATGAAATAAAATAAGGTATACAAATCATGGCTAACAAAATAGCGCATGGGTTTTATGATTAAATAAATAATTTTTAAATAAAAAGTGAAATGTTTGTAGTAACTATGAAATATGTTCAATTCGGTTAGTGCGTCTGGCTGCGAAACCAGTGGCCCGAGTTCGATTTCCGGTCGGGGCAACTTACCTGGTTGTGGTTTTTTCCGGGGTTTCCCTCAGCCCAATATGAGCAAATGCTGGGTAACTTTCGGTGCTGGGCCTCGGACTCATTTCACCGGCATTATCATCTGCATCTCATTCAGACGCTAAATAACCTAAGATGTTGATAAAGTGTCGTAAAATAACATACTAAAAAAATATATTTAATTTTAGGTCTACAGTGAATATAAACATTTAAATTTTACGTCTTGATTACACAACTTTTAACACTATCACTTCGGAATATATGGCCCACAACGGGCTGAAACTAATCAACAAGGTACTGTAGCTGACATTTAATACGTGAGCAATAAACTACATATTTCGAAATAAACATTTTTCTTCCTTTTGTAGTTAAGATGTAGGAAAACTTAAGCGTTATGCTTTTTAAATACCGGTATGTCATTGGTCTTGTAAAAAATTTCAGATATTTTATTCAACAGTTAAATAACAGCATTAGATGTTGGGATGAAGTGTTTATCTTGCAAAACTTCACCCCTGCCGAGTGCCGCTTTGGAGAGCAATCTCTTTCAGGAAATGAGTAGAAAAATTTTCTCTTTCTGTTCTTGCCTTTATATCCAGATATGTTGGAGCATCCATAAACCGCACATTGAGGCATTTTAACGACTGCACATAATGAGGAAGAAACTCACTATGGCACATGCCTTACTGCTACAACTACGCGACCACTCGGCAAAGTGACGTCATACTATTTCTAAGAATCGCTCTCCTGTGAAAACGGTGGCGAGCTGGAAGTAAAAACTATTCCATTATTGCTTTGAGGGACGAGTACACTAATTAAAAAATTATATATTTTTGTGTTGTGTTTCCCCTGATTACTACAATCAGAAAAATACTCTCTGCATGTAGGCAGTACATACGTGGTACAGTCATTAAGTTCTGACACTGACGCCTGAAGGGTAGGCACCCACAAGAATCTGGATGTCTCAGAAGATGCCGCGTGATACGGCGTACACTTAAACAGATCGACATCCTCCCTCAATATAGTCGCCGTTGGCCGCTATGCACGTCTACCAACGTTGGTGTAGCTGCTGGAAGCACCGCTGAAACATGTTGGCAGGAAGATGCCGTACGGCTTCTCTTGTGGCAGTCATGACCTTTTCGGCCGCATAAAAATTACGCCCTCCTGGATTGATTTCATGAGGGGAAAGAGAAAAAAAAATCGCATGGTGCGAGATCAGGTGAGTACGGAGGTGTGGCAAAACAGCGACCTGTTGACTTGCAAGTTCCTCTTGGACAAGGATGGAGCGATGTGCAGGGCGTTGTCGTGTAGCAACAGCCAATTCTTCCTATGCCAAAGCTCAGGACGCTTACGACGAATTGAATTGCTTAAACGGCCAAGAATCTCTTTGTAGAGGATCTTGTCTACAGTTGCACCTTGTGGGATGAATTCTATGTGAACAAATCCATTTGAATAAAAAAAAAAAAAAAAACTGTTAAAGCATCACCTTGCCTTTTGACCTGTCTTGTTGCGGATTTTTCTGTCGTGGAAATAATGGCGTTTTCCAGGTGGCGGATTGTCGCTTCAGTTGCGGATCGTAAAGGAAACACCATGTTTCGTCTCCAGTTATGATCGGTTATAACAGTTTCGCCTAATTTCTGACAGAACGTGACGTTTGCCCGTTGCTCAAACTGCAACATACTCGAGTTCCGACGCGCGCATTCAAATCACCGTCACAACAAAGACTGTAGTTCTGCTTACAGTGCATGCACTCAACTGTCTCTTGTTGGGTCGAGAGACTAACTGACAGGTATCATACCATGGCGCCACCTATGCGCTATAGTGCACCACAACGCCACTATGCGCTCAGTATTAGAACTTAATGACTGTACCACAG
>JAJSOF020000029.1:24960431-25249292 GCA_025594305.2 Periplaneta americana | reverse complement strand
TGTGATTCGCTGCAGATGACGTCGTGCACTTCCTAAGACTCGATAAAAACTTAATATAATCGCCCGCCGTTTCGACTGTTTCGCTGGCGTTCGCAGAAAGCACATGAGGACATTATTTGCCGTTCAATTATTTGCTCAATTACAGTGCGTTTGATTTGTTATCATAGGAGCTACGACATGATAATGTTTAACGGTGTGGCAAATAGATTCCTCGTCTGGTAGCTGGGCAACGAAAGAACAAAAATAGCAAACGATACTACCTACTGTACAGGACTGGTAACTGTGTCCGCGGTCTTGTTGGTGAGGAAAAGGTTTTCTGTGGGAAGCGAAGAGGAGGGGGCGTTGAGCTTATTGGTAAACGTACTATTATACGTGCAAGAAACATTTCCTCTTACCTTGTCTTCTCCTAGGCTTGCAGTGTGTTGCAGACGGAGTCGCGTTTCACTCGGATTCTTCAGAAGATGAACTGCCATTTTCACTATCGCTGCCCCCGGCTTCACTATCACTATCAGTGTTCAAGTTGATTGATATTTGGTCAATTACATCTGGAACTACTCCGTCCTTTTCCCAGTATTCTGCTTCTAAATTGGCGACGTAGTGGCAGAAACCTGCCCAATCTTGTCGTGTTACCTCCTGTATTGCGTTCTTCGTAGTTTCGCGCAGCTTTGTTAAAGACAAATCTCCTGTAACATTCGTGTCCCTTACAATTCTCTTGATTTTCGACCATGCGAGTTCGATGGCATTTAGATCACACATATATGGAGGAAGACGTATCACAACATGTCCACTACCTGACAACATGTTATCTATTCTATACGTCTTCTCCTTTGGTTTCAGTGGAAGAATCAGTTTATAAAGGTCGTTCTTACGCATTGTCTCATTGCACTCGACTCCTTTCTTTCTCAGCCACTCTATCATGTCCCCTTTGAGGGCATAGGGTGATGGCGCTTTATCAACCTGAATACAATGGTATGGTGCATTGTCTAAAACGACAACAGAATTTGGCTGAAGATTTGGCATAAGTTGATTAACTACCCACTTTTGAAAATTGCCGCTATTCATTTGCCCATGGTAGTCTCCCTGTTGTAGAGCCAGCTTTGTATATTAGTTCTGCACCGGCAAGAAAACCACTTGCACCCCCGGCATGTAGTATTATCAGTCTGTTCCCGAATTCATATTGTCCTGAACTCCCATTACGTCATCACTTTGCCAACATCTTCGGTGAGTTAGATTGCTGTCGACCCACGTCTCGTCTACGTACACAATTTCACGTCCTTCTTCTCGATACTCCTTCATTTTACACAGATAGTTTGCCCTCCAATCTATAATATCCGGTCTTTCTACCAAGATTTTTCGTTTTGACTGGCATTTCCTCCATCTAAACCCCATGCTTTTCACGACTCTGTTTAGTGATTTTCTGCCCCAAGGAAAATTGATTTTTTCTTTAATTACCGTCAAAAGTTTAGGTATTGTCGGCACTCTCTTTTCTTGAATATAAAAGTCTTGTATTGTATTTCTTATAACACACTTGTCGAAGTCGTCTACATGCAGTATATTACGAGATATTATTCGTCTCTTCTTTCCTGGCGATTTGAGAAGTCTATCCGGACTGTTTTCTTTTCTTATCTTATGTTCCTTCATAATCTTCTTTATTGTACTATACCCTACTCCAGTGTATTCGGCCGCTCTTTCAGTTGATTTATTTAAGGGAATCCTCAAATGTTTTGCACTCTTTCCTCATCGCACTTCTCTATGATGTTAGCTATTATTTCTCTTGCTTCACTATGAATAGTTGTGTTTGCCTTTCTATTAGCCATACTAAACGAAAGTGTTTAAGACTATCGTTCTTGCTAATATCACTGCTCTATAATCTCGCACTATTATTCCTATACTATAGCTATATACATCCTATACTATTTTATCATACACTACACTATACTAATCCTATACTAGATATACGCACTACACTGAATTACACAGATTTACTGTAATTACTGTATAAGGAAGTTCTGAATTGAACAATGTAAAGAATACTGTAAACTCAAGTTGACTGCACTCTCGCAATATATATTCAGAACTGGTAGTTGTCTGTCAATGTCATAGAAAGGCCACCCCCATCCCGAACCTTTAGTACCTACCCTCTTCCCCGCGGTTGCGGCAGACCCCTTTCACACGGACACAGTTACTAGTCCTCCACAGTATGTACCTAGACTTTATAGAACCTTCACTTCCTAAGACGTAAGCAAAGAGGAGGAGTCACGCCGAAAATAACAGCGACAAGACTATAAATCTGCAGTGCTTGGGAAAAGTGACACAAGTCAGTTTTCGCAAACCTTTTTGATAATTTATTGACAACTTACGGAACATCTGCTAGCTTGGAAAAAATACATACGTAGGCCCTACAGTATTTCTCCCATTACAATAATCCATACAGAAAAAAATCAAATCGACATAAACCAGTGTAACTTGTCAATAAATTATCAAAAAGGTTTGTGGAAACTGACTTATGTCACTTTTCCCAAGCACTGCAGAAATAATGTTCTCTTCATCGCAAAGGTAGCAATACCGGGATTATTTCGTCTTCTTTTGAGTGTAGGTCGATTTTTTTTATACAACTTTCTCTGTCTATTCATTTTGTGCTGTGTTTGGGAGCATATGTTCTTTCTTTTGACTCAAATATAGTTTTCTTGAGAAGAATAATCTTTACTGTTTACAGCAAGCTTTCTATTGATAATTCTGATTGATTTTTTTTTTTTCTTTGGAGTAGGAATTAAATCTCCGAAATGTATGTAGGTATTTTCTTGGATGTAACGGCTTCTACTGCTTTCTCTAATGCGTCTTTGGACAAATTACCTCTTTTCTTCCCATTTCGGGATGATGCCATGACTTTAAAGCAAAAGAAAAGATACAAAATATCTCTCAGCAAAATATATTGGAAATTAATGTATAATCAATTTGACCTAGGAGGTCATATTGGTTTCACTTGACTCATCTAATATATAAAAGTGAATGTGGGTATGTATGTATGTTCTCTATACAAATCTACACGCTTTGACCGATATATGCCAAAGTTTGCACATTTAACCTTCATAACCAGGAGAAAAACATAGGCTATATTAAAATTGTGCAAATGGACGTTACATTAATTAAAAATAAAAAAATAAAAGTAAGTACGATAAAAAATTCATGTGTAATACTAAAATGCAATCTTCTATAGTCAATTGTTTTTTTTATTATTGTCTGTTGTATTCAACGTCGACTTTCACGGGGCCATGGAAATTATAACACGAAATTAAAATATAACATTCTTGATACACATCATGAAGGCTAAAACTAGATAATTTGTGCAATAAGTATCTTTACGCAGTCCAGGATCTTATTATGAATTTCTCGATGCAGTTGTATATAGTGAGCAGACTGTGTTTTATTCAACTGAATTCTAGAATTCTTTCAGACTACAAAGACTGCTACCACATAATTTAGTTAATATTGAATAACCAGCAGTAACTAATGGCCTTAACTACACCAGAATAAATAAACAAAAACAAATAAATATATAAATTTAGAAAAAAAAACATTGAACGTCAGGCACATGAGACATGTTTTCTTTTCGGTGCCTGATTTACAACTGTTTTAAATTGAGTTAACGCTTGGCAGGCATTTCGCTAAGGAGTTCATCAATTCATGTAAGTGACGTTAAGTAAATATTCATCTTACCTTAGTAAAGACAATTCGTTTTGATTGTGTATAGTTAGGTTTCCGAGATTTCCGAAAATGTAATAACCAGTTTAATTAAAAATAGAAGCAGAAAGGAAAACCCGTGCAACGCCGGGTGCTTTCAGCTAGTTAATAGTAATTGTACAAAAAAAAAAAAAAAAAAAAAGAATATTACTTGGAAAGTAAAACCTATTTAATTCATTTCAAAAAAAAGGAAATACACTACTGAGATTCCATAGTAGTAACGAAATTACGTAAACAAAACTAAGAAGTTAAATTACTTACCTACTTGGAATAAAATTATAACTTCGCTTTGCGCTTAACAACTAACAAAACACTGCGGCTTATATTTCCCCTCAGCGCATTCTATGGACTGACTGTGGAAAACCAATTTCCGAAATGACTCGAAGGTAATACCACAGTCTACTATATACAGTCGCGAAGCTTGAGGTGATTTTTTGCAAATCTCGTGATAAAGCGCTCCAAGCGGTTAACAACTAGAAACAATAGACTGTCCACGGTCGACTTTGGACTGTATCGTATTTCTATCGAGTACTAGCTCGTTGCGTATTTCACATTGATGCTTGTGAAATGTTCGTAATTGGTTGTAATGAAAATGTTAATGGCTAAAATACAATAATTGGAATAATAATATTTTACTAGAGACGTAGAAAAATTAAGTTTGTTTTAATGAAATTTATTAATCACGTTTTATTTTCAATTCTGGTGGGATTATTATTGCTTAGGCCTACTTCTTTTTCAAAGGATGTTTTTAATTATAGCTGTTAATTTTGTTGTTATTTTTATTTGTTACTTTACTAGAGACGTAGAAAAAGTCTGTTACAATAAAATTTATTGATCACGTTTTATTTCCAATTCTGGTGTGATTATTATTGCTTAACCTCATCCCACTTTGTTAACTACGTAAGCCTACACTACAAGTACCGGTACACGTAAGTTACTCCATTAATTCATATTTCCATTATTATTGTTGTAAAGGGAAATGCAAATTAATATTTATTGATTTCATAGTGAATTATCGCTATAACCTTGAATGAGTGAAGCGATTATAGTAAATTTCAGTTCGTTTTGCACAAACAAAAATAATACTAACTTATTTCTTGCAGGTATCTTCGAGTTTATGGTGGAATTTAATATACTTCATTAAAGTAATAAATTAACTTTATGCATTTAATATTTCAATAATGGAAGGAAGGTGTTAATATTTCCAAAAGAACACAACGAATGTGTAACATATTTTGTCGTCTACTAGGAGAGAGATCTGCGATGATGAGGCGATAGTAGCGATCCCAGTGGTGGGCAACTACCCATGTTTGCATTTTTAGTACATATTGAGCTTCGCGACTGTATATAGTAGACTGTGGTAATACTGCACTATCTATCGCATTTTCGTTACAAATTATAGTAGCCTATATAGCATATAGGCCCTATTGGCTAAGGGTACGTACACGTTGGAGCGACGATAAACGATAAAAGAAGCAGCGATGCTATATCAGGGAGAATTGAAGCATGCATTGTCATTGAGGTGTGCATATTGGAGTAACGATAAAAGCGAAGATACACGATAAAAGCGACGAAAAGAAAAGTACCATTTTCTTCGCTCTTGTCGTTCATATGATCTCTGATTAAGATAATATTAATCCGTATAATTACCGGTGGTTATCAATATATCCGAATATTAATCGATTTATTATTATTTCGGCATATTAAATTAATTATTGTAGATATTTACAAATTGATCAGTTGTGTATTTATTGGTTATATGTTATGTGATCACAAGAACCAATCACAACACAACGAATTTATACAGTGAAACCTGCCTTTGCGGTCACTTCATTTAAACGGCCACCTGGCCAAAAGGCCAATTTTCCCTGGAACCAATTGGATTTTCCATAAGATCAATACAAATTCTCTCTCTATTTAGCGGCCACCTCATGCGCCGACCAGCGGCCGGGGTCTATTTGGATTGGAACCTGACTATAACAGTCACTGTCCAACAAAAATCTTTTCACGGATACTATCTGACCTATTTTTTCGATGGTTAGAGGACAGGGGACAATAGCTAAGCGTATAACAGTACACCCTCCATATCTTGGGGTTAGTTGGTTACTGTTTATGACTCTTTGTCACTTTCCACTCCGACCCTGCACAGCTATAAATTCTTACTCGTTTTAAAGGATTGCAGTGGCGTAGCGTGAAATTTTGAGTAGGGGAAGCTAACTCAAGTTGTCTTTCATGCAATATGAGAAAACGTATTACAAAAATACAGTCTTAAAATAAATACAGTAGTAGTCAATTTCAAGTCAGCAGTCGAAGATTGGTTGGAACAACGTAAGTAACACCAATAAGGCATGACCTCAAATGATACGTAATAAAATATGATTTCACGGTTTACACATATCTCTTAACAAATAGACACGTATACGTATAACATTAGCTCACTCCCCGTCATACTTAGAGAAATCACAATATTAGTATCATTACGTAAGTTTGCGTCTGTCTTTTGGTTGTGTCCTTCATTGACAGCAAGGAGTCGGTCATTTGTTTTTAAATCACACTTTTGTTCGTAAGTCAGTTTTGATAATACAATTGTCCTAAAAAATTCAAGTAAATTAGTGTCAGGAACTTATTTCGCTCATTATTTATTATATCAGCCACAATGCACACTAACACTTGAACTGAACACAACTGACGAAAAGGGATAACGCGGAAACTACTTATTTTAAATGTTAAAGCTAGCTTCTTTGCGAGCCTTGCGACTAGGGTAGCTTAGGAAGGGATGGAAAATCTGCGGGGTGGATTACACAGAAGAAACCGGTCTGCTTGGAAGCTGGTGAGTGCAGGCTTCTTGTTTACTGCTGCATCACAAATCATCCTGAGCTGCCGCATCACAATATTTAATGCGTAAATATAAATTCTATTAAAACTAATAAATAATTTTCTTCATAAACTGCAGGTTTATTATGAAATTGTTATTAACTGGGAAGCTAAGCTTTTAGCTTACATTGACGCTACGCCACTGAAGGATTGAAACACGGACTTTTTCTATCGAAAATGTCACACTATGTTTTAGGTCAGTAGTTAACCATTTGAATTTTTTAATTTATTTTTTTTCCTCCTCTTTCTTTCTTTGTCTATTTGGACCAGCTTTCATGAATGTTTCTTCTTTTCATACAGGTTTCAGAGCCCTCCCTAACAAAACTTTAAGTTTTAAGAAAAAGACTGTAAAGGGGGGAAGTTGGCAAAGGCAGAATAACCCTGCTGTTTTTTTGTAATGCTGCAGGAGAAAAGAACCACTCTTAATGATAGGGAAATCATTGAAACCGAGATGTTTGAAAAATGTTGACATGGGCTTATTGGGGGTGAAGTGGACTGCCAACAATAAAGCTTGGATGGCATCATCATTGTTTGAGAATTGGCTATGCGATTTCAATTCGAAGATTAAACGACAAAATCGCAATGTGATCCGTGAAATTGGTGTTTCTTCCTACAAATACGGTATCACACCTCCAGCCCCTTGAACAAGGTACTATTCAGTCATTTAAACTGAGGTACTGCAAGCGAGTTTTGAAAATGCTAGTTGCCAAGAATGGAAGAGGCTGACATTAATATGCACGATTGTTGTACACGCACAAAGCTAAAACGTCAATGAAATTAAGTGTTTTCATGCTGATTCATAAAAACCGCAACCTTAATCAAGCGGCCACCTGATAAAACGGCCATTTTACAAGATAACTTCAGATGGCCGCTTTAGACAGGTTTCACTGCACTATCTTTGGGATGAGAAACTGGTTTAATTTTGTACGTATTTAAGTTATATTAACCTTGAACTAAGCAGGTGATATTTCCTATATATCTTCTTTCATTAAGTGAATGCATAGAATATCTTCTGCTGATAAATCAAAATGTTCGCTTCCCGCGTCCTCGTTGCTCCGATATGAACACTTGATTCTTTGATAATACCAAAGCGTCGCTAGACCGTTTCTTTATCGTTTATCGTTGGTACACTGGCGTTCAAAGATATCCAACCTACGATTTTATGATCGTGTAAGCGAACTTTCCAACCACGGGATAAGTCAGAACCAAAGATGATTTTTTTAATTCGTCAACTTTTTTGGATACAGCAGCGATATCATTTGGGTGATCTCCCGACTGTTCCTACAATAATTACTTTTTGCAAGTTGCTGAGAGGTAGTTCATTGATGATGCTGCACTCTCGTCATAGCCAGGATGAACAGCGATCAAAGATATGAAAGATTGAAAATCTTTGAAATAGTTCCGCTAGTCCTCAGTAGGTGGCACCATTATTGGGCTTTAGCTCTGATTATGAGATTGAGTAGTGTGGATTCCTGGTCATGTAGGGATTCCAGGAAATGAGGCCGCAGATGCTGCAGCCAAAGATGGTGCCACGAATGGCACTCTGGTATATTGGCGCGAAAGGTGGCAGGACATTCGAAACTACTTGAAATATACAATATGGTGGCAATGGGAAGGAGAATGGTCTGCATAAGAGGGAAACAAATTACGAAATATAAAGAATACTGTTCGGGTTTGGGATTCGTCCGCAAGAGCGTCACGACACGAGGAGGTTTTACTCACCCGGTTGAGGACTGGCCACTGTCATCTGACGCATGGCCATCTCCTACGTGGCGAACCTCAGCCGGAGTGCGATATGTGCCGTGTTCCACTTACGGTGGAACATTTTCTATTGCACTGCAGAAAATATGGCCGTGTCCGCCGGCAATATGGAATTCGGCCGACACTACGTGACGCTCTTGGAAATGATTTTAATTGTACAAATGCAGTTCTAAAATTATTATCGACTACAGGATTGGATACGGTGATTTAGTTTTTATTGACCCGTTTTTACTTATCCTCCGGACCCTTTACATCCGGAGGTTACATTTGTTTTATATTTGATTTTATATTGTTGACATTTCGGACTTTATACATCCGAATATTTTATAAAATTTTATTGTTTTTAAAATATGATTCACAATTTATCTCTGCTGGCCTTAGTTTTATTGTTTTATTTGTTCGTTTTGAATACCACCTAGGGTCGTAGAATTGCCCATTTTTATGATTGTGTAGAAATCACCTTATGTATACTGCATTTGTTTGCCTCGTTTTACCGTGACAACGCTTTTTAGTTCTTTTAGCACTCTGATTATATTATTTATGTCTTTGTTATATTAAGAATTTTAGATAAGGGCGCAAATAGCCATAGTAGCTGACGCGCCCTTCTTAAACCCTACTACTACTACTACTACTACTACTACTACTACTACTACTACTACTACTACTACTACTACTGCTACTACTACTACTACAACTACCACCATTATTGGGGGCGTTAAAAATATGTCGGAAAAAATGATTATGTAGATTAAGCATAATTATTCTCATAGTTGATAATATCAGCGGTTTCCAGCTAAACCCAGTGTTGTTTTACAATCAGTAGAGTGAGATGAAAAATTGAATTCTGTAATGCGGATATATTTATCTACGATTGGCAACCGTGACTATTATCTTCGCCATTTATTAATAGACATAATAACTAAAGAATCCGTACTTACACCAACAAATTATCAATCACTATCGATTGGTAGAATCAGATTTCTTTGAACGCCAGTGTACTACCAAAAGGCCATCTTGGACAACCATGTAATAAATGCCATGAAGATTGCGATATACGCCATCTATAATAGAGCATATCGGCCGACAAGAACCCCAACACAGTAAATATCCACTTGCCAAGGAGAGTTGGTGTTGCTACAGAAGTGCACAGGTGGAAGGCAAGCGATCGGGACCACACAAAGATGTTGCCACACCCCTCAGAATATATTAATTGTGTAGCAAAGACTGAAATCACATAAATTGCTGCAGAGGTGTCTATTGTGTTTTACACAAAATGATAATGAAAGCTTGCGGAGCGTCACTGTTCTAAGAAATCCTTTGCTTCTAAGCGGCACGGCGTGTGGAGCTAGTTGTTGATCGGGCCATTTGTACATACGATTCTGGCATCACAAAGACGCTCATAAAAGTTTAGCAACTTATAGGATTGTCATCTGGACACAAAACAGTACAGCTTGGGATTCGACATGATCCAGGACCCATGGTGAAGACGCAGCTTTGTGCAACGAAGACATTTCGTCACTACTGTTGGTGAGTAAAATTGACTAAAAAAAATAAATAAGCTTTTGGCAGCTGCCAAGCAGAGGGAAGGCATCAGTTATAAAACTAAACACTTTTAATAAGAACTGTATGTTACATGTTTTATTTAAACTGCATGCAAACTTGTAAAGTAATTTTTCTGCACTTTTATTTTCACTGCATTTCTAAACATTCAAATCTAAATAGGATCTATAAATTTAACGCTATAAGGCTAAACGTTTTACTGCTTGTTCTATACCTTATTTTATTTCAAGGAGTGCAGTTCGGTGGATCCTTTGAACACCCACTTACAGATTTATGACTTCCTACACAAACAACTCTGACAATTCCATCCTGTCCCCTCGTCCCAACTTTGCACAGTTGCCACAATCCTGGTGACCGTTGAAATCAGACTGACAGGATTCTTGGAATTCGGATAAGATGTGACAACTCTGCCACCAAGTGGATTTGAGGGGATCCTGTCAATTCTTCTGAACGAAGGTTGTGATTGGTTAATAAGAGGAGAAGACAAGATTTCCGTCACAGTAAGGAAGATATTTATTTATGACAGCCAATTAGTATGAGGCAGTAGAAGATCTGTCGGCAAAGTCCTTTCTATGAAACTGCACTCCATGAAATAAAATAAGGTATACAAATCATAGCTAACAAAATAGCACATGGGTTTTATGATTAAATAAATAATTTTTAAATAAAAAGTGAAATGTTTGTAGTAACTATGAAATATGTTCAATTCGGTTAGCGCGTCTGGCTGCGAAACCAGTGGCCCGAGTTCGATTTCCGGTCGGGGCAACTTACCTGGTTGAGGTTTTTTCCGGGTTTTCCCTCAGCCCAATATGAGCAAATGCTGGGTAACTTTCGGTGCTGGGCCTCGGACTCATTTCACCGGCATTATCATCTGCATCTCATTCAGACGCTAAATAACCTAAGATGTTGATAAAGTGTCGTAAAATAACATACTAAAAAAATGTTTAATTTTAGGTCTACAGTGAATATAAACATTTACATTTTACGTCTTGATTACACAACTTTTAACACTATCACTTCGGAATATATGGCCCACAACGGGCTGAAACTAATCAACAAGGTACTGTAGCTGACATTTAATACGTGAAAGCAATAAACTACATATTTCGAAACAAACATTTTTCTTCCTTTTGTGAATTGCTATCACGATTCCCAGATTTTAGCCTAATTTTTACTGACGGATCCCGTGTTAATGATTGTGTAGGTTGCTCCTTCATCGCAAATGGTCAAACGTACAAGTTTAAGATGACGTCATATACCAGTGTTTTTAGCGCGGAGTTATATGCTATCTACCGGGCATTATTGTTTTTAATCAGGCAACCTCGGGACAGATATCTTATCTGCTCCGATTCCTTAAGCGCCATTCAGTCTCTACAATGCTTCTACTCTGACGATCCTCTTATTCTACGAACCCAGGCTCTTTCCACTCACTCCTGTCGACGGGTTCCGAAGTTGGAGTAGTGTGGATCCCAGGCCATGTTGGGATTCCAGGAAATGAGGAGGTAGATGCTGCAGCTAAGGACGCAGCACTGAATGGTACACCGGTGTATTATCGTGAGAGGTGGCGAGACGTCTTCAACACTTTGAAACATCTAATTTGGCGGCAATGGGAGGAAGAATGGTATGCACAACAAGGGAATAAATTACGAATGATAAAGGAAAGTGTTCGGGAATGGGATTCGTCTAAAAGAGCGTCACGACACGAAGAAGTTTTAGTTGGTTGAGGATTGGCCATTGCCGTTTTACGCATGGCCATCTTTTAAATGGTGAACCTCCCCGGTGTGTGACGCGTGCCATGTTCCAGTTTCTGTGGAACATGTGCTATTGTACTGTAGGAAATACGACCGTTTTCGACGTCAACATGCGATAGGCGTGACGCTGCGTGACGCTCTTGGAAACGATTTTAATCGTGTGAACGCAGTTTTAAAGTTTTTATCCAGTACAGGACTTGACAATGTGATTTAATTTTTATCGACCCTAGACTCTTTACATCTAGGGGACACTACATTTTATCTGACCTGTACTCGGACTTTTATATTACATTACATTTTAGGTATTAATATTTCTGGTCACCAGACTTTTTACATCTGGTGACGGCTTTAGTAACCGCCTTCCTGGAGATATATATGTATATTTTTGTACCTTTTGGTTTTAACACCGAGATTTTAATTTATGTGGCTTTTACGTCTACCATATTTTAAATGAGTTGTTTTACTGATTCTTGTTCAAGGGCGCAAATAGCCATAGACGCTGACGCGCCCTTTAAACACCATCAATCATCATAATCATCTTCCTTTTGTAGTTAAGATGTAGGAAAACTAAAGCGTTATGCTTTTTAAATACCGGTATGTCATTGGTCTTGTAAAAAATTTAAGATCTTTTATTAAACAGTTAAATAACAGCATTAGATGTTGGGATGAAGTGTTTTATCTTGCAAAACTTCACCCCTGCCGAGTGCCGCTTTGGAGAGCAATCTCTTTCAGGAAATGAGAAAAAAATTTTCTCTTTCTGTTCTTGCAATGAGCAAATGCTGGGTAACTGTCGGTGTTGGACCCCGGACTCATTTCACCGGCATTATCACCTTCATCTCATTCAGACGCTAAATAACCTAAGATGCCGATAAAGCGTCGTAAAATAACGAACTAAAATAAAAAAAAAGGTTCTTGCCTTTATATCCAAATATGTTGGAACATCCATAAACCGCACATTGAGGCATTTTAACGACTGCCCATAATGAGGAAGAAGCTCACTGTGGCACATGCCTTACTGCTACAGCTACGCGACCACTTGGCAAAGTGACGTCATACTATTTCTATTAATCGCTCTCCTGTGAAAACGGTGGCGAGCTGGAAGTAAATACTATTCCATTATTGCTTTGAAGGACGAGTACATTAATTTAAAAATTATATATTTTTGTGTTGTGTTTCCCCTGATTACTACAATCAGAAAAATACTCTCTGCATGTAGGCAGTACATACGTGGTACAGTCATTAAGTTCTGACACTGACGCCTGAAGGATAGGCACCCACAAGAATCTGGATGTCTCAGAAGATGCCGCGTGATACGGCGTACACTTAAACAGATCGACATCCTCCCTCAATATAGTCGCCGTTGGCCGCTATGCACGTCTGCCAACGTTGGTGTAGCTGCTGGAAGCACCGCTGAAAGATGTTGGCAGGAAGATGCCGTACGGCTTCTCTTGTGGCAGTCATGACCTTTTCGGCCGGATAAAAATTACGCCCTCCTGGATTGATTTCATGAGGGGAAAGAGAAAAAAATCGCATGGTGCGAGATCAGGTGAGTACGGAGGGTGTGGCAAAACAGCGACCTGTTGCCTTGCAAGTTCCTCTTGGACAAGGATGGAGCGATGTGCAGGGGCGTTGTCGTGTAGCAACAGCCAATTCTTCCTATGCCAAAGCTCAGGACGCTTACGACGAATTGAATTGCGTAAATGGCCAAGAATCTCTTTGTAGAGGATCTTGTCTACAGTTGCACCTTGTGGGATGAATTCTATGTGAACAAATCCATTTGAATAAAAAAACTGTTAAAGCATCACCTTGCCTTTTGACCTGTCTTGTTGCGGATTTTTCTGTCGTGGAAATAATGGCGTTTTCCAGGTGGCGGATTGTCGCTTCAGTTGCGGATCGTAAAGGAAACACCATGTTTCGTCTCCAGTTATGACCGGTTATAGCAGTTTCGCCTAATTTCTGACAGAACGTGACGTTTGCCCGTTGCTCAAACTGCAACATACTCGAGTTCCGACGCGCGCATTCAAATCACCGTCACAACAAAGACTGTAGTTCTGCTTACAGTGCATGCACTCAACTGTGTCTTGTTGGGTCGAGAGACTAACTGACAAGGTATCATACCATGGTGCCACCTATGCGCTATAGTGCACCACAACGCCACTATGCGCTCAGTATTAGAACTTAATGACTGTACCACGTAGATGATCACATTCGGTAAGTGTGTGAAGGAGAGCTCTTCGCCTCTTTCTCGATACACATTTCTCGCTAGCAAGATCTCTTCAAGTGTGCCTTACAGTAGGGGAACCCACATTTATTACAGCGTAGTTTATTTGCATTTTAAATTAGTTTATTTGTGTAAAACCTTATTGAGAAAATTAAATTTACATAATTTTATTATACTGTATTAAATAAATGCAAAACGATAATCTTTTTGTACCTGATTGACCAACATTACACATCTTTACCTCATAGTGCTCTCGTATTTATGACAGTTAAACGTGCACGTAACTTTGTGGCACTGTGCTACCCGTGCATTGCCTTCGCTATTAGCCGCAATGCGTTAACAATGTCTCCATAAAAGCAATCGTAACCTAGAACAGGTAAGAGGAAATATTAGAAGAAGAGGGGCTTCCAGTAATTCTCTAGGTACTAGAGGAGAGAAGGAAAGACCAGCCAAGAAGACATGAATAGAAATGCTCGAGGCAGTCATGAATAATTTAATGGAGCCAATCCACAGGAAGACGACGAACTTCGTTGCAGAACTAGATGTACGAAGATGTAAATGTAAGTAAAATATTTTAATGCCTAAATATTTATATATATTTTTCTTTAGTATATCTTTACTTTTTAACTTTCCTCTAGAGTATGCCATTAGGAAAGTCCAGGATAACAGAGAGGGCTTGAATTGAACGGGTCACATCATCTGCTTGTCTATGCGGATGACGTGAATATGTTAGGAGAAAATCCACAAACGATTAGGGAAAACACGGGAATTTTACTGGAAGCGAGTAAAGAGATAGGTTTGAAGTAAATCCCGAAAAGACAAAGTATATGATTATGTCTCGTGACGAGAATGTTGTACGAAATGGAAACATAAAAATTGGAAATTTATCTTTTGAAGAGGTGGAGAAGTTCAAATATCTTGGAGCAACAGTAACAAATATACAGATACTCGGGAGGAAATTAAACACAGAATAAATATGGGAAATGCCTGTTATTATTCGGTTGAGAAGCTTTTATCATCCAGTCTGCAGTCAAAAAATCTGAAAGTTAGAATTTATAAAATAGTTGTTATTTATGGTTGTGAAACTTGGACTCTCACTCTGAGAGAGGAACATAGGTTCAGGGTGTTTGAGAATAAGGTGCTTGGGAAAATATTTGGGGCTAAGAGGGATGAAGTTACAGGAGAATGGAGAAAGTTACACAACACAGAACTGCACGCTTTGTATTCTTCACCTGACATACCGTAATTAGAAACATTAAATCCAGACGTTTGAGATGGACAGGGCATGTAGCACGTATGGGCGAATCGAGAAATGCATATAGAGTGTTATTTGGGAGGCCGGGGGAAAAAGACCTTTAGGGAGGCCGAGACGTAGATGGGAAGATAATATTAAAATGGATTTGAGGGAGGTGGGATATGATGATAGAGAATGGATTAATCTTGCTCAGGATAGGGACCTATGGCGGGCTTATGTGAAGGCGGCAATGAACCTCCGGGTTCCTTAAAAGCCAGTAAGTATATCTTTACGTTTCCATGTAAGATCGATCGAAACTGACAACCGAGTCTTTTCTTCTCTTTGGGCCTGTACTTTAACAAAAATCTACCCATTTGTGTACCACAAATTTGCAAGAATCTGTTGAGAAACGAAGTTCAGCGCTCTCCCTTTTTAGATAGTTTTCAGTGGCATGGCATTTCTACACGTAGAACTTGACACAAATCAGGAAAAATAATATAATAGATAAATAAAACATAGGTGTCGTCATAAATTCAATTGGTAAGTAAATGATAATTTAATGTTAGCCCAATTTATTCAGAAAGTTTCCTTGCCCACCTGGATCATGCGTAAGTAAAGTTTAAATAATAATGATGATTATTATTATTACCAGTGGCGGCTCGTGAGAAAATATTAATTGTGTTCACAATTTTGTGTTCCAAAATCGAAGAGAATTTGAAATCGTACGTATAGCCTAATATAAAATGTCATGATTCCAATGTTTCACTTTCGAAAAAACCGTATATAAATTCAAAAGATATATAATAATAATAATAATAATAAAACCCAGTCTTTTTATTTCCAATTTTTCCTGGTAAGCCAGTTTACCCAGTTATTTACTGTTCCAAATTACTTGACCAGAGGTCATTGTTTACGTTTGTTAAAAATGAATACATAGCCTACCACAGTGCCGTTATTTGCAAAAGCGTGTGTTCAGTAATACATTTCGGTTCACAACACACTGATACACTATAGCTTATACCAGTACTGTAATCCCATTTGCATAGATTGATTACTATAAATACATGCCAGTAAATATTATACACTACCATACAGATACTTAAATTCATACCACCACTACATTCAGCCAACACGTGTTTGAAAGCCAAACTATGCTATTATGCTGACACTGAAGTATACTAATTCACAAACTACACTCTCGTAGCAGCACTGTACACACATCGACATAAAGTAAACGTTCCGACAGTGACATGCTGACACCTACAGGCTAGAATAAAGACTATTAAATTTTTTCCTCGAGATATAGCACGTGAACTATAGCATCGATGCACCTGACATCTGTAGGATAGATTCACTGTTCACTTAACGCTTTGTGCTCTTGACGAGTCATAAGCGGCCAGTGAAAGACAATTTTCTCCCGCGCATGCGTGAAATTCCTGTAACCTTCTTGGAAAGAGCACGGCTTGTACGTGAACGGATGTTGCCAAGTTAACATAAGAAGTTCATGCAAGATGCGGGAAGTTTAAAATACTCGATTCTGATATACATTTCCACTACTTCAATACGGTATTAAATAATAAAACTAGTCGTGCATTAATGGAAACAAGGTGTTCACGTGCTCTTGTGCTCTTATTGACGCGCCGCCACTGATTATTACGATTGATTGCGAGCGACGTGTCATCGCAATGAGACCGCAACAATGCGGCGCGCCCCGACTGCGTGTACCCGCACAGCATTGTCATTTATGGGCACATAAAATGGAACCGGTTGAGACAATGGAATGTCGCTCTTCCTGTCGTCAGTTATGAAACACGGGAAAGAACCCAGCCTATCCGTACCATCTTCATTACAGTAACACACCCACAAATGAATATATAGCCTACAGCTCTTATATTGTGCAACAGAACGTTCGAAATGCTTCGAGACTTCTAAAGATCAGCTTTCGTAATCTCTAGCACTATTATCACAATAATTTGCTCTCTGTAACTGAGCTTTTTGGCCGCTCCTAGTTTCTTATGTTTGATCATAAGACGAACAGTGGCGATCAATAATGGCTTGACAAATTCGTCACGAATTACATCGCAGATCTGAAACATAAACGTGCAACTACTGTAGTTAATTCTGCCTTATTTTATTATTGATAACCACTAGACAACAGTAATACAATAATTATATAATATGTGTTTATTTTGCTAATAATTGTAACATAAAATCTATACATATAATTTGAACTGGTAATGGAAATTACGGGAAAAGGCTGAACGGATTTTAATAAATGACCCCTCATTTTGAAGCTTGGAACTCAAAGTTTTTCAGAAAAAATAGTAGTTTTCAGTGAAATGTCAATTTTTCAACGTAATTTTCCTATTTTCCAAAATCCATCTGTCGTCAGTTTTGAGAACTAGCTAATTGCATTTCAGAATAAAACAAAACACACACTACAGTAAACAATATTACACGAAGGCATGATCTGCAAGAATGCTGACATATTTAGAACTCAAATTAAATATGTTATTAAAAACTGAATTTACTAAAAATAATTTACAGGTTCGATTCTGTGGTGTGTAATTTTCTGGGTTGGCTGTGTATTGGATATTAAAAACTACAAAACTTGAGGTGATTTGATGACATTATTACCATTAGAAATGAAATATTATTGTAGTTAATGCCATGATGTGACTATTTTCATTAATTATACATATTAATTATTGATGATATGAAATGAAACGTTTTGGGGTATATATAAGTAGATGTAGAGAATGACTTAAATTAGATTTTGATTTCTATATTTTACTGAGTGGCGGCTAAAGTATACGTTACTGAAAGCTATAAAACTTACGTAAGATAAATATTATTAAAAATCTAATATTTTTATAGTTATTAATCAAGTGGGATTGGGTCTTTTCATATATTTAATGGCGGTGTGGTGTAGACATTTATATGCGTGTTCTCTTCATATTGGCTCGAGAGAGAGTATCTTTCATTATTATGGAAGCAAATAACTTTCAGAATGTCTGGTATTCTTCATTGAAAATAAACCTGAAAAATGTTTATTTGAACGTCTAATGAACTTAGTATGCAGCATTTTCTGCACAAGCCACTAGTATAATATAAACAGATAAAACTTTAGCTCACCCTTGAAAGAATAAAACTCGTGCTCAGGGGCGGATTCCTGACGTATATAATGCAATTAGTCTATGTCACTACACAAAAATATATAAATTTAAATTTACAATTTTTCATTATCTATAAAATCCATGCGTACATAAGCCTTTAAGTTTAATACTAGAACTATTAGAATTGCCAAGATTAATCAATTTGTCTTATTTTAAGAACATTAAAGTCTAAAAACAATTTTTGATATGGAAAAATCAATAGGTTTATGAAGACATATTTTAATTATTTTCTTCTGTAATAAATAATCCTGATTAAAATTGGTTTTAAATAAGCTATAGTAGACCCTACACTATCACAGGCTAGTATATAAAGTTGCGAAGCTTGGGGTGATTTTTGCATTTCTCGCGATAGTTGCTAGCCGCTTGGAGCGCTGTGTGTACTAGAACAATAGACTGTGTCACTGGCATCGTGATCTAATACAGGCCGTAAGGCAGACCATGTGACTCATTAACCCGATCACGAAGGGCGGCGTTTCAACCATATAAATTAATTGGAATGCATGAAAAGTAAATATATTTCTCTAAAATGTAGTGTAATTACATTATTAAAATTTAAAACAATGATTAGGAGACACTTCAGACATAATTCCTTTGCGAGTTAAGTTGTAATATTATTATTGTGTGAAAATTACGTTGTTCTGCCTTTATTTCCATTAAATATTGCGAAATTATTGTACATTCATTTTTGCACGATTCAATAATTTTCAGTTGCACCGCACAAATATTTAGATATGTTGAAATTATAGGTTACGTTTCCTGTTCCAGTTGCCCCTTTCTGTCTAAGCCATTCATATGGAAATATTATAGGTTATGTTTACTATATCTTATATTCCTAAATTCGCAATTATACATTATAATTAGCATAATGTCATGTATGATAATAATGTACATTCAATTTGTCTGTATTTTAATACTACAATTGAGTATTGAATTATTGTATTTATCTACTGCCTAAGAGACGAAGTAACAATCGTACGTACACTAATTTCATAAGAGTGGTGTGATAAATTTTCTGTCTTTATCAAGGAAGGTAGATGTGCTATATTAAAATCACAATATAAATTCTTTTTATTTAACCTCAAAATAGCTTCCATTCTAAACTTAAAATGTTGATGCGAAAAGATTATGTTAACATGTAAAATTCTCTTCACATTAAAATAACACAGTTTTGTAAAGGGAACTTGTGGACACATTAACACTAAATAAAACTTAGCTATGATACGGAATAAAGTTATAATTAATAATTCACTGAGCTCCATACACTGAAATAGAAAACCCGAACATATATTACGGCCTGGTCTAGATCGAAAAGGCATTGACTGTGCCGTATTTCGCATTGTTGTGAAAAGTTGTGTAAACTGTGAAATGTTCGTTATCGATTGTAATAACTGTAAATGGCTAAAATACAATAATTTGAGTAATAATATGGGACAAGGAGACGTTTATTGCACTATAAATTCTTAAAAAAGAGGTCAGAGTTATCCTTCCGAAAGATCCAAGAAGGTGAGTTTATAAAATATAATATATACTTTATGAAAATAATATATAAAGGTTATGTGTTTCGTATTTCAATAGTGGAAAGAAGGTGTTAATTTTTCAAAAGAACACGATATCAAAAGTACAATACATTTTATCGTCTGCTAGGAAAGAGTCTTTGATGAGGCGATAGTAGCGATCCTGGTGGCTAGCAACTATCTATGGATGAATATTTCAACTGTCTATGTTTGCATATTTAGTAAGTATTGAGCTCGCAACTGTATGTACTAAACTGTGATACTATATTACATACCTAGGTGCGTTTTAAAGATATCTGAATTCTCTTTCTTTTTAACTAATTTATCAATATTCGGTTCAAGAGCAGATGAACTCAGTCGCATAGCTGAGATTACATGGAAGTCCATAATTGAGAAAATTGTTTTCTCTATGGTAATTCAGCTGTTGACCAGACGGGACCAATGACCACACATTTTCGGTAATCATGATAATGATAATCGCGATTAGTGACTGTAGTCTACGAACAGTATTACGAACTAAATTGAACTGCACTGAATTGAAGTGAGCTGCATACGGGCTATTCCATCTCTAATCGACCGAAATATAGAGAAAATTGACGTTGCAATTTTTAAATACAATGAAACTTTTCTGTCCGTAGACAACAGTGATATAATGCTTTTGCAAAGTTTGAGGCATCAGAACTTCATAGTGTTTGAATTGATAATATTTAAATTTATCGTATTTTCATAAAATTAGCAACTTTAAACTGTTGTGGCTCCGAAACCCTTTCCCCCAATGATCAAAATCATGGTTTATTTTGATGCTGAGAAGTTAAAGTTTATATTGGCATGTAAACAGTTTTTCCTACTTTTTATGGAAATGGAGAAATTTAGATTTTCTTCATTAAGACGCCTTTGGCCACGAAAAAATATTTTTAAAATATATGGTTAGATTCCGCATTGAAAGCACAAATAAAACATTTTTACTGGTGGTACGTTGATAAGAATGTATTGAAAATATCGAATAAAGAAAATAAATAGTACGCGCGTGAACTAACCAGCTGACTGTGAGACGGGAGGTAGTCGAGACAAGCAAGGCCAGGAGACAAACACGTGATGTGTCGTCTAGCAGTCATGGCTGGGCTAGCTTTATCACAAGTTTTCATAAACAAAGGAGTAAAATGACGCCCAATGCTCGCTTATCTTCAGCTTCGGCCAGTGCGTGCAGTCTTGGTGCGGTACTGCGCCGTTCAAGTCTAGGCGTGTGAAAATAATTTATTTATGAAACCCTAGAAACTTATTGCCGAGCCACTAAGCAAACAATGCCGAATCCGTCTTAATAATGCAAGGTTTTTTCTCAATGTTTTTGTACATTTTAAAAATTAGCAAAAAGCCTAAAAGTAAGTAAAATCAGATTATCTGTCCCTCTGTGTACAATAAAAAAGGATTACTTTTAACATAACCTAGCAAATGTCAGCTTCAAAATGACTCGTTCAATGTTCTGCAGTAAATGGTTCCAGAGTTCTGAGCGCTGAAAGAGGCTTGTTTTTATAAAATACGCTAAATTTGTCGCTCAATAATACGAAAACCGTTTGACTTTCGATAGTATACTGTATTTTAGCAAATGCACTCCCTTCAGCACCTTGTATAAGTAGGGAAAAAGTTAGAATATAAAATGCGAGGTTTTTTACTGATCGATTTCATATGGAATAGCCCATACGTATGCTCTAACCGTGACGTCCTTTCAACCAGGATTTAAGCCACAGTCGCATTTTGCTACACGACTTCTAAAAATACAACAAACTTTGAATGTAAATGTGCAAAAATCCGGCAACCACATTGGACTTAGAAACAGAGATGATAACGGAGAAAATGAAATAAAGATGTGTTTGAACTAATCTGAATTTAAATGAAATGCTAATGGTGTGGACAATGTTCAAAAAGGTATTGAGCAATAGTTGTTAAAATGGATTTAAAAGAGTTAGTGAAATTCCCTACAGTTAAGTGATTAATTTCTTCTAATTGGTTTTATAATTCCATCGCATACTGTAAATTTGAGCGAGGATTTAGTTATCGAATTTTGTAAAAATTGGATTTAGAAATCGCCTTTCAGTAAAAAGAGTTACACACTGCTAAGTCAATAAATCTTAAAAGCCCAACATGACTTTATTTAACTAAAAGCTGTTACTTTTAATAAGATGTTACACATACTGAAACAAAATTACAGTGTGATTTATACAGGGTTAGTTAAAAGTCCCGCACCACCTAAATAACTTTTGAAGCATGTGGTTCAGCGACATGAAACGTATGTGAAGATAACCATATACTAAGTACTCAATAATGGTGTTACTGAGTTTTTATTTCCGGTTTAACCGGAAGAAGCTCCAACTCCTTATTTTAAATGGAAACAATATATATTTTTATTTTTGAATAAAGCTCATTAAAGCTTTTCAAAAAGTACCAACACTTGATACTTCTGTACAAATTCAGTGTTGCTAAATAAAATGGAAAAGATATTCAAAGCCTGGTTTAAATCATTCTTAAATTTCTATGATCATGACACATTGTAAAGCAGCTGAGGCTACCAAAAACATAATTTAGAAGGTGAGCTAGCTTTGTTTTGTTTTTGTTCAGAAAGGAGTATTTTATTATTTTAATATTCGATACACTTTTCTGTTTTCTTGACTTAGCAGCACTGAATTTGTACAGAAGTATCAAGTGTGGGTATTTTTGAAAAGCTCTTAATGAGCACTATTC
The DNA here is from genome assembly GCA_025594305.2 of Periplaneta americana. Taxonomy (NCBI): domain Eukaryota; kingdom Metazoa; phylum Arthropoda; class Insecta; order Blattodea; family Blattidae; genus Periplaneta; species Periplaneta americana. The sequence goes on along the minus strand of JAJSOF020000029.1, from coordinate 25,226,724 downwards.
AAAACTAATAAAATATATTGGGTGTTCCATTTAAAATAAGAGAGTTGGAGTTACTTCCGGTTAAACCGGAAGGAGAAAAACTCGGTAATACCATTATTGAGTTCTTAATATGGTTATCCTCAAATACAAGTTGCATTATCACTGAACCAATGCTTCAAAAGTTATTTAGAATGCTACGTTTATTATTTTAATATTCGATATAAATTTTCTGTTCCCTTGATTTAGTAACACTGAATTTTACAGAAGTATCAAGTGTTGCTACTTTTGAAAAGAAATAACGGTGAGTACTATTCAAAAATAAAATAATATATTGGGTGTTCCATTTAAAATAAGAGTTGGAGTTACTTCCGGTAAAACCGGAAGTAGTAAAAAACTCTGTAATACCATTATTGAGTTCTTAGTATATGGTTATCCTACATACCAAGTTTCATGTCACTGAACCGTATGCTTCCTAAAATTTAGGTGGTGGACTTTTAACTAATCCTGTATAGAACTAACACATTTCTTTATTTATTTCAAAACGAATGATGCTAGCCACAATTTGTTATACCTCAAAAATGTAGAGTATCTTTGGGAGATTTACTAACCTTTATAGCAATTAATGTTAAAAATTCTTTATTTATTCGGCTGGAAATTCACTTAATGGCCAGTTTTTAACGTCATATTAAGCAGGAGTTTTGATTCCTTGTCACGATATGCGCAGATGTTTATTCTTTATCCTGTATATTTATTTCCATCAAAATTATTATTCTTTTAGAGATCTAATTGTTTCCAATTTGTTTACCAGTCCCAGTATTGTGATTCTTTGGGAGGATTACGAACGCCAAATTCTCTCTGGTAGCCTATGCCCTTTGAGTAGCTGTAATTGAATTCGTAATCCAGTATTCCTTCACAAGGAAGAGTCGTTGATTTAATGTGTACTGCATTTTCAGTGACTAAAACAAAATGTCGAAAACAGCTGCCAACAATAAGAAATAAAGAATAAACATCTGCGCATCTCGTGACAGGAAATCAAAACTCCTGCTTAATTTGACGTTAAAACTGGTCATTAAGTGAATTTACAACCGAATAAATAAAAGATTTTTCAACATTTGCTATAGAGGTTAGTAATCTCCAAAAGGTACTCTACATTTGAGGTATAACAAATTGTGGTTCGCATAATTTGTTTTGAAATAAAGAAAGAAATGTGTTAGTTCTATATAAATCACTCTTTTTTTTTATGGAGAAATCATTGCAATAAATGAAAGTCTCAGGAATCTTCTATGCCACATCAATAAATTTAAGAATGCAGTTATATTGTCAGATTCTAAAGCAGCTATTCTATCAATAGTCTCTAAACACACATCTCATCTCAAACAGCAGAAATAACTAAAATGCTCTCTCAATTAATATCAATAAAAGAATTGTATTCCAATGGATACCGTCCCATTGTGGAATCCTGGGAAACGAGAATGCGGATGCTTTAGCAAAGAAGGGCAGCTCTGCTACTTAGACCTGTTACTAAATCTACGTATTACTCTGTGAAAAGATTTATTAAATCTACATAGTTGGACTTCAACAAACAAAATTTGATAACGCAATCTCAAGGGAAAAAATGGAACTCTCTGCATCATAATCCACAGTTAATTCCCGATTTACCACGAAAATCGTCTGTAGCTGCATTTAGATTGGTAACAGGCATGATTGTTTGGCCAAACACCTGCATAGAATTGGAATATATCAGTCCCCTAACTGCCCATTGTGCAACTCAAACCAAGAAATGGATTCGGAACACCTCAAAATCTGTGCTTCAGTGGCTGGCCATGATAATATCTTTGAAAAATATTGGAGTGCAAGAGGTCAAATGACTTTATTGTCAAACGCCTGGCGTTAGAAAACAACAACAACAACAACATAAATCACTCTTAAAATTGAAAATTAATGCATTAAATGATACCAATGAATAAAATATTAATAAATGTAGCAACCACTGGCAAGAACAGCAATGTAGCCAAATTGTAATTTATAAGACCTCCTTCACATCTTCAAAAGTGCTTGACCACATGGATCGTTTATCACGCCAACATTATAATAGAGTAGCTTCCATTAATTAAGTTTAATTAGAAGGCGTCCACCTTTGAATTATTTCTGTACTCTTAAACATCAGCAATAAATTGAAGAGACGGTACCGCCCAAACCGGTCATGAGCTTAACAAGCGCCTGCCAATGTAGAGACATATGGCGATATCCGCAAGGCATGTACAAACCAAAGAAAGACTTTTAAAGGCTCGCCCTCCAGTCACATCAAACTCACAATGCATCATCTTCGCGACTACAAGAGCAACCGGTTGTGGTGTGTCCACTAAAGTAAACAGTTGGGAGGGTCCAGAGTCGGCTGGCTGCAATCCAAGGGTCAAGATACTGGACGCCACTGTAGGGGGAACATACACCCACCCGTATTCAGTGCGACCCTCTGGACTGAGCACCTATCACACGTTACATCGCGGCGACGTGACACGCGTGAGGATTGTCTTCTGCGATTCGCACTCCACTCTCACCGTCTGTGAGTACCTACCTACATCATCTTACGAGTATGTGTGGCTATTTAAATTAAATTTTACGATGACCGTAAATTTATACTTTATTTTAAATCTGTCCATGTGTTTAAGAGGTTTGGGCGCCATAATTCTCTGTTATCAATAGTGCGGTTCATAGCTACTGGGTTATAGGGATTGCATTACGAATATTGTATATCGCAAATTATGCACAGTTGTAGCCACTACTGGGTTATACGAATTGAACTACTGTACATTGTATTTCGCACATTTTGTACAGTTCTAGCAACTACTGGGTTATAAGAATTGTACTAGTCTACATTGTATGTCGCGCATTTTGCACAGTTCTAGTCACTACTGGGTTATAAGGATTGTACTAGTATACATTATATTTCGCACATTTTGTACAGTTCTAGTCACTACTGGGTTATAAGAATTGTACTAGTCTACATTGTATGTCGCGCATTTTGCACAGTTCTAGTCACTACTGGGTTATAAGGATTGTACTAGTATACATTATATTTCGCACATTTTGTACAGTTCTAGTCACTACTGGGTTATAAGAATTGTACTAGTCTACATTGCATGTCGCGCATTTTGCACATTTCTAGTCACTACTGGGTTATAAAGATTGTACTAGTATACATTATATTTCGCACATTTTGTACAGTTCTAGTCACTACTGGGTTATAAGAATTGTACTAGTCTACATTGCATGTCGCGCATTTTGCACATTTCTAATCACTACTGGGTTATAAAGATTGTACTAGTATACATTATATTTTGCACATTTTGTACAGTTCTAGTCACTACTGGGTAATAGAAATTGCATTACTGTACATTATATGTCGCACATTTTGCATAGTTGTAGTCACTACTGGGTTATAAGGATTGTACTAATGTAAGCTTACATTGTTGTGATTGTATGTCGCACATTTTGCATAGTTGTAGTCACTACTGGCTTATAAGGATTGTACTAATGTAAGCTTACATTGTATGTCGCACATTTTGCATAGTTGTAGTCACTACTGGGTTATAAGGATTGTACTAATGTAAGCTTACATTGTTGTGATTGTATGTCGCACATTTGCATAGTTGTAGTCACTACTGGGTTATAAGGATTGTACTAATGTAAGCTTACATTGTATGTCGCACATTTTGCATAGTTGTAGTCACTACTGGGTTATAAGGATTGTACTAATGTAAGCTTACATTGTATGTCGCACATTTTGCATAGTTGTAGTCACTACTGGGTTATAAGGATTGTACTAATGTAAGCTTACATTGTATGTCGCACATTTTGCATAGTTGTAGTCACTACTGGGTTATAAGGATTGTACTAATGTAAGCTTGCATTGTATGTCGCACATTTTGCATAGTTGTAGTCACTACTGGGTTATAAGGATTGTACTAATGTAAGCTTACATTGTATGTCGCACATTTTGCATAGTTGTAGTCACTACTGGGTTATAAGGATTGTACTAATGTAAGCTTACATTGTATGTCGCACATTTTGCATAGTTGTAGTCACTACTGGGTTATAAGGATTGTACTAATGCAGCCGTGGCGAAAATGTAATCGTGCGCCGAGTCACTGTGTAACCTGCAACGTGCATAGCACCTATGGAGGGAGGCGGACACCCGAAGGGGAAGTGAAGGAACTGTTTGACTTTAACGGATTTTCATTTTCCTTACGTCAAGCACTTAAATTTAATTTTATACAGTATAAGGTTACAAACTAATGTTTAGTACGTGTAACGAAGAAAGAAATGAACAAGAAAACATAGGACAAATTATCACAATCTGAAGTTAACTGTCTTCAGAATGTCTCTGCGACAGAGTTTCAAAATCAGGAATTATGTCACTTACTGCCAGTCGTAGTTCATCACGAATGTATTTGTGTATCAGCCATAATCTAAATTAGGTTTTTACTATTTTCATTGTTGAAAATAATTTTTCACAAACGTAAGTTGTAGCGAACATGGCTTCAATAGAGCAAGCGAAAAACGAAGCTTCGGATATTTATTATTTTGGCAAAGATTTGAAAAGTTCAACATTTGTCAAGTCCTTACATCTAGCTTTCATTGTAACATTACAATTGTAAATCTGTGAGTTTAAATTGAAGACCTAACCGCATTATTCGTACATCTGCTGAAAAAGGATCAAAATAATAATAATAATAATAATAATAATAACCTTTTAATGTTTCATCAGTAACATGTAGTATAAAGTTTCATCAGTAACATGTTTTATGTGATACAACCGTTTTCCTCGTAATACTTGTGAACAAATCATACATTTAATATTCTCACCATATTGGGAGCAAAAAATGCGTCTTCCCATCCTACTTGAAACTTTCGTTTCTGTAGAGGTACATGGTTTCGAGAGAGACATTGCGACGATACGCCACTTGCAGGTCAGAGACAAATACAAATGGAACGGAGTTTGACTCCAGTGAGTGAGAGGGTGGGGGTTGGCGGAGCAAGAGACATGCACAGCTATCATTGCGAGCCACAATGTGCTCGTGAGTTACATTTTCGCCACGGCTGTACTAATGTAAGCTTACATTGTATGTCGCACATTTTGCACAGTTCATGAAGAAAACGTTGCTTGTTGCGGGAGCAATACTATACTTTTCTCTTATGAAAAGCATATTAGAGATCCTACTAAAACTGTAATTAAAACAATATAGCAACAGCAAAATGTTGACACGATACCAGTGACGAAGCTCTAAGAGGAGTTTGAGGCTTAGCCTACCCAAAAATATGAGTTATTCCTAGTTAGATCTATAATGCTGGGTTGCAAGAAACCTGTTCCATAAATTGCTATTCTCTCGTTAAGTAACGGACCTTTAAACTACTCCAGTCTTTAAAGTATAGGTCGTTGCAAATGTGATATTTAACGATCTGTTAGCTATTCCATCTTTAAACGGAAAAGAATCAAAACGACAGAGCCATCGTAGCCGGCGCAAATAATTCTCTTACTACACGAGCGTGTCGCTATGGTAATTTTGTGTTTTCGGATAGTCATTGTTTTCAAACTTTGCATGCAGAAGACACTGACCCGGGCCAACATGCAATGATTCTTGGTATAGATTGATAGAGAAGTAACCCTTCCTGATTCAGTACATCTCATTCAAGTGTCCACTAGGACTTTGAATTTTCATATGACTACAGTCTATGCACCAATAACGTTGGGAAAATTGCAAATTGAGAAGAAATCCTGTTTTACTGTTCGTACAGAATTTCTTTAAGGCATAGTAATGTATTGTTCTCTAATTCTCATCTCTCTTCTCTCATAGTTTGTTATATTGTTAAATGGCTATTATTATTATTATTATTAATTTGGTATTCCCAAGAAACTAGTTCGATTAATTAAAATGTGTCTCAGTGAAACGTACAGCAGAGTTCGTATAGGTCAATTTCTGTCAGATGCATTTCCAATTCACTGTGGGCTAAAGCAAGGAGATGCACTATCACCTTTACTTTTAACTTTGCTCTAGAGTATGCCATTAGGAAAGTCCAGGATAACAGAGAGGGTTTGGAATTGAACGGGTTACATCAGCTACTTGTCTATGCGGATGACGTGAATATGTCAGGAGAAAATCCACAAATGATTAGGGAAAACACGAGGATTTTACTGGAAGCAAGTAAAGAAATAGGTTTGGAAGTAAATCCTGAAAAGACAAAGTATATGATTGTGTCTCGTGACGGGAATATTGTACGAAATGGCAATATAAAAATTGGAAATTTTTCTTTCGAAGAGGTGGAGAAGTTTAAATATCTTGGAGCAACAGTAACAAATATAAATGATACTGGGGAGGAAATTAAACACAGAATAAATATGGGAAATGCCTGTTATTATTCGGTTGAGAAGCTTTTATCATCCAGTCTGCTGCCAAAAAAATCTGAAAGTTAGCATTTATAAACAATTATATTACCGGCTGTTCTTTATGGTTGTGAAACTTGGACTCTCACGTTGAGAGAGGAACATAGGTTAAGGGTGTTTGAGAATAAGGTTCTCAGGAAAATATTTGGGGCTAAGAGGGATGAAGTTACAGGAGAATGGAGAAAGTTACACAACACAGAACTGCACGCATTGTGTTCTTCACCTGACATAATTAGGAACATTAAATCCAGACGTTTGAGATGGGCTGGGCATGTAGCACGTATGGGCGAATCCAGAAATGCATATAGAGTGTTAGTTGGGAGGCCGGAGGAAAAAGACCTTTAGGGAGGCTGAGACGTAAATGGGAAGATGATATTAAAATGGATTTGAGGGAGGTGGGATATGATGATAGAGAATGGATTAATCTTGCTCAGGATAGGGACCAATGGCGGGCTTATGTGAGGGCGGCAATGAATCTCCGGGTTCCTTAAAAGCCAGTAAGTATTATTATTATTATTATTATTATTATTATTATTATGAGTACGTTGCCATTCTTAACTCTTAATAATAACTCTTTAATAATAATTTTTAATCACATACCTTAATGTTCGTCCTCAGCACAAGACATTGCAACCTCGGTTTTAGTCCACGTGGATTAGACAAGTAGGTGTCATTTAATAATGGAAGCAGCTTATTGGTTGCAATATTGAAATTGAAGCGAGTGATTGGAGCGGCGACATAAGAAATTGAAAACAATAATGCAATTAAATTTCAAAGACCTGCCGAATGTTATGCACGAGGCCGCTCAAAGACCTGCCGAGTGTTAACCATGAGAGCGCGGCGATAATACACTCATAGCACAACGAATCTCCAACAATGAACAGCTGATGCGTTACTAGTCAAGTGCGCCGGCGCGAAATATTGAGATTAGGACACATGTTTATATGACATTTTTTGTTCAGAATGTCTTCGGAAATAAGCTCCGTAAGGGACGGTAAATCCTCGTGAATCACCCTGTATTTGACAACATACAATCATCTTACTATGGAAGCTGTGTAATCTGAAATCCTTTCGTGAAATATACTTCAGGTCAGCGTTTGCGCACAGTCTAGTATATACAGTCACGAAGCTCAATACGTAGTAAATATGCATCCATAGATTGTTGCTAACCACTAGGATCGCTGCTATCTTCTCATTGCAGATAATGCGGCACAGTGTATTGTTCCTAGTACCCTCACAACTCAAGCTTCGTGACTGTATATATGTACTAGACTGTGGTTTCCGATTATCGCCCTACATACGCACCATTCTATCAGTGCATTTTTCTTTTCCTACTAACTTTAGCTATCTCAATTCAAAGAATTAATATTCTGAGGCATGGACTGTAGCTATTATAAGCTGGAGGTGAAACATTTTTGTTTCAGTAACTTGACTCTAACCATACCGAGCTGACCACCTTCTCTCCAAGAAGCAAGCCATGCATTGCCTGGTACTAATGTCTGCGATATTGGCGATCCCCAGTGACGCCCGCAGCATTCCCGACGTCCCAGCGATTCTGCATCCACCCGTTCCCGAAGAAGGTGAGTGCCAAATGAAATATCGCAGTTACAGGTACGCGTACAAGCGAATATAGTTGCGTGGAGCACGGAGTTCTTGTTCCGAAAGTAAAATATTTTGTCAAATGTCAACCCAATCTTTGGCTTTCTATTTCACGATGTAAAAGTATTTTTTCTGAAAAAAGAAATGCGACAAAGTTGTTGGTATGTCGATTTCCCGCGGTTAATACGCGCTATCTAGTATAAGGGAGTTTGCTTCTTATTACTTGCAATTGAGTGTTTTTTGCAGTACATTGTAATGCCTAGGAATGGGCTATTCCATATGAAATCGATCAGTAAAAACTCGCATTTTTTAATACTCTAATTTTTCCTATTTATACAAGGTGCTGAGGACATTGCATTTGCAAAAATATACTATCGAAAGTCAAACGGTTTTCGTATTGTTGAGCGACAAATTTAGCGTATTTTAGAAAAACAAGCCTCTTTCAGCGCTCAGAACTCTGGAGCCGTTTACTGCAGAACATTGAACGGGAGCTCATTTTGAAGCTGACATTTGATAGGTTATGTTAAGTAATCCTTATTTTTAATGTATACAGAGAGACAGATAATCTGATTTTACTTACTTTTAGGCTTTTTGCCCATTTGTAAAAATGTAAAAAAATATTGAGGAAAAACCTTGCATTATTAAGAGGGATTCGGCATTGTTTTCTCTAGTGGCTCGGCAATAAGTTTCGAGGGTATTAAATAAATTATTTTCACACGCCTAGACTTGAACGACGCAGTACCGCATGCACTGGCCGAGAGATGAAGATAAGCGAGCATTGGGCGTCATTTTACTCCTGTGTTTATGAAAACCTGTGATAAAGCTAGCCCAGCTATGCGCTACTAGACGAAACATCACGTGTTTGTCTCCTGGCCTTGGTTGTCTCGGCTAGCTCCTGCCTCACAGTCAGCTGGTTAGTTCACGCGCGTATTTATTTTCTTTATTTGATATTTTCAATACTTTATTATCAACAGTGCACCAGTAAAAAAATACGTGTTTATTTGTATTTTCAATGCGGAATCTAACCATATATTTTAAAATATTTTTTCGTGGCCAAAGGCGTCTTAATGAAGAAAAATCTAAATTTCTTCATTTCCATAAAAGTAAGAAAAACTGTTTACATGTCAATATAAACTTTAATTTCTCAGCATCAAAATAAACCATGATTTTGATCATTGGGTGAAAGGGTTTCGGAGCCACAACAGTTTAAAGTTGCTAATTTTATGAAAATACGATAAATTTAAATATTTTTAATTTAAACACTATGAAGTTCTGATGCCTCAAACTTTGCACAAAGCATTGTATCATAGTTGTCTACGGACAGAAAAAGTTTCATTGTATTAAAAATTGCAAGGTCAATTTTCTCTATATTTCGGTCGATTTGAGATGGAATAGCCCGAATTGAGAAATATTTACCCGAACACTGACTGCCTGTCCTCAGGATTCTAGTGCTTACAGCGCTACCCAGTCGATGTGAGATTCGCGAATTTAAATCCGATAGTTTTTAAGCACTACAAAATTCTTTGGAAGAATAGAAAAGTCACGGCCCGTGAGATAGGTGTGCGACATGTAAGAGAAGATCCATCCAAAAGGTCATTTCTCTAACACATGTCTCTTCAGGACATTGGAAACCCGTACAACTTTCAAGACTTCACCCCGCCTGTTTTTAATTATCACAGATGATAGAAGAAATTAGGGGAAGGTGGAATGATAAAGGTATACTGGAGTAGGTATCCGGAGAAAAACCTTTTACAAGTCTGTTTTATCCACCACGAATTCCATCACGACATGGCCGGGGATCAAACCTGGGCAATGCTTGAGCCACAGAGCCGCTTCTCACCAGACGTTTGATAAATAATAATAATAATAATAATAATAATATGGTTTATTCTAACTGGCAGAGATAAATGGTAGAATGGAAAATAAAACATGTCTGCTATATAAATTAAATATATTTTCTTATACAGAGTTGCGCAGATAAAAGTAGTCCTTGTAAGTATATAGAGCAAATACAGAAGAAAAATACGGAAGCGAAGTGCTGAAAAGGACTCACCTGTTGAAAGTGGCTCCCTGCAGCATCAGTACACAGCTGTGCACGTCTAATCATGTTTTAGATACACCAGCATTTTGTACAGATTCCGTAGCGCACCACATTTTAACCAAACCCTATATTGCTCTCTTTGACAGTTCTTGTCCCTGAAATTTCGCGGGTTTCCTTAATCGAATCTGTTCTTACATACGCTTCCACTCTTTCTTGTATCGAGTAGCCATAAGTCATTTTGCAGAATGCGAACAGACACGTTAATTCGACTTATGACTGACGATATACTGGCAGGAAGAAAGCCAAGAATCGATTATTGCATAAAATTGTCCATTGTTATAGTTGTTTATTCATTTCGTTATTATTGACCCGTTTTACTTATCCTCCAGACCGTTTACATCTGGAGGTTACATTTGTTGTTTTATATTTGTTTTTACATACTTGATATTTCGGACCTTTTACATCCAAATGTTTTATAAAATTTTATTGTTTTGAAATGCGCCATATAATTTGTCTTTGTTAGGGTTTGTTTTATTATTTTATCGTCTCTTTTTAAACACTACCTAGGGTTTGAGAACTCCCCATTTTTATGATTTTTTTACGAATCACCTTGTTAATACTGCATTTGTGTACTTCGATTTTAATGTGACAGCGTTTTTAGTTCGTGTTAGCATTCACTATGTTGTATTGTTTGTGTTATTTTTAAGTATTTTAGATAAGGGTGCAAATAGCCATAGTATTTTTAAACCTGACTAACTAACTAATGAAATGAAATGCAGGACAGAAGGTAATGTATTATTTATTTCCAATCTTTAACAATTTTGTAATATCACATAAAACAGTTCTGTGATTCAGAGGAACTTTGTTAACAAAATAAAGGAACATTTGCAACATAAAATTTGATACCTAAGGTATAACCACAGTTTAGTAGCACAGTCTACTATATACAGTCTGATAGAAGCTTGAGTTTTTGAGGGTGCTAGAAACAATAGACTGTGACGGTACTATTTTGCATTGCCTGTAATGAGATTGATATTAGCGATCCTAGTGGTGAACAACTACCTAATGTTTGCCTATTTACACGTATTGAGCTTCGCGACTGTATATACTAGACTGTGCTAGTATATAGTCACGAAGCTCAATACGTAGTAAATATGCATTCATAGATAATTACTAACCACTAAGATCGCTAATATTGCTTCATTACAGGCAATGAAATAATACCAGCACAGTCTAATTGTTCCTAGCACCCTCACAACTCAAGTTTTGTGACTGTATATATTAGACTGTGGTATAACAAGAGTTTGTAATACCTGCAAGACATTTCTCTTTATTCAATGTCAATGCCAGGTGCAACTAATCAATACGAACGTATGAAGACTTTGTCAGCTCCCAATTTATTTCCTACAATTTATAATGCTAAGATGCCATAAAGTGTTGTATGGTATCCATCTCGTGGATAATCTTATTATGACACTCATGGAAAATTGTCGCACGAACGATAGTGAGTGCGTTGATGCTGACGCGCCCTTCAAATTTCACTATCATCATCATAGTGAGTGCAACAGACATTCGCTCGTGCCATAATCATCAAGATTATCCACTTGTTGCATAAATATTTTTTCAAACTTCTGAAACTCAAGTATTTGATAAGATGTGAAGACACTATTGCGGGAAATTATGTCCTTAATTGAGTGATATTATATTTTGCAGCAAGGCTGACATTGGAAGACGCAAAATTCCTCGAAGAAATGGGTCAGGATCCCGAGGTAACACCAGGATTGTTCCAAGGAGACTTGGCTCTTACTGACGAGGTAAATAGTAAACGTTTTGAAATTTATAGAGATCTTAATAAAATATTGCACCTGCAGGGTTTGTTGTCAAAAATATTAAACACAACAAACATATATAATAATGTGCTCATTTGACAGCTTACTGAAATACCATACAGCCTCTCAAGTAGGTTCATGTATCGTTTGAAACTGGGGGTATTGATCAACATATACACAGCGTTCAAGCGAAGATGTCCCCCACTACCATGAAAACTGGTTGGCAGGAGGAATGTTGCAAGTCCCAGCATTACGTTTCTCGCAAGTTACGACAGATTTCTACAGCTCTAAAGTCAATATTCAGTGCGTCTTTGTTGTGCAAGTTTGTGTTGTGATGTACAGTATAGAACCACGCATTTTTATATGTAAGACTTCGAGAAATATACATGGAGAACGTGTTGCCATAAATTCAGACGTCGTTTCCCCGATGGTCCTGTGCCAAATATGGAAACAATATACAGACTTGTAAAGAAATGTAACGAGACAGGCTCTGTTCAAAATAAGAAGCGTCGAGTGAATAAACGGATCTTAACTGAGGAAACATTACATGAAATAAGTTTTCGATTAGAACGAAGCCCTCAGAAATCTCTGCGCAGATGAACTCAGAAAGCAGAGGTGTCAAAACACCACTAAATTGTTGAAGTTAAAATTATACAAAACCCGTATAGTGCATGAAATAAGTGAAAATAATAATAATAATAATGAGAACTAAGCAAAATATGCATGAAGCTACAATCACTCGCTTCAAAATCGTGTCAGAGAGACTGATCTTCGTGTGCACACATAGCATGATACCTATCACAACTATACGGCCGTCCTCGACGTCAGCATGCGATAGGTGCGACGCTGCATGACGCTCTTGGAAACGATTTTAATCGTGTGAACGCAGTTTTAAAGTTTTTATCAAGTACAGGTCTTAGCAACGTCATTTAATTTTTATTGGCCCCTAGACTAGGGGATACACTATCCTCATTTTATGTATTAATATTTCAAGTCACCAGACTTTTTACATCTCGTGACGATTTTAGTAACTGACTTCCTTGTGATATATATATATATATATATATATATATATATATATAATAATGTAAATATATGTATATAAAAGGTAAAGGTAAAGGTATCCCCGTAACATGCCATGAAGGCACTTGGGGGCATGGAGGTAGAGCCCCATGCTTTCCATGACCTCGGCACTAGAATGAGGTGGTGTGGTCGGCACCACGCTCTGACCGCCTTTTACCCCCGGGAAAGACCCGGTACTCAATTTTATAGGAGGCTGAGTGAACCTCGGGGCCGTTCTGAAAGTTTGGCAACGAGAAAAATCCTGTCACCACCTGGGATCGAACCCCGGACCTTCCAGTCCGTAGCCAGCTACTCTACCAACTGAGCTACCCGGCCACCCTATATATATATATATATATTATGTACCTTCCGGTTTTAACACCGAGATTTTAATTTATGGTCCACACCTGTGGAGTAACGGTCAGCGCGTCTGGCTGCGAAACCAGGTGGCCCGGGTTCGAATCCCGGTCGGGGCAAGTTACCTGGTTGAGGTTTTTTCCGGGGTTTTCCTCAACCCAATACGAGCAAATGCTGGGTAACTTTCGGTGCTGGACCCTGAGATTTCACCGGCATTATCACCTTCATATCATTCAGACGCTAAATAACCTAGATGTTGATACAGCGTCGTAAAATAACCCAATAAAATACAAAAAAAAAAAAAAATTTTTAATTTATGTTGCTTTTACGTATACCAGTTTTAAATTGAGTTATTGCACTAATCTTTCACATGGGCGCAAATAGCCATAGATGCTGATGCGCCCTTTAAACTCCATTAATAATAATAATAATAATAATAATAATAATAATAATAATAATAATCTATCACAACTCTTCAGGCATAGTTCACAAATGCAGTCTTCTGCCAGCAGGTGGAAAGTCTTTGTCCTACATAACTTGTGATGGAATCCATGAACCGCTTAGCGGGTCATCGTGTGTCTCAGCTCGTAGCCCGCGGCCATCCACTCTTGTGATCATCGCGTCTGTGGTGTAGAAGTCACTCCAGATTTCCATTCTTTTTCCTTCTAGTTCTGTCACTGTCTCTTCGTATGTCTGTGTGGATGGTAGCTGCAGCTGCAGTCGCAGTTCCTCTAAGTAGAACGGCTCCCTTGCCAGCTCATATGTAAGTCACGATGGTGTATTTTGATATGCACAGGACTCTTTTGAGGTACTTTGCCTTTACTGCTTCGATTGCCTTGAGGTTGCTTCTATTTAAGTGTTCTCATATGAATGCTATACTTGTTTTTTTAAAGATGGGACATGACAGGAGCGTTGCGATCGGAAAAACAACTGAATGTCACATAGCGTGGTAGGCCTGTTGCTATGGTAGCAACAGTTGAGTTTCCAAACTTACAGTTCGCACATGGCGAGTGCTTAATAGCTCTCTTGGCGACATTTATTGTGCACACAATGTTAGCATTGGTACGTTTCGTTTTGATTCTCTGTCGATTTTTGTATTGTTTTCTTACCTTCACGTTAATTGTCAATGAATGTTTTAACGTCAGCCATCTTAATGACAATTGCCACCTTCCATCAGTTGGCAGTGTGGTAGTCCATATTGGCAACATGGCACTGTAGTTCCAAGCTTGACCACTTAACTGTCATGTCCCATCTTTTAAAAAAACAAGTATACACTGATATCTGTCCCAGATGACTGATAACTACAGAAAGTGTCTGGAAATGTGCTGAAGCCACGTCAAGCATGCTTGAATGCTGAAGGTCACCATTTGCAGCAGTTATTACAATAAGATAAGCCTTTTATTTTAGTATTACGAGTTTTATTTTGCCGCAAATTACGGTCAACGTTTGGCGGGAAATGAGCGACCCATATAGTATGCGGAGGCCGCGTGGCCACAGGTGGTGAGTGGACATCTTGATGTACATCTTTTACAGGGAGAGGAGTGAATATTTTTGTTATTGAAACTGTTATATGTTGTCTAAAGATGGATAGTTTCTATTGAAAAATTTGTAGGAACTGGTTAACACAACCAAACAATGAATTTATTTTTTGCTTCAGATGTACGACTATTGGAGAGTTGGGATCCGATGGGATGTGATGCCAAGCCGCATGTGGCCAAACGGAACTGTGCCATATGTTATCAGCCCTTTGTATGGTGAGTTACAACAGTAGAAAATTCCATGTGCAGCTTTTTCCTAAAGACATCACATATCCAATATTTTTTGTTATGAAAAGATCGCAATGAGAGTTTACTCTTATTAAATCTGTAGGATATCCTTAGCTTAGTAAACGAAGTTTTAAATAGGTTTACATTATTAATAGAGGTTTAGCTTCTTGACAGCACGCACGTTTCTAGTCCTTTAGTTTTCTCTGGTTCTGGAATTCTCCATTATTTCCTTTGCCTTTAGAAATGAAATACAGTCAAATCTCTCTATAGCGATATTTAGGGGAACAAAGAAAAATATTGCAAATCAAGCTTTCAGGTATAATTCCCTGTAAAGTTAATTTGAATAATTTCGAGGGAAAAATTGTTCCGGGGCAGGGTATCGAACCCGGGACCTTTGGTTAAACGTACCAATGCTCTCCCAACTGAGCTACCCGAGAACTCTACCCGACACCGATCCAATTTTTTCCTCTATATCCACAGACCTCAAAGTGGGCTGACAACTGTCAAGCAAGCAACATTGAGTGCACACTAACTCTGTGTGACTTAAATTGTGGTTTTCTGTTACGTTAAATTGTTCAAATCAACTTTACAGGGAGTTATACCTGAAAGCTTGATTTGCATAATACACGTCACTGTACGTAACAGAAAACCACAATTTAAGTCACACAGAGTTAGTGTGCACTCAATGTTGGTTGCTTGACGGTTGTCAGCCCACTTTGAGGTCTGTGGATATAGAGGGAAAAATTGGATCGGTGTCGGGTAGAGTTCCCGGGTAGCTAGTTGGGAGAGCATTGGTACATTTAACCAAAGGTCCCGGGTTCGATATCGGCCCCGGAACAATTTTTCCTCGAAATTATTCAAAGAAAAATATTGTTATAAGGAGGGTTTTAAAAATAAGAGTTAAATTGTTAAGAGACTTACTTGGTGTGTATATTACGGTACTAAGTGTTAAAATTTTCAATGAAACCCTCTTAATATGCTGCCCATTGTACTGTCCTACATTTATTGAAAGAACTCGCTTATGTCAGTTTTTTTCAGAGCTCTCTTCACGGAAATTGACACACATAAAACCTTATTAAATCCCAAGACAATAAATACGCATTGGTCAGTTAAACTGAGATTTCCATCAAGTAAGATCACATACCAGTACCTTACTGTATCACTTAGCGACAAACCTTTCATTTTACCAGGCTTTATCATAGTAGAGAGAGAATATACTACACTGGGGACCATTAAAGTGTATTGTTCACTAGAGATATATCACAATAGAGGGTATCGTTATATAAGGAGAATTTGTACATTGAAGAAATACATTTTATGCCGGGAACTATATTTTTAATCGCAATAGAGGGGTTTATCATTATAACGATAATCGTTATACAGAGATTTGACTGTATAGAAATAATAGGGCCATTCAAAGGTTAGAACACTTTTGAAATGGTTCAACTAAAAATAAATTAAACAAACACTTCCATTCATAAAATAATTCAGTTTCACTCGACAACGCTCTTTTTATTTCATGGAGTGTTTAGTTGTAAATTAACCTAAAAAAAGCTACAAAAACTATTCTTGTGTCAGTTATTGAATTTATTGCGCAAATTAATTCATCATAAGAACTATTATGTCGACCAGTCACTGGCAACTTAGTCGACAAGAAACAAGAACCAGGGGACCAAATGAGACCAAACTGGATGACTCAAGAGTTGTCAGCATCGTAGACACCTGCAAGCAGAATGGATGTTGGGATTGCCATAATAAAAAAGAGTCTTAAAAATAAAGAAAAGAGAAAATATTGGGTGCATATTTTATTGCAAGAATGCCGTAAGAGAGGAAATTTTACTATTTGTCAATGACAAAGGAAATGTAATCTTCATCTTACGATGCTTGGATGACGTATATACGTCCGTTGATGTGACATATTAATGAATTAAATACTATTATAGTCACAATCATGCCATGGCATGAAAGAAAAATTTCACCATCTCGAGCGGGAATCGAACCTGCGACTCCTGTTCTCCGGTAAGGCGATCTACCACAGAGCTATCGAGTTCGTCTCACGCCAAAGGCTCGGAATTATCCTTTCATACTGGCGACTCTGTTATAGAGTACTGTCCATAGCGTCTGTATAGTCACAATCATGCCATGGTATGAAAAAAATTTCACAACCTCGAGCGGGAATCGAACCTGCGACTTCCTGTTCTCCGGTCAGGCGCTCTACCACTCTACCACTGAGTTGCCAGACGCTATGGACAGTACTCTATAACAGAGTCGCCAGTATGAAAGGATAATTCCGAGCCTTTGGCGTGAGATGAACTCGATAGCTCAGTGGTAGAGCGCCTGACCGGACAACAGGAAGTCGCAGGTTCGATTCCTGCTCGAGGTTGTGAAATTTTTCTTTCATACCATGGCATGATTGTGACTATAATAGTATTTAATTCACAAAGGAAATCTTGAAATAAATGTTTGAGCTTTGTCGTAATGTCTGTAAAATAATTAAATCTGATGACCTGTTGGATTAAATGAGATCATTGTTAACTGGCAGTGATGTGGCTATGAAACTTTGCATTTCTGATGAAGAAAAATTACTTCTTCATTCATTCATGTAGTTTTGTGCTGAAGGACAGGTCTTTCACTGCAAACTGAGCATTCTCCAGTCTTTCCTATTTTGTTACCTATCATCTGCTACCAATTTTTTTTTTCCGTTCACCATTCCTTCCAGTGCATCCTTCAGTAGACAGTTTCTACTCAGTGACTCAGCCAAGGTCTGCAGCCAGACACTCTTCAAGAAACTTTAGGGTGAAAGTCCTAGTACAAAACTGAGATGTATTAATTTTGCTCTCTGTGTATTTCCCCCCGCTTACGTTATTCAAATACGAAAGATTGGAACGTAACTGATCTGCTTTTTACTAACAAAGATTCGCATCTTAGCGGTAAATGGACTTTTCTGACACTATTTGCTAATACAGAAAGAATTTTTTTTTCCTTAGGTTATCTCTGTTTGTTTTGTATGTTGCAGACACGTCCGACTATGTCACAATTTATAAGGCTATCGCAAATCTCAACTTCATGACGTGTGTGAGGTTTGTACCATGGAATGGGAAGGACAAAGACTTTCTGCTTATCTGGCCAGTCAAACAACCCAGAGGGTAAAGTACTACACTTTGCGTGCCTTGGTGACAACTCAGACAGATGTGTCTGCCATTTCTATAAAATCAAAGTACCAGTATTTGTTTTATATCCGTCTGAGTTGCCAGACATAATTGCAAAATCTAATGTCTCATCAAAGGTAGCAAATGGTATTTCAACTACAGTATTATTGAAGGCCTGTGTTAATATCTTCTTGCTCGATTTTGCGAAAAGAATATATTGATATTGATACAAAAGATATTGTCTTCTTAATAAATCATTAACATGCATTCTCAGGTTGATTAAACTTAGGTTGTTTTTAATGTAAAGGATAATGTAAATGATTATCCAAGAGCGGTGCAAATGGAATCCTTGTCAAAGTTCTAAGCTTACGTCAGTAGAATAAAATATTTGAACAGGTATAGTAAAAACTAATATAATTAAATATGAATTCAATTCGAGTGTACTTAATTTCTTTACATTTAAGGAACAGTGGAAGTCAAAAATAGTTTTTACATAAACTTTATATATATGACCCGTTGTGCAAAAAGGAAATTTTACAGGAGAACAAAATAACGAATTTGCAGTGTAAAAACTACATTTCTATGTTTTGACATCTTGCGCTACCTGTAGGTTTTTTTACATAATAAACTAGGACGTAGTTTTACACAGTGCTTCTTAAATACCTAAATCTTTCTTATAGTTGCTAAGAAAACAAATGAAAACTGTAATTTGCATTTTCTCGAAAAGTACATAATGTAATATCAACATTCAATAAGTAATATATTAAGAACTGTAGCACTTTGAACCATGAATTTTTTAAAATACTCAGTATTTCATCGTCTTTTGAAACCACAACCTACGTGGGAAGCCTCAGCCAGAGTGTGATCTATGCCATGTTCCACTTGCCGTGGAACATTTTTTATTACGGTGTAGAAAATACGACCGTGTCCGTCGGCAGTATGGAATTCGGCTGACTCTATGTGACGCTCTTGGAAATGATTTTAATTGTACAAATGCAGTTCTGAGAATTTTATCGAATACAGGACTTGACAGGGTGTAGTAGTTTTTTTAATGACCTGTTTTACTTATCCTCCGGACTCTTTATATCCGGAGGTTACATTTCTTAGTATATGATTTTAACAAACTTGACATTCGGACCTTCGTTTTAACTGTGACAATGAATTTTAGTTCTTTTAAGCATTTTGGTTATTGTATTGTGTTTGTGTTTAGTGAAAGATTTTAGATAAGGGCGCAAATAGCCATAGTAGCTGACGCGCCCTTTTTAAACCCCGCTAACTAACTAACTGAAACCACAAAAAAAAAAAAATGAAAAATTCGACATTAGGTTCCATTTCCTGTGACTAGTCACATATCGATACAATGTAGTTATAATATACGCCTATACTGTGCTTACTTAACCAGCTGTGAACGGATAGGATGAATGTGAAAATTAATGCGAACATTTTGAAAGGCATGGGGAAGAAAAATGATAGACAACCCCATTAAAGAAAGTATTAAAACATTTGTGTTCAAACATTTCTTCTGTAAGCCTACACCCGGGAACATTCGTCTGTCACTGTTACATGTCCTTGGTCTTTAGTCTCCATCTTTTCAAAATAAAAAGCTTGGCAATTATGAAACTATCTCTGAAGCCACGTCAGTGACTGTTCACTGGGCAGAGGGACTTCATGAATCTCGTTTGGAGGAGTAAATGCCCAAATACGATACCGCAACTCTGTTCATTGAAGAGTAAGCAAAAAGTATCCTTCATAATTCCGTAGAATACAATAGTTCGAGGCCAGGAGTGGTCAACTTTTACCCTTGCCTTGCAAGGAATAGAAGGACGAAGTCTACACGTTGATGTGCATCATATGATGTTAACTACTGCACATAGTCTACTGAATTCGGACTCAGTCTACTGAATTCGGTACTCCTAAGGTCAATATTTTTCCTTCTAGACCTGGTTAAGTAGACACAGTTTAATTATAATCACCTTGCATAACCTATATGTACCTATGTGTCTGTCAGAATATATTTTTTGTTTGTGAAAATGATAACATTGGTGATTCTATAATAATAATAATAATAATAATAATAATAATAATAATAATAATATCTTTTCTTGTATACTTATAAGATGGGGATTAAACGATACCTTGGAAGATCTGGATTTCGCTGGTGATATCTGTTTGCTGTCCCATAGTTTTGGTGATATGCAGAATAAAGTTAATACTTTATTAGAAGTAATAAAAGGGGCTCATATGAAAATAAACGTAAAGAAAACTAAAAAAATGAGATTAAATAGTAAAAAGACAGATAAAGTCATAATAAATAATAATAACATTGATACTGTTCAAGAATTTAAATATTTGAGTAGCATAATTGACAAGGATGGTGGAGCCTTTGAGGATGTAAAAGAACTGAATAAAAATGCAAATAGTGCATTTGTCCAGTTGTACCCAATATGGAAATCTTATATTATATCTAGATCTACAAAAATTAAAATCTTTAACAGTAACGTGAAATCAGTCTTATTATATGGCTGTGAGACATGGAAAACAAGTAAAATTATACAAAATAAACTGCAAACATTTGTTAATAGATGTTTACGAAGAATTTTAAAAATTAAATGGCCAGATATAATCACAAACTCAGAACTATGGAAGATAACAAATCAGAAAGAAATCACAATAGAAATCAAAAGACGAAAGTGGAATTGGATAGGGCACACAATCAGGAAAGAAGATGGAGAAAGAATGGCTTTGGATTGGAACCCCCAGTGTAGTAGAACAAGAGAAAGGCCAAAAATACATGGAAGAGAACAGTTTTGGAGGAAATTGCTAGGGAAGGGAAAACATGGAGCGAAGTGAAGAAGTTGGCTACAAATAGGGTCCAATGGAGGCACTTTGTGAATGCCCTATGCTCCTCATGAGGAGATACAGGAGTTTGATTGATTGATTGATTGATTGATTGATTGATTGATTGATTGATTGATTGATTGATTCTTGTATACTGGGCTGCAAAAGAAATGCCGATACAAAATTATATAGTTTTCCGAGGACTTTAGCAAACATGGCTAAGTGGAAATATATTTGCCTGAGATTAGTTTTTTAAAACATTTAAATACGACTTTTATAAATGTTCGCGTTATTATTTAATATGAATTGATTTTAAATTATTTATGTACTTTTATTTTACAACATTAATAAGAATAGACCTACTACACGAAAATGGTGAAACTGCAGTTTACATGGTATTCCACAGCCTTTCTTATTATCTCTGGATACTGTTATTGTTAGAGTCGATATATACTGCCAGTTACGTTTCATATTGTATTAACAAAAAAGTGTATCAATTTGATTATAAATACAGATACAGAACTGAAAATTGAAACATTTAACTACACATTTCTCCCTTGCATGGAATAAAAACTCTTTAGAAAATTCAGGCCAGTTCACATGTGTTTCATACATACAGCGAGTCTTCATAACACAATATTTCAAATCGATAGTGATTTCGGCTCGGCATTTCTTTTGCAGCCCAGTGTACCTACTTTAATATTTATGACAAGCATATCGAGGGTTCAATATCTTGTTGATATTCAAATTCATTTTTAAAAATATAAAATAAATGTGACAAAGGTAGACAATAATAATAATTATAATAATAATAATGAATTATTTTAAAAAATGCAAAATAACGAATGACCAAGCAAATTCTTAAAAATAAGAACCAGTAAATTCTATTGTTAGGAGAAACAGATAATCTTGTTTCATTTCGCAACACTTTATACTTCAGAATGTCTGTAATGACAATAGCCAATAGAGATTGATAATGAAAAAGAAATGGTGAGAGGAACACAATTGTCCAGCACACAGTTCCTGTACTAGGGACCTAACTGTGCTCCTTTTGTGACTGAACTACCACTGGACGGCTCGTACTCTAGATGCTGGTCATACGTGGGACGATTCGGGGGTGCTCAGATAGTGTCGCTGCAGCCTCCGGACGAGAAGAGCTCCAACTGCCTTGGAGGTGAGGGCCGCGCCATGCACGAACTCATGCATGCACTCGGCATCTTCCACGAGCAGTCCAGGGCCGACAGGGACCAGTTCGTCGAGATTAAGTTCGAGAATATCATACCAGGTGAGACTTATACTTTCACTTGAAATTCGAATTCATGGAGGCTGCAATTTCACTTTCAGTTATCTGCAGAAACATTATTAATAATAATAGTTCTATATGAAATATGAATATCCGGAATTGTATAGGCTACTCATATCTTTTTTCTCAAAGATCGATTTGTAATAGTGGCTGTCAACTGATATGAAAGTTCATGGGGCCAAATATGATCGAAAGAACTGGACTTTTAACACGACTTACTTTGAAAGATAAATAAAGCCACAGTTTCATTCCCTATATATTCATTTTCTATATGATGAGAACAAGTTTAAGAGAGTACATACACCTTCGAGGGTCAAAAATATTAATTTTCCTTATACCGGGTGAACAATAATTTCATGTGCTTGCATTTTCATGGCTTACAACTAGTCGGCGAAACCAGCTGCTAAGCAAGTTAGCTATAAATTCCCCACTTCAATCATGCTGAAGATATATGAAAGGAATTATAGTTGTATGAAGTGCTAAATTACTGACCTTCATTTTTTCAACAGAGAGAACAAGGAATTTAAGTCGTATGAAGTCCTTAATCATTGACTGTTTAATTTCTGCTTCATTTGAAAGAGCAAAAAGAGAGATAGAGAGAGAAATTTAAGTCACATGGAGTGATTGATCACTGACTGTTTCATCGTTCAACAGAAATATAAAAGGAATTTAAGTCGTATAAAGTGCTTAATTACTATTTCATTTATTCTTCATTCAACAGAGGAAAAAGGAATTTAAGCTGTATAAAGTGCTTCATAACTGACTGTTTCATTTCTGCTTAGTTCAACAGAACAGAAGTCCTGACTGTTACATTTCTGTACCTTTTAATGGAGTAAAATAAAAAAAAATAAAGTAAATACAATAAGAAGGAATTTAGTTAGTATAAAGAGCATAAAAACTTAGTTTCATTTTTGTTTCGTTCAACAGGACGAAATAAAAAGGGCTCCAAGTCGTGTAAAAAAGCCATTAACAAAGCTCAGTTGGCTAACGTGTTTGGCTGCTGATCCAGAGTTTCGCTCTGCGCGGGTTCGATTCATGCTCGGGGTTATTACCTGATTGGGTTTTTTCCGATGTTTTCCCCAACCATAAGACAAATGTCAGGTAATCTGTGGCGAATTCTCGCCAAATACCATCTCGCTATCACCAATTCCACTGACGCTGAATAATCTAGCAGTTGATACAGCGTCGTTAAATAATCCACTAAAAAAATAGTCATATAAAGATATTATTTACTGACCGTTTTCACTTCTGCTTAGTTCATCATAGCAGAAAAGGAGTTTTAATTTGTACAAAGTGCTTAATCACTATTTCATTCCTGCTTTGTTAAAGGAGAAAAAGGAATTTACGTCTAAAGAGCTTAATAAACACTGACTGTTTCATTTCTGCTTCGTTCAGCAGAGCCGAAAAGAAAAGGAATTGAAACACTACTTCATTTTTGCATTCTTTAACAGAGAGGAAAAAAATAGGGATTTAAGTCGTATAAAGTGCTTAATCAATGACTACATTTTCTGCTTCAGTCAACAGAGAAAAAGGTGTTGGGGAATTCAAGTGATGCTTAATCGCTGAGTATTTCATTAATATTTTTGCTTCCTTTAACAGAGCAGAAAAGAAAGGAATTTAAATCGTATAAAGTGTTTAATCACTGTTTCAATTCAGCTTAGTTCAACAGAGTACTGGTAATTTAAGTCGTATATAGTGCTTAATCATTGTTCTATTTCTGCTTCGTTCAACAAAGCAAAAATAAAAAATAAATAATTTAAGTAGTATGAAGTGCTTAATAATTTTTTCATTTAAGTAGTATGAAGTGCTTAATAATTTTTTCATTTCTGTCCAATTCAATAGAGCCATATGAAGTATTACAAAAAGTGAATGTTCCACTGTTGATTTATTCAACACAGTTATAAAAAGTGTTACATTCACCGATTGTTTAATTTTTGTTTCGTATAAAGTGCCTGTAATTAACTATTGTTCCATTTTTTCACCAGAGTACCGGAGTAATTTCAACAAACAAAGCCTGGAGAACACAACCTACAACTTTGAATATGATTACGATAGTATCATGCACTACGGTCAATATTTCTTCAGGTCAGTAGTTATATTAAATTTACTACAGTTACCTTCACACCCACTTGCTGGAGGAGACGAGAAATGCTTATGAACACAATTTGGTTCATTAATGAAAGAAATACACTGGATTATAGGAAAATACTTCTTTGAACTGACACTAATGTAACACATTCAAAACCCAGGTACTTTTCCACACTCTCCTAACCTCTGATTATGAGATTGGAGTAGTGTGAACTCCTGGTCATGTTGGCATTCTTGGTAACGAGGCAGCGGATGCTGCAGCAAAGGATGGTGCTTTGAATGGATCTGAGGTGTATTGGCGTGAGAGGTGGCAGGATATTCAAAATTACCTGAAACGTACAATATGGTGGCAATGGGAAGGACATGGTCTGCACAAGAGGGAAATAAGTTATGAAGAATAAAGAATAGGCCTACTGTTTGCGTTTGGGATTCGTCCACAAGAGCGTCACGACACGAAGAAGTCTTATTCACCCGGTTGAGGATTGGCCACTGTCATCTGACGCATGGCCATCTCCTATGTGGCGATCCTCAGCCGGAGTGTGATCTATGCCATGTTCCACCGTAAGTGGAAAATATGACAGTGTAGAAAACAGTGTAGAAAATATGACCGTGTCCGTCGGCAGTTTGGAATTCGGCCGACTCTCCGTGACGCTCTTGGAAACGATTTTAATTGTATAAATGCAGTTCTGAGATTTTTATCGAATACAGGACTTGACAGGGTGATTTAGTTTTTTATTGATCCGTTTTACTTATCCTCCGGTCCCTTTACATCCGGAGGTTACATTCGTTGTTTTATATGTTTTTAACACACTTGACATTTGGACCTTTTACATCCGAGCATTTTAGAAATGCGCCAGATAATTTATTTCTGGCGGCATATGTTTTATTATTGTATTGTTTCTTTTTAAATACCAGCTAAGTTCTGTGAACTGCTCACTGTTGTGTTTTTTTATGCATCACCCTTTCGAAACTGCATTTGTTTGCCTCGTTTTAACCGTGACAACGCTTTTTAGTTCTTTTAAGTATTGAGATTATTGTATTGTGTCTGTGTTTTGTGAAGAATTTTAGATAAGGGTGCAAATAGCCATAGTAGCTGACGCTCCCTTTTTAAACCCCACTAACTAACCAACATATTCATTGTATACCGGTATATTAAGCTGCTTAATGCAAAATATGGAATATAAAATATCCACAGTGGGAGTAATTCTTTCTGCTGGCATTATTCATTCACTGGCTTCATTATCTTATTAATAATGACATTTACTGAAACTGTTACAGCAAAATGAAAGGAGAGCCTACCATTGTTCCAAAGAAGAAGACTGTGTCAAGACTTGGGCAGAGAAAAGCATTAAGTAAAACTGACTGCCTTAAGATTAACGATCTTTATGGATGTTTGAAGAAATCTGAATATTACAATAGAAAATATCACATATTGTGCAATTTCCTGGGTTATTAGTATGCACTTGTAGTTTTCATTTTCTTAACGTCACATATGCAGCAGTGTTGCATATTCATCATCATTATCAGATTTTAAAATTTTATTTATTGTAGTATTGTAAGGTATTCACTGATTTTAAAAATAATGCAAATTTAAAAAGAAATAATGTAGTTGTAGTGTAAGTTATGTACTTGCAAATCTTGTAAAATTAAAAGTTAAAAGAATATAAATTAATTAAACTGAACTTCTTCATTCTCTTCTATGGAGCTATGGTCCTCTTAGTTTTAACCTTGGCCTCTATAATGATAAACCTCCAATCTTGGCGATCTTGAGTCTTATTTCTCTATCCTGTAACCCCAGTCTTCCTTATATTATTTTGAACATCATCAAGACAGCATGTACCAACATTTCTTGAACTCAAGGGGAGAGGATGGTATTTTTTGGTGAAAAATGAGTAAATTTTAGAAAAAAATTCTTTAAAATACTCTGTGATATGTGTGGAATGCATAGCATAACATTTTGTGGGTAATTGTGCCCTTATCGGATGTTGAGTCGCCATTTTTAAACTTCCTGCGTTATGGATTTTTAAATCACTCTCCATCTTTTATTGTTGTTTCCGGTAAATTAAATTTTCAAACAAATTTTTTTTTGCTTTAAAATACCCTTTGATATGTGTGGAATGCATTGCATAACATTTTGTGGGTATTTGTGGTGTTATCGGATGTTGAGACGTCATTTTTAAACTTCCTGCGCTGTGGACTTTTATATCACACGCCCGCTTTTATCGGCTTCCAGTAACTTCATTTTTTTTTTTTTGCTACATTGCCAGACAAAAATGGATATAATTTCTAAATTATTAAAGATACATGCATGAAATTTAGAACACACATTCTTTAGACTATTAGGAAACTTTTCTCTGTAACAGAATTTTGTTAATTGATTTCATTTTAAAAATACCTCTGTTTGTTTGCAAGAAAGGAAATCAGAAAATTGTTAATTGTTTATTTTACAAACGTAGGGATTAATATCAAAATTCTGTTACGGACAGTTTGTAGAACATGCTTTTGCAAATACATTGCAAAAAATTGTTTGAATCTATCTTTAAAAACGGTTTAGATATATCAGTTTTAGTACAATCCTGCATTGGGTGTATTTTTTTCAAATTTGGGCCCCAAAAAATTTTTTTTTTTTCAAAATATTTTATTTGGTTGAGTTGCCACAGCTATGAGCTCTCTACATACAAAAAAAAAATTTTACTCCAAATAGAAAAAAGTTTTCAAAAATACCATCCTCTCCCCTTAACATTTTGGAATTTAAAGAGGCTTTGTTATAGCTGTTTTACTTCTGGCTCAGCAAATAATTCGAAACTGCGTCTTTTAGATACTATCTATAATCATGGGATATAACTCGGTAAAGTGGCTTTCTGAACGAGTCGGATCGAGAGTCTGTATTGCAAATCAGGGAACCACCTTTGTATCAGTGACGTAATGTCTTGTTATGCTCATATGCTGTTAAACTACGCTCGCAGCCTTGGAACAATTCTTATGATTCATTCCACCATTCACCTCTCTACTACCGATACACTGAGTATCCATGGAGACATCATCTAGTGTCTGGTTTCGTGAACAGCTCTCTGAGCTTGACATCCGCCTACCACCAGTTCGCACTCAGGAATATTCGACCACTCCACCATGGGTTATGCGACATCCTTTCTTTGATGTAAGTTGAACCAGATTTTTAAGAATTTCATATCAGATTTTATTTATAGACTTTACTTTAGTGAACTTTTATCACAGTTTTCAAATTCTTTTTCTTCTTTTTTTTTGTCTTGTACGGAAGAGGGACTCGAAGGCTTGCACTGCAGGCTGAGGCTTATTGTGTGTGGATAAGCTTCAGGGCTTCTACCGCGTTGTCTTGGTGTTATTGGCTGACGTTTCGATTGCTGTGTTGTGGCCATCTTCAGAGCAGTTGTTGGATAAGGAAATAGTCTGCCAGCTCTTATATATATAGTAGTCTCGATGGGGGGAGTACTTGCTGTGATAGGTCGTAGGTTCTCCTTCTGGCATCTGATTGGTCCTACGTTGTCCAATCCAGTCGAGGTCTGTATGAAGGGGAGTATTCATATTAAATACTGGCCCTCATAAGGTCCGAAAGAGTGACCTATTTCCTTATCCAACAACTGCTGTGAAGATGGCCACAACACAGCGGTCGAAACGTCAGCCAATAACACCAAGAAACACGGTAGAAGCCCTGAAGCTTATCCACACACCATGTACACAGCGGTGGAAGCCTACGCGAACACTGAGGCTTATTGTGCTTACCACTTCTATCCTGTGAATGATCGGGTAGCCGAACGGCCATGCTCTTGTACAAGTACAGCATACCGCACCGTGAACCTAATCCGGGCTATGGCATGATGATGGTATAGTATGTGAATTAATGATGGCGAAATGAGTCCGAGATCCAATGCCGAAAGTTACTCAGCAATTCTGTTTCAATTGGTTGAGGGAAAACCCCGGAAATAACCCCAACCAAGATTTGAACCTGGGCCCACTCGTTTCACTGCCAGACGCGCTAACCATTACTCCACAGTGGTGGACAAATTATTTTTTAGTCTTTACTGACAGATCCAGGGTAAATGACTGTTGGCTGTGCCTTCATTGCAAATGGACAGACATATAAATAGAAATTGAGTCAATTTACAGTGTTTTTACTGCCATACTACAGTAACATGCCTTTTACAGTGCTTTATTGTTTTTAATTAGACAACCTCGAGGTAGATTCCTTATCTGCTCCGACTCTTTAAGCACCATTCAATCTCTTCCGTCTTTGAATTCTGATGAGTCGCTTGTGGTAAGAACCCAGGAGCTTTTCCACACACTCCTTAGCTCTGATTCTGACATTGGAATAGTATGGATTCCGGGTCACATTGGGATTCCCAGTAACAAGGCCGCGGATGCTGCAGCCAGGGATGGTGCTATGAATGGCTCTCTGGTATATTGGCGAAGGTGGTGGCAAGATATACAAAAGTACTTGAAATGTAAAATATGGTGGCAAAGGGAAGGAGAATGGTCTGCAGAAGTGAAAAATAAATTGCGAAGTTTAAAGAATACTTTTCGAGTTTGGTTTCCTCCACAAGAGCATCACGACATCTGACACATGGTCATTTCCAACGTGGCGAGCTTCATCTGGAGTGTGATGTATGGTATGTCATGTACTGCTCATGGTTGAACATGTTTCACTAAATTGTAGAAAATATGACGTGTTCAACATCAATACACAATTCGGCCGACACTACATGACGCTCTTGGAAATGAATTTCATTCTGCAAGTGCAGTTCTGAGATTTTTTATCCAGTACAGGACTTCACAAGGTGATTTAGATTTTATTGACCCGTTTTTATTTACTTTCGGGACCCTTTACATCTGGAGGCCACTTTTGTTGTTTTATATATTTTGTTTTGCTTAAACTTGACATTTCGGACCATGTACATCCGGATATTTTGTAGATTGTTGTTGTTTTGAAGTTAGCAGATAAGTTGTTTCTGGTGGTATTTGTTTTATTTTTTAAGGTTTCTTTTTTGAACACTACCTAGGCTGTAATAATTGCTAATTTTTATTAATTTTAACGAATAACGTTGTTACCAATGCATTTTTGTACATAATTTCAGTGTGTCTTATTGTTAAAATACATTTTTTTACATTATTTCGTTCTAGTTCAGTTTATTCTTTATTCGGATTTAGTTTATGGTATTGTGTCTGTTTTGTTTTTTAAAGAATTATACATAAGGGCGCAAATAGCCATAGTGGCTGATACTGTCTTTTTAAATTCCATTAAGTAACTAACTATAAGCGCCATTGAATCTCTGCAGTCCTTTTAGTTTGGTGACCCTCTCATTTTACTCATTTCTGGCTCCAAAGTCGGAGTAGTGTGCTTCAACACTTTGAAACCTCTTATTTGGCAGCAATGGGAGGAAGAATGGTCTGCAGAACAGGAAAATAAATTAAAATCATGAAAGATACAGCTCGAGAATGACATTTATCTACAAGATCCTCACGACACGAAGAAATTTTACTTATCTGGTTGAGGATTGGCCACTGCCGTTTTACACACGGCCATCTAAGTGACTGAACCTCCACTGGAGTGTGACATGTGCCATGTTCCAAGTATTACTGCATTGTATGAAATATGAGCGTGCTCAAAGTGAACATGTGATAGATCGACACTGCGTGATGTTCTTGAAAACTATTTTAATTTTATGAACGCAGTTTTGAAGCTTTTATTGAGTACAGGTATTGACATGGTGGTTTATTTTTATTTTTTTTTATTTTTGCAGGCCCATGCCATTTATTCCCTAGAGTCTTTACATTTGGGGATTCTTTAGCTATATTTCATTATATGCTTTTACTCTCGCACGTTTTACATCCGATTAATTTTATTTATTGTTAATATTTAAGGTCACCAGACTTTTTACATCTGGTGGCAGTTTTAGTACGGTAACCGTTTCTTGGCATATCTGTTAATCTTAATTTTCGAGCCTTCTGCTTATTCTTTTTTCATATTAAATTGAGAGACAATTAATGTTCACCTTGTTACAGCATCTGTGTCTAGAGTTTTATTGTGACAACGTTTTTTTTCATTTGTTTGATTTTTACATCTACCAGTTTTACACTTTAATTAATTACTGACTTTCGAGGAAGGCAAGGGCACAAATAGCCATAGTAGCTGACGCGCCCTTTTTAAACCCCATTAACTAGCTAACCAATCTTGGTATGGTAATTTGTAAACATACTGTGTTTCACACTTTTCAAATATTTTCTCGAATTCTGGATTTATCCTCGTCTTCGTTATTACCGAAATAATTTCCTCCGAGTATGAAACAACAGCTGCAAGATAGCATCTGTTGAAGTTCTTCTACAGTCTACACAAAGGTAATGTGTAGCTCAATAACTTTTCCGCTAACAACAGAACTAATAAATTCAACAATTTCTGTGTTTGATTTGGGCTTTATAGGCCCCTGTGGGTGCTCCACTGGAATGGTATATCAATGTTTGAGTTACATACCTATTTCTCGTACTGATTGTGGTATGTATTTGTGGTCTTGTTTTATAATCATGTAAACTATTATAAAGAGAATTAAAGTTAAGAAGTTGGGGGGGGGGGGAAGAGAGTGTGCGTGCGTGCGGAAAAAAGGAGAGTTCATTGTAAAAAAAAAAGAATGTATATTCATTAATTTATCGCAAGGGGATTATCGTATGCCGTAGTAATGTCGAAATTATCCTTCTCGTATATTGCTATAAATCGTATGGTTGGCGGCCCTGCTTTACTCTCAGTAAGTTTTTTTTTTTTTCTTTCTTTCTTCTCAATCATCTGGGGTACTGAAAAATGTATAACCTCCTAGATCTAGGATAACCCTGAAAATTTCGAAATCGATTTTTTGCAGCATGATAATTTCATACTTCGTATAATGTGAAAGTAATGAGTTTATAAATCTGATAAATATTTGAACTGTAAACACAGCAGGGAAATTCCATTTACATGACGGATGAGTTGGCTCTTCGTTATGTAACGAAGGTTATTCTGTTACCGTGGTTACAGCTACGTACTTCACAAGTAAAGGTACTATAGGTTATGTTTGCTAGGGATGTTACATTTTGAAATGTATATAATAATTATTTGGAAAGGAAAAAATATATAGTTCTAATGTATAATTCATTATACTTTTTTTTTACTTTTTCCGCCGGAATTTTATTTGTATTTTTGGTTACTTAATAATAAATCCGGCATAAGTTGGATGTTTTGGTCAGAAGACCATATGGAATTTTTTACATTTCTGATGTTTTTTGTGAACGAGTCATAATTAGAATTTATTTACTTCATAAAATAATTATGGTGTGCGATACAAAGGGAATAAGTCAGAAATTACAAGTTTTGAGTACCTACAGCAAAAACAAACTTTGAAATGAGTTCCAAAATAATTGGGCCCATGAGGAGCTGGGAATTTAAAGCTCTGCGTCATAAAAGAGGATAGACATATGCCTTTCATACTATTTGAAAAAGTATGTTTTGTATTAATTAATTTCTGGCTTAGTCCATTTTACCGCGCACCATAGAATTTGCCTGGTCCTTTTACTGTAATTGTTCGTTTTGTAAAAAAGATTTGTTGATTTGTAGCAGACTATTGGTATGGTTGGGTTTGATCCAGAAGTCAAGAAGAAACTAAGTGGGACCGAACATGGTGTGGCAGGAGCAATTAGTGGTGCAATTACAAGATTTCTGTGTCAGCCCCTAGATGTAATCAAGATTAGGTTCCAGGTAGGCTACTTAGGACTTATTGATATTACGGTATTTTAAGCGGGGATTAGTGGTAGATTAGATTGAAAAATTGGTTATCTCATTGCCTTTACATCTCATTAATTTCAATGTAGAATGATTTAAAAGAACAATTAATACGTCGTTATGTTTATTTGATATTTTTGATTATGTAGTTCATTTTATTGTCTTTCATCATTTCTTTCCAAATACAATTTTTTTTTTATTTACCGATAGTTACAAGTTGAACCTCTTCGCAGAACTAGCAAGGACTCCAAGTATTGGAGTGTTACTCAGGCAACACGCCGCATTATAGAAGAAGAAGGAGTTTCGGCTCTTTGGAAAGGTCATGTTCCTGCCCAGGTGCTATCTGTATTATATGGTGTTGTACAGGTAATATGTAACTGAGTTTTACTTATTTGGAGGATTGGCGAAAAACAGTTTAATTAAAAGAAAGTTTTTTTTTGTTATAGGCCTATGCAAAGGCATATTTTTATACTCTATGAATAATCATGGATTATGCTAATCTGGGTGAAACGAGTGTTGAGCGACTTCCGCCGATTTTGGAATAGACACCGACGCACTTGAACTGCCAAGATCGAAAACAAAAAATCACACTCAATCGCTTTCACCTTCATCTTGACGGGATAATAAAAGCCTAAACTAACCTAACCTACGATGAAAGAGTAATGGAACGGAGAAAAATTCTCTCCGGCGATGAGATTTGAACCCGGGTTTTCAGCTCTACGTGCTGATGCTTTATCCACTAAGCCACACTGGATACAACCCCGGCGTCGGACAGAATTGTCTCTGATTGAGTTCCAACTCTCGGGTTCCCTCTAGTGGCCGCCCTCTGCACTACGTCATAGATGTCTATGAACATAGGACCGAAGTCCACACACATGTGCTGAGGTGCACTCGTTATGAGTGACTAGTTGGCCGGGATCCGACGGAATAAGCACCGTCTTAAATCACTTCGTGATTTACGCATATCATATATTATTTCAGTGTACCGAAGTACATATGATATTTCCATGCAGATATTCTGCGTCATCATACGATGAAAGAGTAATGGAACGGAGAAAAATTCTCTCTGGCACCGGGTTTTCAGCTCTATGTGCTGATGCTTTATCCACTAAGCCACACCGGATACAACCCTGGCGTCGGACAGAATTGTCTCTGATTGAGTTCCAACTCTTGGGTTCCCTCTAGTGGCCGCCCTCTGCACTACGTCATAGATGTCTATGAACATAGGACCGAAGTCCACACACATGTGCTGAGGTGCACTCGTTATGAGTGACTAGTTGGCGGGATCCGACGGAATAAGCACCGTCTTAAATCACTTCGTGATTTACGCATATCATATATTATTTCAATGTACCGAATGCAGATATTCTGCGTCATCATACGATGAAAGAGTAATGGAACGGTGTGGCTTAGTGGATAAAGGATCAGCACATAGAGCTGAAAAACCCGGGTTCAAATCCCGGCGCCGGAGAGAATTTTTCTCCGTTCCATTACTCTTTCATCGTATGATGACGCAGAATATATGCATGGAAATATCATATGTACTTCGGTACATTGAAATAATATATAACCTAACCTAATCTAACCTAAGTGCGTCGGTGTCTATTCCAACATCGGCGGAAGTCGCTCAACGCTCGTTTCACCCTAATCTGTACCACATTTAATGTTTTTGTTTCAGTTTGTATCATTTGAAATGTTAACAAAGCAATCATGGCTCCTTTTCCCACACTTAAGAGAAGATTCCTACCGCCCAATGGTTCACTTTGTTTGTGGAGGAGTGGCAGGAAGTTTTGCAACTCTTTTCTCCTTTCCACCAGATGTTGTTCGCACCCGTCTCATAGCACAAGGTGAACCAAAAGTAGGTGATTAATAAAGGAAAATTGTGTTGCTTCAGCTCCAATTCATGAATTGACATACTTTTATTCTATATTCAATATGTTGTTGAATTTCAGGTTTACAAAAATATTTTCCAAGCAGTCAACTTGATTTACACCAAAGAGGGACCTAGAGCTTTCTTCAAAGGACTTAGTCCCACTCTGTTGCAGATAGCACCACATTCTGGTGCACAGTTTGCTTTTACAATATATTTATTAGTACCTGGAAGAATTTAGGTAAGTTTGTAGTAGAACTAATCTTCATTTCATACAATAAAGGCTGGTTCACAATAAACCGGAAACGAGAATCGGAACAAAAACAGTAAAATCGTTAAAATGTGTACATTTAAATGTGAGCCTTCACAATTAACGAAAAGCTTGCCGGAGCCCGGGATCGGGAACGGAGAGTTGGCCAA
Organism: Periplaneta americana; assembly: GCA_025594305.2. Classification (NCBI taxonomy): domain Eukaryota; kingdom Metazoa; phylum Arthropoda; class Insecta; order Blattodea; family Blattidae; genus Periplaneta; species Periplaneta americana. The sequence continues at coordinate 25,192,204 of JAJSOF020000029.1, read as the reverse complement.
GTTTCAACTACTTTGGCGTTCACGTTTCCGATCACAGTCCACTAGATTCATTCTGTTGCCATCTAAAAGCTATTTTGTCGTCGTATATTTTGTAGCAAGAAGACCGTGACATAACCTATGCATTATTTTGTTCTGTGCTGTGCATCATGGAGCAAGTTTTATTTGATGAGATTCTAATATTGAGTGTTGAGGAAAATCCTCACGTTTACGATAAGCGGCGTGCCTCGTATAAAGATGAGAAAATGAAGGAGAATACGTGGCTTTCAATAGCTGCATCTTTGAACACCGATCGTAAGTGAATCATATTTTATTACTGTACTAGCCGTACCCGTGCGCTCTGTTGCACTGTTAGAAATAAATATAAAGTAGTTACATAATTAAAATAGGACGTTTGATCCAGGGAACATTCATGTTTGATAGAAGGATAAATCGTTTAATATGTTACTTAATTTAAATTCTATTTAAATAATTAAAATGCGTTCATTTTGGTCCATAGAGCAATCATTTTGCAATGACAATTCCTTTTAACATGTTTCTTAATTGTTATTACATGCAACCATAGTTTAATGAAGATTGACATATCATTTAGTTTTAATGTGTGGCGGCCGGGTAAAGAATCGGACTTCCGGGGTTCGATCCCAGGTGGTGACAGGATTTTTCTCGTTGCCAAACTTTCAGAACGGCCCATGTTTCAGCCTCCTATAAAATTGAGTACCGGGTTTTCCCGGGGTAAAAGGCGGTAGAGCGTGGTGAAGACCACACCACCTCATTCTAGTGCCGAGGTCATGGAAAGCATGGGGCTGACCTCCATGCCCCCAAGTGCCTTATGGGATGTTACGGGGATACCTTTTTACCTTTTACTTTATATTACTTGCTATATGTTTCAGAAATTACTGTAATAACATTGTAGAATTATGTCCATCTAGAGAAACTACACTTTCCAATGGTGAAATAATAATTAAACAATTAATTAGCTTCCGATATTACTTCATACAAACACAGAAACATTCTCTTAGGCTATGTTTAATAGCTTTCGATTGTTGTTGTCCAAGGCCCCTTATAGACAAAGTCATTTGTTTTTATTTCAGTACAGCGCCTTAGATGGCGTTGTTAATGTAATTTTAAAACTCATTTATCTCATTAAATATCAGTCCTATCAAAATTTTGTATAGAATAAAACTTATCGGAAATTATTTTTAAAGGAACTTTTGTTATGTAATATTTTTCATGAAAATCAATAATAAGCGAAATATTTCGATTTATTTAATTCAGGCCTCCTTATAACCCCCCTTTTAAATAAAGTATTTTGAATGCCATATAGCCTAAAATCTAAGTTACAACGAACTTAATTTATATTCCAATTTTCATATAAATCGGTTCAGCCATTATCGCGTGAAAAGGTAACAAACATCCAGACAGACAGACAGACATACAAACAAAAATGTCAAAAAAGCAATTTTCGGTTTCAGGATAGTTAATTATATATGTTAACACCAATTATTTTTGGAAAATCGAAAATTACCAGAAAAATTTTGGGTACAGATTTATTATTAGTTTAGATTGGTTGTATTACTCACTACATATTCATGCTTCAATTCAATAACTACTGTTGTGTTCATTTTTGTTCTATTACAAATGTTTCTTCTCTGATTATTTTACGTTATGGTAGACTTAAGATAGGTTGTGATAATAAAGATGCAGGGGCATATTTATAGTACCGTACCTAATGAAATGTCTCAGTTGAAATTTCGAAGTTGGTTAATCTGTGTTTATGTTGGCTGCCTTGTACTCATGAGAGAACGCCATTGGTCAATTATACACAAATAACATCAGAATGCATAATATCGACTTTACATATCGTTATTGACATGCATATCGATATGCATAGTCGTCTACATTCTCAGTTTATTGTGAATCAAAAATGTTCATATTCACGTCCTCTGCTTCTCGTTTTCATTCCAGTTCTCGTTCCCGGTTTATTGTGAACCAGCCTTTACGCTCAGCATGTAAACAAATGCACATGTTTGTAGTCCTTCCTATTGGCTACAGGGCAAAGAACTTTATGGCATCTAGAACATGACATTAATTAGTTCTTTCTCTGGAAGCGCACTTGTTGTGTAGACCATGTTTCAAAAAGATAGACCCAATTTGAAAGTCGTGTATCTCACAGTGACAGTAAGTTATAATTACACAACAAATTACAAATAGTTTAATGATTCGTCAAGTTTTACTCATCATGTTATAAGTGCTCTATATGCTGTGTCTCTTCCACCTACTGCATGGACAACATCAAAGCGGTAACTGAATTCATCCCAAATTCTTCTCAGAGTGCCATTTTTTCACTGAATTTACTGCCGCTATGATTCTATTTCTGAGGTCATCCATATTATAGTCCCGTCGCTCTAATTTCTGGCAGCCAATCACGTTGCAGGTCGGCTACACTTAAACGTGTGCGTCTTGTGATTCGCTTATGAAGAAGTTATTCATTTCTTAAGTCTCGATAAATACCTAATATAATCGCCCGCCATTTTAGCTCTTTCGTTGGGGTTCGCAGAAAGCACACGAAGATGTTATTTGCCGCTCAATTATTTGCTGAATTACATTGCGTTTGATTTATTATCATAGGAGCTACGACATGATAATGTTTAACGGTGTGGCAAATAGATTCCTCGTATGGTAGCTCGGCAACTTAAGAACAAAAATGGACTTTATAGAGCCTTCACTTTCTAAGACGTAAGCAAAAAGGCGGAGTCACGCCGGAAATAACAGCGTCGGGACTATAGTTGGTAATGGTGGCACAAAACTCGTTCTTTGACTTCTTTGACCTAACCAACAAGAAGAATTCGCATGATGTAATGTCTGGGGATTTTGGGGTCCAGCGATGTAGTGCCATGGGTGGATTAATCCCAAAACGCCATCTAAACGTATGCTGCACAGCAATTACGGAGCCAGGCCTGCTGAATTCCGGAACAATAAAAGACTTCTGTTGCAATGTCACCATTTTGTACACAAGATCTTTACTTTTACTCACTAAAAACGTTAGTCTCAATTCAATGAAAATTCCTGTATAACTGCAGTCAGTAAATTTAGCGGCTATTATTGCTTTCGGCTATTGCAGCATTGTGTAAGACATCTAGCATTGGTATAATAATATACTATAATATGAAATCTATTTTAACAATCTTAAAAGAACCCAGAACCCTCCAATATATCTCACTCTAGAGGAGCAGGCACTAACACACCATGAAAAAATGCTACGGTTAACAACAACAAAATGGGAAAAAAGACTGTTACAACCAACCAAGTTGAAAACACAAACAAGTTTCCTGTCCAAAATCACGGAAATAAAAACAGAATTGAATCCCTAAATCTAAAGAAAACATTTTAAGCAGAGAAAACCCTCTAACCTTCGAACCAATTAACATTCAACTAGATTTAGAAGAACCAGTTACAAAATCTGAAACTTCCAAACCTGTACTAAAAGCGCTAGCATTAGAAGCTGTGAACAATAGATATCCTCCAGAAGAATGGTTACATATCTACACAGATGGGTCTACTATCGATAACAACTCAGGATCAGGAATTACGTGTGCGTTATTCTCATTTTATCAACCAGCAGGACATCATACAACAAATTTTGATGCGGAAATAATGGCTATTCATATCTCACTCCAACACCTACTGTACAGAATAGATAAATTTCAAAATGCTGTCATTCTCTCTGATTCTAAAGCAGCATTATATGCAATAAATTCATATAAAATGATGTCAATCCAAATTAAAGAATGTCACAAAATGATCCAACAACTTCAAAAACTACAGAAAAGAATTCAATTGCAATGGATACCTGCACATTGCGGAATTGCTGGAAATGGAACTGCTGACTTCTTGCCAAAAAGGATCCAATTTAATTCAGAATACAAATACAAGCCTACCTTTTACATCCATCAAAAGACTAATTAAAAATAAATATAAAATCAAGCAAAACCAAGCACTATGTACCAAAGCCAAAGATAAAAAATGGAGCATTTTTAATAAAAAAAAAAAAACAGAAATTATTCCAGAAATCTCACGTAAATCTGCAGTAGCAAAATTCAGTCTGCTTACAGAACACGATTATTTGGCCAAACACTTGAATAAAATAGGAATTTACACAAATCCAAATTGCCCTCTATGCAACAAAGAAGAAGAAATGACTGAAGATCATCTCATAACCTGTGAAGTTCTACCTGATGGATCCACCACAGAAAATATTGAGAGCAAGAACGCTAATGGCTTCGTTGCCAAAAGCCCGGCATTAGATAACAACAACAATCTTAAAAGTTGTTCTCCAGAAGAGGCATATCATTAGCACAAAAAGTCGTGATCCAATTCCTTTACCTCCCAACAACAGTAAATTTGTATGGGTGTAATTTAAGATTTTTAGTTATGGTCTTATAAGCTGTTCATAAATAAACATTGGTCTGCTGTGTTAATTTCCGAATTGATTTATTGGGGCTTCACAGCATAATGTCGGAAATTTCATATATTTTTTCCTCTGTTAAAACTGAAGGCTTCCATTTTTCAGAGCATCAAGAACACCTTCAGTATCATGAAACTCTAATCAAATTGCGCGTAGTATCTTGAGTGACCATGTTCGATGTAAATGTTTCTCAAATTTAAGTTTTAAACTTCCTGAAAATTTATCCACTCCACTAAAATCACTCTCTTTGATTGCTAACATAATCACACCACTACTTGCTACAAAGAATGGATTTGTCATATATAAATCCCACAAGGGTAGGTGCCCTTCAGTAAGGGTTGCCAAAAGACAGCATACTAAACAAATAAAAAATAAACATTTTTGTAAAAGGTAAAGTAAAGGTATCCCGTAACATGCCATGAAGGCACTTGGGGGCATGGAGGTAGAGCCCCATGCTTTCCATGACCTCGGCACTAGAATGAGGTGGTGTGGTCGGCACCACGCTCTGACCGCCTTTTACCCCGGGAAGAACCCGGTACTCAATTTTATAGGAGGCTGAGTGAACCTCGGGGCCGTTCTGAAAGTTTGGCAACGAGAAAAAAATCCTGTCACCACATAGAATATAAAGAAGTTTAGGTGTACAGGTGATTACATAGCATCTGAACAAAATATTTCATTACATCTACAGCAATAATTTTCAAAATTTTAACACATCCTGGACACTACACTGCTGACTGTGTTTTTCAAGCCTTTGTCAGCATTTGTTGTGGTCTAGCTTAAAATTCGTTGACACTATTTTGTCGATACCAACCTTACTGCATGAGTTCCCTTTTTTGCTGGCAACTTCAACTGTGGAGTGACTAAGTATACGCATGATATTACATTTATTTACAGACATAAACCTCCATTTGACCGATGACTTTTGAACATTGAGTTATACTAAAGGGACCATGTAGTTCTTTTTAAAAAATCCAAAATAACTAATAGATCAGTGGTTTTTAATAATGTTGATTCCGAGCCATGTTTTGTATCTTTTTGAACTCCCATGACATGGGGTCATTATGATTCTGAGCTTCTACATAAGACAAGACAGAACATTACACTGACAAGTATGTATGCTCTTGAGGGAGTGGAACTCGTGACTGACTTCTGACAGTGTTGAATTTATACACCTCAGGCTTTGCACACACTGTGTCCAGCATAGGCTAGAAAATTATGCTAGTGTTATAAATGAGAATTTAAAAAAAATTAACTTATTGATTATTTAATTATTATAACACCATATATGATTTATAATGTATCTCATTGCATTCCACTTTGTAGTGCAGGTGAAGGATGAACATGCTGATAATGTGCATATATCTGGGACTGGGTCCCTAGTCTGTGGCTCTTTGGCGGGAATTTGTGCCAAGACCTTTATTTATCCTCTTGATGTGGCCAAAAACGAATACAGATTCAAGGATTTCAGTATGCCAGGAAGGGTTTTGGCAAGGTATGTAGCAACAAATTTTTCTCAGATTCAAGTTCCATGAAGGTAGGCACTCACTTAATGGAAAGAATTTGTTCGTTGCATTTGGATTTTTATTATAGTATCGCTTGCTTGTCCACATTTCCTAATTAATCATCAAATAGTATGGCCATCTCCTACGTGGCGAACCTCAGCCGGAGTGTGATATGTGCCATGTTCCACTTACGGTGGAACATTTTTTATTGCATTGCAGAAAATATGACCGTGTCCGCCAGCAATATTGAATTCGGCCGACACTACGTGACGCTCTTGGAAATGATTTTAATTGTACAAATGGAGTTCTGAGATTTTTATCGAATACAGGACTTGACGAGGTGATTTAGTTTTTTATTGACCCTTTTTACTTATCCTCCGGACCCTTTACATCCGGAGGTTACATTTGTTTTATATTTGTTTTTATATTGTTGACATTTTGGACTTTATACATCCGAATATTTTATAAAATTTTATTGTTTTTGAAATGTGATACACAGTTTATCTCTAGTGGCCTTAGTTTTATTATTTTATTTCTTCGTTTTTTTATTATTTTATTTTGCAAATCACCTTCTGTATACTGCATTTGTAATAAATAGAAAACGCAAAATATGCCGTTCCATGGGCTTATTCACTACAGAAACTCGTTAGTGATTCTATTCTTAGTCTGCATGAGAGGGCGTGGTATCTTTCACAGGCACCTTCGCACAATTTACACACGCACTCTGCACTGGGCTCATGGTAGCCTGTCGTTTTGCAGATCTTAAAATGAAAACCGTGCACTTAAGCGTGTGATGGTGTGTCTGAGTTCGTAGTACGGTCTCTTCCACTCGTCGGACAGCATGGCCTCTGTTGTATAGAAGTCGCTCCATATTTGTGACCTCTTTTCGGAGTTCCTGTAGGAGATTCTCGTACTGGGCAGTGGACGGGAGCAGTAGCTGGTGTCTCAAATCTTCGATATAGAAGGGTTCCCTTGACATTTTAGCATAGTCGTGATGGAGCATATTTTGATATGGATAGGGCTCTTTTAATAAATACTCGTTTATGCGTTTTAAATTGCTCTTTTGTTTTTGATGTTCAGACCAATTGCAATATAGGGCTGATTTTGACTTTGAATAATGTCATGGCTGTCTCTAGCGATAATTTTTTTACATGCTGTACTTCATGCATTGCTTTTATAGCATGTATGGTTCTTTCATTTACATGTTGTGTATACGTATCCCCATGCGTTTGGAGGGTGATTCCTAAGTACTTGAATTGGGTTACATTTTGTAGCTCCCTGTGCTCCAGACGGAATGTATCTTAGCTGCTATTCTTCCTCCTCGGCGGAAGATATGGTACGGTTTTGTCTACATTTGGCTAATTCGTTCTTGCATATTGATAATTGGTCTAGCGAGGACTGAAGCTTTTGCCGTGATGTTTAGGGCCATGTCGTCGGCATAAATATACTGCATTTGTGTACCTTGTTTTACCGTGACAATGCTTTTTAGTTTCTTTAGCAGTCTGATTATTGTATTATTTATGTCTTTGTTTCATGAAGAATTTTAGATAAGGGCGCAAATAGCCATATTAGCTGACGCGCCCTTTTTTAAACCCTACTACTACTACTCATCAAATAGTATTTTAATTTATTGCTATGAACCTGGAAATAAAATGAATAGCTCTGTAACTTAAATAAACTGTGAAGGATATACCTGATTAATTTAGTATTTTCCCAATCTCTTCCAATATGTCCTTTCTCCATATTACATTGCTATAATTCTAATTGTAAAGCATTTCATACTGTTGGAGCTTAATAAAATAAGCTTCATGTCACCCATTTCATTACACATTCAATATTACCGCGATTGGAGGCTTTGCAATCAATATATTTCCATGACATTAATCATTTCGATCTTGGACCATACGAAAATCCGTTTAAAATATTCTGGTCATGTGGACAGAAGCGATACGGCCAAGTGGACGATGCTCTGTTTAAAATAATGCAAAGAATGAAAATCCGAATGCGCTGTACGGATCCGTTCTGGTAAGTGAGTGCCTATCTTAATAATATACTTTGAAAAGAATAGTGATTAGTGTGTGCTTATAAAATTTACGAAGTCATTTATAATGAAATAAAATTTGTAAAAGCTGAACTAACTGTTTACCTTCATAGTCTGACATTATTTTCACAGGATTTCACATGTCATGGTTTGTTGCATTGCTTGTGGCTTACTGTGAAGTACGAAAACATCTCTGGTCTATTCAAAGGATTGTGGCCAAGCATGCTGAAAGCTGGTATCACCACATCATTGCATTTTGGTATATATGAACAGAGTTGTCAAGCAATAGCAGCTCTTCATAGGTAACACGCAGACGTCCCTATCACCTACTGTTCTTTCAGCTGCTAATGGACTAGACCAAGAACATGCCCTTTTTCTTTTTCGTTTCTTTCTCTTTTTCTTCTTGCTCATTCTTCCTCCCTGCCTTCCCTCCTTCCTCTTTCTCTTCTCTCTTGTTTCCGTTAAAGAATTGCTATTATATTGAACTTTAGTTGAGGTATAAAATGATGTAGTAAGCAAGTATACATCTTGATGTTTCTGTGTTCATTTCCCATTTATTTCTCTCATAAAGGGTCTTCCATTAATCCGTTATTATTTCATTTCGCTATTTTAGGCAACGTTTATCGACCAAATTCATAGCATATTGTGTTACAGATGAACAAATGTTTTTGTACAGTATAGCAATTATATTAAAAAATCCCGTAATAAACATTTGCTTGACATTGCGCCTGTGCCATGAACTAGTATAACAATATCAATATGTAAGTTATAGTTTATATTTATTTTTCCTTCATTAAGTTATAATACTATTTACATAGGTATTTGTGTGTGTGCGTAAGAAAAGGGGCTAATTTCCAGCAAACAATTTTCGAGATGATTGCTGATGAAGAAAAATGGGTGAAATTTTGAAGGAAGGGAGAAGGAGAAATTTCGATTTGATTATTGTCGTGACATTTCGTCTTATATTCAATCAGCTGCTGAAAGAGACTGACTAATTGTATGAAGCAGTAATACGTTATGAAATAATTTCAGCATTACCTATTTCCAATGTATGTGAGTGTACACTAGAATGAAACTTTCTAATATCACCTAAGTCATACCTGCACAAACAGCGCTCAACGAGCGCACGCGCTCCTTCGGAGCAGGAGAGCTATGTTTACCGCTTGTCGAAACGGAGAGAAAGATACGTCAGAATGACATAGACTTGCTATAGGTAGAGGAGAGGGAAACGACCACTCAGCTATCTAGTGGAGTGCAGTGTGTAGGCCTATTCTCAGTAACTGTTTCACGTTGCTTACCTACTGCTACAGTACAGTATGTAGGAATCTAAATGACGGAACATAACATTTAACATTTAACGATTTACAGCTCGAACTTATTGATTTTCAATGTAACCTAAGGGCTAAAGATCGTTTGAATAATACTACTAGCCTGGTTGAGTTTTACAAGACTAAACATTAGCAATAATATCCACGACTACACAGACTGGCTGTGGAAAATGATTGCTATGTTTGGCTCAACATTTATATTTATCAGCAACTGTTTTCTATAATCAACTTTAATAAAGGCAGACATCGAACATCTGTAACTGATGTTTCATTATGATCAGTAGGCTACTGTTCCTTTCAGCTGCCAACGGCATAAAACCTCGTTTTGATGTACTGATAAATAAAAATATAACAAAATGATATTGTACATTTAAGTAGCTATAGAATTTATATTATTTCTGTAAAATAAATATTTCTTTATTAATTAATTAGTCCAAAATAGTTTTGCAAACACCGAATGGGAATTCATTTTATAAACACTCTTAATAGTACTTCCTTTTGTGTATATTTTGTACGAGATCACCATTTCTTCCAGTCCACCTTATACAGAGCGCTGCTAATATCTGCATTCTGCTCATGAGCTGTGAGCTGGCTCGGAGAGCGCAAACCTTGTGCAGGCCTGACCTAAGTTATGTTGGTATGAGCTGTAAGACAGTTCAAGGTGCATACGAAGGGAACTAACTCAGCGCTAGTTTAGCCCAAATATTAAAACCTCTATACTGGAAAGTGGGATTTTCTTTAATAATAATATGGCTTCAGTTTTACAGGTGTATTATCTTTTTTAAATGCACTGATTCTTTCAGTTCACACGTTAAACCAATATCTTAGAGTTCGAAAATAGTAGTAACTAAACACATAACTGGTCCCTTTTCATATGCACACAAACATTTATTGTTATGAAAGAGTACCTATCTGTGATGGTCTCTTCATGATAAGAAGAAAAATGTACATAACCTTATGTGTTCATACCTCTGTTATTTGTAAACTGATACACTTATTCAAACTAATGAGTAACAGATTTGTAGTATCAAATGCTGTGATAAGCTAGTGCAATATTTAAAAACCATGTTGAAGCTGATAAGCAATTATATTAAATTGGGTTAAACAAGGTCCATCTATGCTTACCTTTGAAACAAAATAACTAAAGGTTATTTGAACGTATTATCTACTAAGTTTAAATGTTTTCGACACTACAGAGTCATCATCAGAAGTTATGCCGTAGAATACATAGAAGTTTGAGTGTGCATTTTTATCATCTACTGTAGTATTAACACTAGTAAGACTAAACAAGTTACAAACAAATTAAAGAATGTCACAAAATGATCCAACAACTTCAAAAACTACAGAAAAGAATTCAATTGCAATGGATGCCTGCACATTGCGGAATTTCTGGAAATGAAACTGCTGACTTTCTTGCCAAAAAAGGATCCAGTTTAATTCAGAATACAAATACAAGCCTACCTTTTACATCAATCAAAAGACTAATTAAAAATAAATATAAAATCAAGCAAAACCAAGCACTATGTACCAAAGCCAAAGATAAAAAATGGAGCATTTTAATAAAAAAACTAGAAATTATTCCAGAAATCCCACGTAAATCTGCAGTAGCAAAATTCAGACTGCTTACAGAACACGATTATTTGGCCAAACACTTGAATAAAATAGGAATTTACACAAACAAATTGCCCAACAAAAAAGAAGAAATGACTGAAGATTATCTACAAACCTGTGAAGTTCTACCTGATGGATCCACCACAGAGAAATATTGGAGAGCAAGAACGCTAATGGCTTCATTGCCAAAGCCCGGCATTAGATAACAACAACAACAGTCACAAACATTAGGCCTAGTTATAAAATACCATTATGAAATCTTATGTAATTAAAATTTAAAATCTAAAAAATCAATAAAATACTTTTGTGAGCTGTTGCATTGGTGTGATGTTAAAACGAAGATGGAACTACAGCTTGTTGAACAGTCTGTGAAAGAGGATCACGTAATTCTAGTGCAGTGTCTTGTGCGTAGAATAAACATAAAAATTGAGGATCACGGTGAAAGTTCCGATGTCTTTGGCAGCTATACGGCAACTATTGGGGATGCCTTACTAGTGTTATATACTACAGTAGATCACAAAAAATGCACATTCAAACTTCTGTGTATTCTACAGCATAACTTCTGATGATGACTGTGTAGAGTCGAAAATGTTTAAACTTATTAAATAATGTGTACAAATAACTTTTAGTTATTTTGTTTCAAAGATAAACATAGATGGACATTGTTTAACGCAATTTAATTTAGTGCAATGTTATTGAAGACTTTATTATAGTATTATGAAGCAGATATAGTAGACATTGAAATTTGTATCAGAATTGAAGTGAAGAGTTCACCCAGTCCAATAACCAATATTCCAGTTTAAAGTTATGTTATATCTTACAAGAAGAATGTTTTAATTGCCTGTTTTGCTATAAGTAATTTGGATTGTATTCTCTGTTTAAATGATAACATACTAAGTTCGTCATCAGCACATTACAAACTGGTTTGAACAAGACTTAAACCCAGATGACATAAAACTGCTCCTGTCATTTCAGCGAGTAAAGGAAATAGTTTTAGGCTTTCATAAAAGGTATTGCCAGAATTTAATTAGTGTGAAATGCCTACAATTCGACTTTTTGATGTACCACCATTTCCTAGAGCTCACCATCGCCATCATCAGGACAAACAGTGTTCGATCTAAAGACTCACGTACTCAGTTGGACCTGTTATGTTTGGCTAATCCAAACAACTGAGCCTAGGAGGTAAATAGATAACGACCTGAAGAGATACCTACTAGGTAGGGCTCATATTTGGTTACTCCAAACAACAGAACCAGGAGGTAAATAGATAAGATCTGAAGAGTTACCTACTAGGTTGGGCTCATATTTGGTTACTCCAAACAACAGAACTAGGAGGTAAATAGATAACGACCTGAAGAGTTACCTACTAGGTTGGGCTCATATTTGGTTACTCCAAACAACAGAACTAGGAGGTAAATAGATAACGACCTGAAGAGTTACCTCCAAACAACAGAACTAGATTGGGCTCATATTTGGTTACTCCAAACAACAGAACTAGGAGGTAAATAGATAACGACCTGAAGAGTTACCTACTAGGTTGGGCTCATATTTGGTTACTCCAAACAACAGAACTAGGAGGTAAATAGATAACGACCTGAAGAGTTACCTACTAGGTTGGGCTCATATTTGGTTACTCCAAACAACAGAACTAGGAGGTAAATAGATAACGACCTGAAGAGTTACCTACTAGGTTGGGCTCATATTTGGTTACTCCAAACAACAGAACCAGGAGGTAAATAGATAACGACCTGAAGAGTCACCTACTAGGTTGGGCTCATATTTGGTTACTCCAAACAACAGAACCAGGAGGTAAATAGATAACGACCTGAAGAGTCACCTACTAGGTTGGGCTCATATTTGGTTACTCCAAACAACACAACCAGGAGGCTAGGGCTCATATTTGGTTACTCCAAACAACACAACCAGGAGGTAAATAGATAACGACCTGAAGAGTCACCTACTAGGTTGGGCTCATATTTGGTTACTCCGAACAACAGAACCAGGAGGTAAATAGATAAGATCTGAAGAATCACCTATTCAGTTGGACCTATGTTTGGCTAATCCAAACAGCTGAGTCCAGGAGATAAATAAGTATGATCTAAAGAGTCACTTAATCTGTCGAATCCACTGTTTGGCTACTCCATACATCTGACAAGCAAACTTTCTGAAGGCAGATAAAAAAGTTAAATTGTTTTCTTCTATCATATTAATAATGTCAAAAGAAGTGCTTGTAGAAATTTTGGCCACTCAACTGCAATTACGAGGCCATCTAGAAAGTGATTTTCCCTGGGGCCGTTTACAGAAAAAAACACAATTGCATCGAAAGATTTATTGAAATAGGTACAGCAATTGTTGCGCTATTTGTCAACATACTGGAATTGAGACATGGGGTCAATTTTTGTATCCTTGTGTCATAGAAGTCAGCTGGCTGGGATCGGAAACCAGCTTTTGTCAGTTGTCTGTCGATCCCATGTCGACAAATGTCTCAATTTCAATTCTGGTGGAGAATATGTTGAAAAATAGCTCAACAATTGCTGTGTCTGTTCCAATAAGTTTTTCCAATGAAATTGTATTCTCTTTCTGTTAACAGCCCCTGGTGAACTTATTTTTTTACGGCCCTCGTAATTGCGATCGAGTGGCCAAAATTTGTAAAAACACTTCTTTTGACATTATTATCATGGTGAAAGAAAAACGTTAATTTTTCTGTCTGCCCCATCAGAATGTTTGCTTGTGAGCCTAAGAGGAAAATAGATTTTGACTTGTCTGGATGCTTTACCTGTTCCAACTTCACAAATCCATACATTGCTTTCTGGAACATTCTCTTTCTCGTCTTTCTTTTGACCTGTACTTTAATGCAGCTTTAGGATATGTCAACTTTCATTATTGACAAGGGGTTGATGCAATATTGACAGTAATTTAATATATTAATTCAGTTTTTGTAGCTATTCTCCTTCCTTATTCTATCCAATTTTGTGTAGGTTTTATACTTGTTGAAATTTCTTGATTTTTGCGTAATTTTTTTCTTTTTGGTCACTGTCATTCCCTAATATAATTTCATTCTTATACGTCATAGCATCGTGGTCAAAGACATTGTGTTTGGACTAGCAATGTAGGGGAAAACATCTCATGAAATTTCGACCAGTGTATGGGACCACTGCCCACCCAGCATCATGATAAATTTGAGGAACTTCTAACAATAGATAGCGAAATCCGATTCCACGAGCCAACTACTATAATAGCAAGGGGAGGTTATCATGCTAACCACACATAACCCCTGCTCTGGTTGGATGATCGTTCTCCTCTGTGAGGCATTTGAATGTGAGGCCACCAGTTGGCTGGTAGGTCGTCTTAGCAGCTATCTATAAGCTTTCATAGAATTATTTATTATTGTTATTATTATTATTAATTATTATTATTACTATTATTATTATTTATCTTCTCTGGTTTTATTTATTTATGAATGTCTTTTGAATAATTAGCACACATTTTCATTATTATTTATTCTATAAAAAAGTAATTTATTGTGACAAGGATTAATTTTGGATTATCAGGGAAGACACTTTATGAAAATAAATTTTAGTTGTATACATATAACTGGAACAAATTTTGTCATGTACTAGTCATACCTAGAGATGTAATTGTTTATTTTATTAATGAAAAATAAAACTGTTCATTAAGTAGCGAGCTTGAATAATTATTTTCCTTGATTCTGGAGTTGCAGCAAAATGCAGAAAAAAATAAACATCTGTAGTCAAGAAAAGAGTAATATCTGTTTGTTCAGATTTTTTCTGTAAATGTGTGTACAGCGGGGGTGTCAACAGAGGTGGACTTTTAAGCATGCCCTTTAGGATTAAATGCAAGCAGAACAGGGTTACTGCCCAAGCTGAGTGCAGCTGCGGCTACATAAGCAATTTTGTAATGTTCGTTGCTTTTTAAATTAATGTTATGTTGTAATTAGGTTGAAGATATGGCAATGATTTTGAAGTAAACTAAAATTAAATTTAAAATATTATTCTGCATTTGTATAATGCAATCGAAGGTACTATTCTACAGGTATGTCGAATACAATACATTTACTAAATTATGTTTCATTGTCTTGTGAGACTGGTGCGAGATTTATTAGTTGTTTGCACTATGGGATAGGTGCAGGAATATCCAGCGTTTTGGATTTAAGGCTGGTTCACAATAAACCGGGAACGGAAACAGCAACGAGAACGAGAACAGAAGTATTGTTAAAATAAATGTATTTAAATGTAAGGATTTACAATTAACTATTGTGAACGTTCACATTTAAATACATTTATTTTAACATTATTTCCGTTCTCGTTCTCGTTGCAGTTTCCGTTTCCGGTTTATTGTGAACCAGCCTTTACTGATTAGCTTCAACATCAGAAGAGGTAAGGAAATGGGAACCTGTCTGTTGATCCATTGCAAAAACTATTCTTCAACAATGAACTAGCTAGGTAGGTGCCCCTTTTCTTGCCTTCCATTATTATTCCCATTTTTTTAAAATAATTTCAGACAATGTGTATTTCACTGTAATCTAACAATATTTTCTTTAAGTCCGTCATGAACTTATCTTATATAATAATGTGATATTTTTATTTCATTCTACAGACGTGGACAAATTATTAGCAAAATTGGAGATTTTTATTATATATTTTTACAAACTATGATTCTTTAATTTAGACTACAGTTGACATCTTTGGGTATTTACAAATTATTAGAAAAATCGAAGATTTTTATTTTATATTTTTACAAAATTTCACTCTTCAATTTAGACTACAATTGATATTTTCGCATATTATTAGCAAAAGTGAAGATTTTTGTATATATTTTTACAAAATTCGACTCTTCAATTTGGACTACAGGTGACATTTTGGATATTTCCAAATTATTAACAAAACTGAAGATTTTTATTATATATTTTTACAAAATTTTACTCTTCACTTTAGACTACAGTTGACATTTTTGCATAATATTTACAAATTATTATCAAAATTGAAGATTTTATTATATATATTTTTTTATAAAATTTGAATCTTCAATTTAGAATAGCCTACATTTGAAATTTTTGCATATTTCTATCTACTGTAATAATAGAAATATGCAAAATTGTCAACTGTAGTCTAAATTGAAAAGTCAAATTTTGTAAATAGAATTAATCATAAAAATCGTCAATTTTGTTAATAATTTGTCCACGTCTGTATTTGATGAACGTTTTCGGCTTTTTAAGCCATCTTCAGATCACTGTTACCTCTATTGAACTGTTGTGCTGATGTGCAATGGGTTACTTTGACCATATTATATTAAAATGTAAAATATAAAATATAAGATAAAATTAATGAATGCACATATTTAAAAATGATTACATTTTAAATTAAATTAATCTAAAATGAAGGTTTTGCAGCGTGTACAGTCCTTTCAGATGTGAAACAATTATTTCCTTATGACCTTTTACATAGTAATTGTCATGAGACTGCATTTACAAGTGCTTATTGCATGATTATGAACCATTAAAATTCGTTGGAATAGATATGCAGCATAATGCTTGGATTTACGCAGCGCCCAGTAAATGCAGTCTTATGACAGTTACTATGTAAAAGGTCATAAGGAAATAATTGTTTCACATCTGAAAGGACTGTACATGCTGCATCAAAACAGTTCATTTTAGATTAATTTAGCCGAAAATTTCAAATATGAAATTATCATTATTATATAAGATATGTTTTTTAAAGAAAATATTGTACATTCAAAAATTAATTTTATCGTTATTTATATTTTATATTTTACATTTTAATACAATTATGGTCAGTAACCCAGGTGTTTTTTTGCAAACATCAGCATAACAGTTCAATAGAGTCCATGGTAACAGTGATCTGAAGATGGCGTATTTAAAAGCCGAAAACGTTCATCAAATAGAATGAAATAAAATATCACATTATTATATAAGATAAGTTTGACTATAAATTTAAAGAAAATATTGTTAAATTAACAAAATTATTGGAACAAAATGGGATAAAATTCACTGTAATCGTTATTCTAAATTATATTGTATGATTTTAATCTATGTGTAGTTCACTCTAATTATTATTATTAGTTATTGTTTCATAATTTAAATCTCTAAGTTTGTAGTTCACTGTAATCTCTGTCATTTCACTCATTCTCAATTTTTTTTTCAATCTAGTAATTTGTAGTTTTAAACTTTTGTGTAACATTAAGATTTGTGATTAATGTCAGAAACTTGTATACAAGTCTACTAAAAGCTAATAAATATTATTTTATTATTATTATTTTGGAACTGAATAATTTATTCTGAAATATGAGATATTTCTGCATCTATAACATCGTGCAAAAATGTAAAATTTTTGCATCCATGATTGAACATCATGAAATCTTAAATTCATAGTTATATTATAGCAATGTCCCAAAGTACATATTGTTCGCCTGAATGCAAGAACTAGGTAACTTGATTTTTTCATATTTTGTGACATTGCCTATTTACTTATTTATTGCACTAAGGAATATGTCTCGTTTTCTTTTACCTATCTGTTATATTGGAAAATAGATGTGACTGGCATCGTTTGATCAGTTACCTAGATCCTGGATTACATTTTGTGCGATTTTGCTATGCTATAAAAGAGGTAACTAAAAATGCAAAAATTTCGAGTTACCTAGTTCTTGCATTCAGGCGACGATATGGTATTTCCATGCAGGAATTCTGTGTTATCATATGATGAAGGATCGATGGAGCGGAGAAAAATTCTCTCTGACACCGGTATTCGAACCCGGGTTTTCAGTTCTAAAAGGGAAACTAGGAGGTGGAGAGGATTCAATCCGGCATTGGAATTGGAATCCAGTGTGGCTTAGTGGATAGATTGTCAGCACGTAGAGCTGAAAACCCGGGTTTGAATCCCAGTGCTGGAGAGAATTTTTCTCCGCTCCACCGATCCTTCATTAAATTCATAGGTACTAGGTAGTCTTCTAATTTTTAGTGATAAGTTTGTGTAATAAGCCACCACAATGGTCTAGTGGCTAGAGCACTGGACTTATAATCCTGTGAACCCGGGTTTCATTCCTGACTCATTCCAGATTTATAACTTGTTTTTGTCAACCCTGTGGTCCAGGTAACACGGATTTTCTCCAGGAACTATGGTTCCCCTGTAGCATCCCAATAAATCTCCATCATCTCATCACAGGTGTATCATCCACAAGAGCATCACAACACGAGGAGGTTTTAATAATAATAATTTATTTATTTACCCTGTTGAGAGATTGGCCAGTAGGTCGTCTGACAGCCAGATGACCATCTGCCTACATAGTTATTACATTAATAGCCTCAACATGAAAGTAAATAATGAAAGTGATAAGTAATGTTAGTTGACAATACGGTAAACATTTAAGAAATGCGTTGCAGAAAATATGACTGTGTCCGCCAGCAATATGGAATTCGGCCGACACTACGTGACACTCTTGGAAATGATTTTAATTGTACAAATGCAGTTCTGAGATTTTTATCGCTTACAGGACCGGATAAGGTTATTTAGTTTTTTATTGACCTGTTTTACTTACCCTCCGGACCCTTTACATCCGGAGGTTACATTTGTTTTATATTTGATTTTACATTGTTGACATTTCGGACTTTATACATCCGAATATTTTATAAAATTTTATTATTTTTGAAATGTGATACACAATTTATCTCTGGTGGCCTTAGTTTTATTTTATTTCTTCGTTTTAAATATCACCTAGGGTCGTAGAATTGCACACTTTTATGATTCTGTACAAATCACCTTGTGTATACTGCATTTGTGTACCTCGTTTTACCATGACAACGCTTTTTAGTTCTTTTAGCACTCTATTCATATCTCTGTTTTATTAAGAATTTTAGATAAGGGCGCAAATATCCATAGTAGCTGACGCGCCCTTTTTAAACCCTACTACTACTACTACTACTACTACTACTACTACTACTACTACTACTCACAGGTGTAGTGTAGACCAGTCTCCTATAATGCACCCTGGGCAATGACCCTGTTGGTAAATTGGTCAACACAACTGGCTTCATAAGGGTGAATGACGAACCCCCATTAGTTAAAAAA
The DNA here is from genome assembly GCA_025594305.2 of Periplaneta americana. Classification (NCBI taxonomy): domain Eukaryota; kingdom Metazoa; phylum Arthropoda; class Insecta; order Blattodea; family Blattidae; genus Periplaneta; species Periplaneta americana. The sequence goes on along the minus strand of JAJSOF020000029.1, from coordinate 25,173,158 downwards.
AAGTTGTGTGTAATATTATTTGAAAATTACGTGGATTGAAGGCGCAGTAGTGGGGATTCACAATTGTTTTTCGAAACCAAAATAGGTCTGAGAGCTAAAAGTTTGGGAACTTTTGCTTTAGAATAATAGCTGTAAAAACTAGGATGACTGTTATGGGGTCGAATGGAAGTGAGTAACTATTGAACATATTGTAATATAGTAGACATATTGCATTCATTTTTATATTTTAATTTAATTTTCAGTATTAATTGCTATTACATTACATGTTCAGATATTTTGGTAAACAATTATTATCACATATGAATGTAAAAGAACATAAATAAGAGGATAATATGTCATATATATTCTAACATGTTTATATATTATCTAACCTAATACTCTAATAAATACATGTATTAAATTTGAGTGACTTACAAAATATCTCACTTGTGAACTTATAATTAACACAATTACTATAATGACTTTTTCTTAACATTTTCATCATCAACAGCAATGATCACTGAATGATGACAAAATTGTGTTATCAACAGTATACAATAGTTGGTCATGAGACATCACACCCTGAACATGAAGCATATGATTACGGTGGGATTTGCCAGGGATGTATGTTTGTAACTAGAACATGGAAGTAATTTATGTCAGCATATATTTTATTTTGAAGGAGTACTCAGAGATCAATAGGCCTACAAGTGTAATGATAAATATGCCTTGAGTCCACACCAGGACACATGATGGACAGAAAGGAGTTCTTATTTTTATCTGTCCTCGATCTTCAGAAGGATTTGAGTAGCCATCTGCTTTATTACAAGATAATTTTGTCAAGGGGGATCATTATTAAAATTGTTTACAATTTACATTATCGGTATTTTAAATGTTGTGTATCTATTACTATTATTATTAAAATATGAACTGTCAAATGCACAAAACGTTAAACGAACTTTTTTCAATAAAGTCAGAACTCAAACTAATGGTCAGGTGAATACTAATGTTAAAATGAGTTTAAAATCGACAATGCACAACATTTAACATCTACACTGCAGAACTGTCAAAACTATTTTTGTGCGAGATCGTGCGTATTTGCTTGGTTTCCGCACAAAACCAATCCGCGGTAAGTCTAAAATTCCACATTCATTATTCCCAACGTAACACACATAACAATTTCCCTCTTCTTACCGCTTAAGTGACATATTGATTTTACTGCTTTAGGCTTCTAACATATTATTTTTAGAGACGTTCAATATAGTAACAATTATAAATTGGAAACTTACCACTGCAATTTCACCTAAATTGCACTGTTAATTATTGTTTTTAAATATTTGCAAAAATTAAGTAAACTCTAGAACTCCACTAAAGTTACTGCATTCGTGATGCAAGTAACATTAAGGAAGCCGTGAAAAAATCAACAAGATTCCAGATGCCGATGTTATTAGTGCAATATGTTATATAAATAATATTGTTAAAATATTAAAATGAAAAATAAATCATTACATAACCTTACCGTTTGTTTTAAGTTCGCATTTATGGGCTGGGGGGGGGGGGGAAAGACAGACGTATATCACGGCCTGCTGGAGTATAGTAAACACAGAAAACATTTTAAAGCAACAATGTTGAAGAGAGATATTTTTGTTTTCCAAATTTGCTGTCATTGAACAGAAACCAAGATGGAGATTTCATTGCAACTAATTAGAAATTCCTCTTTCAGGTATGTAATAAACGATCTTCGCACAAAATAATGTACGATACACGAGTGGTATGTTTTCTTTCAATTCTCGGAAATTAAAAAAGCTCAACTACGTTTCGCTTTTTCAAACTTTTCCTCGAACATGAAAACTTCAACATACTGCTCTTGTAACGCATATTATTGTTACGGCTTCAGTATATTACCTGGTCAGTACTTGACAGTAGGTCTCTCTATAATAAAGATAGCATTGTTACAATTCGAAAGTGCCGCAGCACTAAGCACAGGAATCATATTGAAGGAGGGCTAGGAGGACTATGTCGATGTAGATTTTGTTGCTCTGACAGTGAAAAATTAGAGAAGAGAAAACGATTATGAATAAAAATATTCAAATATAAATAGGTTTTTTTTCTAAGTTCGAGGGATGGGGGTTTAAACCCGGTAACCCCCCTCCCCCTTGCGTACACCCCTGGGTTGTTGCCTTCCGTGAGTAAACTTTCACGAAATAAGCGATAGTGTTCATTAAAAAATTATCACTTCCTCAGTTTTGGTTGTATATTAAGTAATAACATCTCATTCATTACTTTTGTATATGGTTTAATATTAAATATCAGGTCTTTTATAAGAGTTAAATATTGGAAGGCACTATTTGCCATATGAGATAGTGTAACCCATGTTTGCCATTACTGTATCCTTCAGGGCCGGCTGAAGTTGTTTTTCAAAATATCTTGTTAGGAGGGATTGAATTCCCCTGACAAACACATCCTCCATTTCTTGTGTGAAGTCTCCCACTTGTCGTCTGGCTACTGTAGATGGCGCGTTATTATTTATGTTTGCTCTGTGTTCTCTGCTAGGAGGGTGACATCCATAAGCGTAGACACTTACAAATTCTGGCTTTATAAACTGGGAAGACATTCGAAGTTCTATGTTACCGGCACCCCTAGATATGTGCAAAGGAAAAGCAGCAATCCCTAGTCCAGCTTGTCTTAACCGTAATGTCATGTTGCAAGTCTCCATCGGCAAGGGAAGCAGGGGGTCCTGCAGCACTGCCTTCTCGTCGTAAAGCTTCACCATGCCACTCACTTTGAGGTCATGGAACATGAGACGTGTGTCCACGCTAGCGTTATAGGGTCGTAGAAGCACTTCTCAACTCGAAACCATCCTGCTCTGGAGGGAACGTGAACTCTCATGTTTGTGACGTACATGTCGTAGGGTGCTGTTTTCATAGGCTGGTGAAGAGCATAGCCTGCAAGATCTAGCAGTGCGTTGTTCGAGTTGGAAGGATCGCGCTTGTCCGATTGTTGCATTTTCTTCATGGCTTGCATTCTGATCTCTATTCTTGATGCACAGCGGTTAGATCCTGGTGGTGGACTGCCGATAATTCTTTGTTCTGAAAATGTACATTAACATTTACTATTAATAACTATTTCATAGATAAGGGCTATTCCATCTCAAATCGACCGAAATATGAGACTGGAGTAGTGTGGACTCCGGGTCATGTTGGCATTCCTGGAAACGAGGCAGCGGATGCTGCAGCCAGGGACGGTGCAATTAATGGATCCGAGGTGTATTGGCGTGAGAGGTGGCAAGATATTAAAAATTATTTGAAACATATGTTATGGTGGCAATGGGAAGGCGAATGGTCTGCACAAGAGGGAAATAAATTACGAAAACAAAGAATATTGCTCGCGTTTGGGATTCGTCCACAAGAGCGTCACGACACGAAGTTTTACTCATCCAGTTGAGGATTGGCCACTGTCATCTGACGCATGGCCATCTCCTACGTGGCGAGCCTCAGCCGGAGTGTGATCTATGCCATGTTCCACTGACCGTGGAACATTTTTTATTACAGTGTAGAAAATACGACCGTGTCCGTCGGCAGTATGGAATTCGGCCGACTCTACGTGACGCTCTTGGAAATGATTTTAATTGTACAAGTGCAGTTCTGAGATTTTTATCGAATACAGGACTTGACAAGGTGATGTAGTTTTTAATGACCTGTTTTACTTATCCTCCGGACTCTTTACATCCGGAGGTTACATTTTTAGTATATGATTTTAACGAATTTGACATTCGGATCTTTTACATCCGTGCATTTTATAAATGCTCCAGACAATTTATTTCTGGTAGCATTTGTTTTATTGTTTTGGTCTTTCTTTTTAAATACTACTTAGGGTCTGAGAACTTCTCACTTTTATGGTTTTTATGCTTCACCCTGTTGAAACTGCATTTGTTTGCCTCGTTTTAACCGTGACAACGCTTTTTAGTTCTTAAGTATTCTGGTTATTGTATTGTGTTCGTGTTTAGTGAAGGATTTTAGATAAGGGCGCAAATAGCCATAGTAGCTGACGCGCCCTTTTTAAACCCCACTAACTCGACCGAAATACAGAGAAAATTGACCTTGCGATTTTTAAAAACAACGAAACTTTTTCTGTCCGTTGACAACTGTCATACAATGCTTTGTGCAAAGTTTGAGGCATCAGAACCTCATAGTGTTTAAATTAAAACTATTTAAATTTATCGTATTTTCATAAAAGTAGAAACTTTAAACAGTTGTGGCTCCGAAACCCTTTCACCCAGTGATCAAAATCATGGTTTATTTTGATGCTGAGAAGTTAAAGTTTATATTGACATGTAAACAGTTTTTCTTACTTTTTATGGAAATGGAGAAATTTAGATTTTTCTTCATTAAGACGCCTTTGCCCACGAAAAAATATTTTAAAAATATATGGTTAGATTCCGTATTGAAAGTACAAATAAACACATATTTTTTACTGGTGCACCGTTGATAAGAAAGTATTGAAAATATAAAATAAAGAAAATAAATAGTACGCGCGTGAGCTAACCAGCTGACTGTGAGGCGGGAGCTAGCCTAGGCAAGCAAGACCAGAAGGCATAAACACGTGATGTTTCGTCTAGTAGCGCATAGCTGGGCTAGCTTTATCACAAGTTTTCATAAACCCAGGAGTAAAATGACGCCCAATGCTCGCTTATCTTCATCTCTCATAATTTATTTAATACCCTCGAAACTTACTGCCGAGCCACTAAGCAAACAATGCCGGATCCCTCTTAATAATGCAAGGTTTTTTCTCAATATTTTTTACATTTTTACAAATGGGCAAAAAGCTTAAAAGTAAGTAAAAATAGATTATCTGTCTCTCTGTATACAATAAAAATAAGGATTACTTCTTAACATAATCTACCAAATGTCAGCTTCAAAATGAGCTCCTGTTCAATGTTCTGCAGTAAACGGTTCCAGAGTTCTGAGCGCTGAAAGAGGCTTGTTTTCATAAAATACGCTAAATTTGTCGCTCAATAGTACGAAAACCGTTTGACTTTCGATAGTATATTTTTGAAAATGCACTCTCCTCAGCACCTTGTATAAATAGGGGAAAAATTATAGTATTAAAAAATGCGAGGTCTTTTACTGATCGATTTCATATGGAATAGCCCATAAGCATTCAAATAATTATTTCATTTCATTATTATTTCATTTTTATTTTATAATTTTACTTTTTAACTTCGCTCTAGAATATGCCATTAGGAAAGTCCAGGATAACGGAGAGGGTTTGGAATTGAACGGGTTACATCAGCTGCTTGTCTATGCAGATGACGTGAATATGTTAGGAGAAAATCCACAAACGATTAGGGAAAACACGGGAATTTTCCTTGAAGCAAGTAAAGAGATAGGTTTGGAAGTAAATCCCGAAAAGACAAGGTGTATGATTATATCTCGTGACGAGAATATTGTACGAAATGGAAATATAAAAATAGAAAATTTATCCTTTGAAGAAGTGGAAAAATTCAAATACCTGGGAGCAACAGTAACAAATATAAATGATACTAGGGAGGAAATTAAGCACAGAATAAATATGGGAAATGCGTGTTATTATTCAGTTGAGAAGCTTTTATCATCCTGTCTGCTGTCAAAAAATCTGAAAGTTGGAGTTTATAAAACAGTTATATTACCGGTTGTTCTTTATGGTTGTGAAACTTGAACCCTCACTTTGAGAGAGGAACATAGGTTAAGGGTGTTTGAGAATAAGGTGCTTAGGAAAATATTTGGGGCTAAGAGGGATGAAGTTACAGAAGAATGGAGAAAGTTACACAACACAGAATTGCACGCATTGTATTCTTCACCTGACATAATTAGGAACATTAAATCCAGACGTTTGAGATGGGCAGGGCATGTAGCACGTAAGGGCGAATCCAGAAATGCATATAGAGTGTTAGTTGGGAGGCCGGAGGGAAAAAGACCTTTGGGGAGGCCGAGACGTAGATGGGAAGATAATATTAAAATGGATTTGAGGGAGGTGGGATGTGATGATATAGACTGGATTGATTTTGCTCAGGATAGGGACCTATGGCGGGCTTATGTGAGGGCGGCAATGAACCTCCGGGTTCCTTAAAAGCCAGTAAGTAAGTAATTTTAATTTGTACTCGCTAGCTAGCTAGCTAGTTAAATAAAATAAAATCAAATAAGTCTTGAGTCTTTTCTCCAGCAATGTGTCTTATGGAAGGCCATACATGTGTAATTTTGCTTTCTGTTCAACCAGTTCTATTGATATGAATTGAATTGAATTTCGGGAAGGGGACATTACGACCCAGCACTGTGGCCTTACAAGATCTATTGCGCTAACCTTCCATGTAAAGATTAATTTTTTGGTCCTATAGTTATCTGTTATGGTTAGCATTAGTTATTAATGGAGAAAAATTCACTCCGGCGCTGGGGATCGAACCCGGATCCTTCGTTCTACGTACCAAGCGCTCTAACCATTGAGCTACGCCGAAGTTCAATCCACAGCACCGGATCGAATGACTCTCCTCCAATGTTTTTCCCTATTGTGTCCTCTAATATCAATTGCTACCATAACAGATAATATATTCTGTAGGACCAAAAATTAATCTTTACGTAGATTCTTCGCCCAGCATATTACTGTGGAATCCCGGCCACCAAGTCACTCAATTTAGTGCGCTTTTTGTATTATAATAATAATGGCTTTATTTAAGCTGGCAGAGTTAAGGCCGTAAGGCCTTCTCTTACACTCAATCAGGATTAAAACTTGTTTACATAGTTGTACATAAACTGTATCGGAATTAAGTAATTACATATTGATACGATTTAGGTACATAATGAGATTAAAAGAGGTAGTTACATAAAAATTTACCTCACAAAATAAAAATAAACATAGTGGAATACATATTAATGTTGTTAGAATCAAATACGAATCACACAAAAACAGAAGCCGATAATTCAATAAAAAAATGTATATAGTAAAAATAAAAATAAACATTAGAATACACGTTAGTATTAGATTACAAGTAAGTAGGATTCACATAGTTAAACGAGAAACCGACGTCACTGGAATTCTCTCCCGTCTGAAGTCATGGGCTGCCGAACTTTGATGAAATGTAGACAATAAAAAAACAGATTAATAATATACAAATAATAATAATAATAATAATAATAATAATAATAATAATAATAAACAACATAGTAGTAGTAGTAGTATTTATTTATTTAACCTGGTAGAGATAAGGCCGTCAGGCCTTCTCTGCCCCTCTACCAGGAGATTCCAACTACAATATCAACAATAAAATTACAATTAGTATTAAATTTACAATTACAATTACAAATAATATTACAATTAGTATTAAATTTACAATTACAATAAAATCAAAGTACGAAAAGATTACCTGAATAATTAAAGCTAGATAATTTATCATAGAGAAACAAAGAATATTTTATATTTACTGAATTTCAAATTAAATCTAGAATAACAAAATTGTATAGTGATGAAATTACTGAATATTGAAATATTTTGTGATAGATTAAAGAAACTATTTACAAGTAATCAATTACTGACCAAGTGCCTAGTAAGTTTTCGTTTGAATTCAATTTTATTTCGACAGTCCCTGATGCTAGCAGGTAGCGAATTCAGAGTCTTGGCAGGGCTATTGTGAAAGAAGATGAGTATGAGGAGGTGCGATGGGATGGTATTGTTAGTATTGTTTCATGACGAGAGCGTGTGTTGAGATTATGGTGGGAAGAAAGGTAAGTGAAGCGAGACGACAGGTACGAAGGAATAGAAGAGTTCAAGATTTCGAAGAGAAAGAGAAGTGAATGTAAATTTCTTTTCTTATCTAGTTTAAGCCAACCTATTGCTTCCAGGGATGGGGTAATATGATCATATTTACGAACATTGCTTACAAAACGTACACACAAATTATGAGCACGTTGAAGTTTCATTTTTGTTGTCGCTGGAGAGGTCTGTCAGTAAAATGTCCGCATAGTCGAAATAGGGAAATGCAAGTGTCTGCACAAATGACTTTTTAAGCAAGAGGGGAGATGAACATTTATCCTTTTTAGCACATGGATAATAGAATATACTTTTCTGCAGGTTTCTGTGATTTGCATGTCCCAGTTGAGATTATTATCCATGTGAATGCCAAGATTTTTTACTGAAGAACTGAAAGGGATATGCACTGTACTTACTTTAACAGGGGAAATGTCGAGGTGTTTTACAGCGTCGGTTTGCCGTTTGTGTCCTAATATAATTGCTTGTGTCTTTCCAGGATTGATTTTAAGACGGAGTTTCTTTGTCCATGTCACAATCGAGTCAATGTCTTCGTTCAATTTATCTATAGCGTCATTTACTCGGTCTAAGCGGGAAGAGATGTAGCATTGAAGGTCGTCAGCATACAAGTGATAGTTACAATGCCTTACAAGAGATGTAATATCATTGACATATATTGTGAACAACAATGGTCCGAGTAGTGGGATACATATTGGCGTTAAGTGATACACTGTATTTATTTTTATTTTTTGTTTTTTTATTTTTATTTTTTGTTTAATTTTTATTTTTATTGTGTAATCATGTAAATGGTATTTATAATGCTTCTGAATTCAGATTGGTAGGGGTCGATAATATTAAATTCAATCAGATTTGCTTAATTGCTTATGGAGAATATGTTCAGAAGCAATATCAATATAAATGTCGAACTTGGAGTCAGGCCACAATGGGAAAAACACTGGAGGATAGGGATTCGATCCAGTGCTGTGGATTGAACTTCGGTATAGCTCAATGGTTAGAGCGCTTGGTACGTAGAACCAAGGAACCGGGTTCGATCCCTGGCGCCAGAGCGAATTTTTCTCCTCTAATATCAATTGTTACCGTAACAGATAATTATATTCTGTAGGACCAAAAATTAATCTTTACGTAGATTCTGCAAGAAAGTTGTAATTAATTGAAATGGTAAAGGTTTATATGGATCACACTGATTCAAAGTAACATTACGAAAACACTAATTACTTTATTAGGCCTGTTGGGTGGTGATAGGAAAAACGAGAGTTATCCGAGAAAACATTTTCTGTGAATGCAGGCTTTTGCAATAGAAATGTTAGCCAAAAGTCCAATATTTCTGTCTGCTGTAACAACAATATACATTCTGGCATTTATCTGCTTTTGCCATGCCGAGCAAATACTGGGTGTTCATTTCAAAGTGTGTCATGACGTCACTGTTGTTGGGTCACCGATTTGAAGCGAGTTTCAACTTATATGTTAGAGAAGTTGCCTATTATTTAAGGCGTTCTTCAATCTGAACTTGAGAACGTGTACGGTATAACTTGAACGTCGTAGCAACAGATGGCGGTCTGTACAGTCTGTGTGCTACCAAAACCTCTTTCGAACTGTGTTTTGCGCCGGCAAGTCGTACGCAGGGTATTTGTTATCATCGGTTGCGTACGGTAACATTCCACAACACAAATCAAATGCTCCGTGTCCATGTTGACCGTCGAAGTTAATGTCAACAAATACGTAAGTAATCGTCTTAACCCTCTTCCCATATCCCGACAGTACGTATTTCCAAACAGTTCACATTCCTGCCACTACCGGCGTTACCGTACGTATCGGTACGTACTCTTCAGAATGAACGCCGTACTTGCTAGCCAACTTCTCTGCCTCTTAGATTATACACCTGAGCTGCGGAAGTGTAGGAAGATTGAATTCTCTAGGCTCATCAGCTAGCCACATGACGGCATACAGCGAGCCAAGACACATTTTGAACTGAACACCCAGTAGTCTTGTTGATACATCTTGATTACACAACTTTTAACACTGTATCACTTCGGAATATGTACAGACGTGGACAAATTATTAGCAAAATTGAAGATTTTTATGACATATTTTTACAAAATATGATTCTTCAGTTTAGACTACAGTTGACATTTTTGCGTATTTCGAAATTATTAGCAAAATTGAAGATTTGTATTGTATATTTTTTACAAAATTTGACTCTTCAATTTGGACTACATTTTATATTTTTGCATATTTACAAATTATTAGCAAAACTGAAGATTTTTGTTATATATTTTTACAGAATTTAACTCTTCAATTTGGACTACAGTTTACATTTTGGGTATTTCCAAATTATTAGCAAAACTGAAGATTTTTATTTTATATTTTTACAAAATTTGACTCTTCAATTTAGACTGCAGTTGACATTTTTGCATATTTACAAATTATTAGCAAAATATGAAGATTTTATTTTATATTTTTACAAAATTTGACTCTTCAATTTAACCTACAGTTGACATTTTGCATATTTGAACTACTGTAATGATAGAAATCTTGTTGATCAACATCTAAATTGAAAAGTCAAATTTTGTAAACAGAATTATCATAAAAATCGTCAATTTTGTTAATAATTTGTCCACGTCTGTATTATATGACTTTCTTGTGTTAAATTCTATCGTACTTGGTTTACATGTTCTGAGGATGACCAATAATAGGTCGAAACATGTAAACCAGCTACAATAGAATTTAACACAAGAAAGTCATATAATACATATTCCGAAGACTTGTTGAAGTGTTGATTCCCACAGAGCTATTTGCGAAGGAAGAACTACCATAAATGACTTAGTGAGAAATAAGCATAGACGGTTCACGATTGGAGAAAAGTTTTCTTGGTCTAATAGGATACCATACATGTTTCTATTGCTTTCAAATCAGAAGAGAGTTTCTCAAATATTTTACGAAAGAGGGTCCTCTTATCTACTGCAATGACATCTTTGTCTTCTATGAATATTTTTCATTGCAGTAGCAGATGATGGATCACTATAAAGTAAATTCCTATTTTGAATAGGAGAGGAGTTAAATGTTCTAGGCTCCAGAGTCACCATGCTTGCTTACCTTTATCAGGTACCGGTTTTTCAACCTTTTCATCAATTCTGAAGCAGAGAATGTAGTCAGGCAATGCCATTGTGAGAAGAAATAAAATCCAAACCTTCCCCGACATACTTCAGTATGAGGGCTGAAATCAAAGAACAAATTGTTATAATTTTATATTTTATTTTTCTTAATTAATTTAACGTCTATTTGTCCGATTTTAATGTAGTCTGTGTTTTTCTCCTGTTATGAAGGTTAAATGTGCAAACTTTGGCAAATATCGATCAAACCGTGTAGATTTGTATAGAGTACATTCATACATACATAGCCACATTGACTTTTATTGTATTGTATTGTATTTATTAACATTCCATTATATTCATACATTGCTTACAGCTAGAATATGGAACAAGTAAAAAAACTTAATCTATACTAATAATAAATCTGTAGCCGAAATTTTTCTGGTAATTTTCGATTTTCCAAAAATAATTGGTCATAACATATATAATTAACCACCCTGAAATCGAAAATCGCTTTTTTGAAATTTTTGTTTGTATGTCTGTCTGTCTGTCTGTATGTTTGTTACCTTTTGCACGCGATAATGGCTGAACCGATTTCGATGAAAATTGGAATGTAAATTAAGTTCGTTGTAACTTAGATTATAGGCTATATGGCATTCAAAATACTTTATTTAAAAGGGGGGTTATAAGGGGGCCTGAATTAAATAAATCGAAATATCTCGCTTATTATTGATTTTTGTGAAATATGTTACATAACAAAAGTTTCTTTAAAAATTATTTCTGATAAGTTTTATTCTCTGAAAAATTTTGATAGGACTGATATTTAATGAGATAAATGAGTTTTAAAATTAAAATAACTGCCATCTAAGGCGGTGTATTGAAATAAAAAACAAATGACTTCGACTATAAGGGGCCTTGGACACAACAATCGAAAGCCTACAGACAATGTTTCTGTGTTTGTATGAAGCTAAATTAACCGATTTGTATAAAAATAATTATTATTTCATCATTGGAAAGTGTAGTTTCTCTGGATGGACATAATGCTATAATGTTATTATAGTAACTTGTGAGTGAATCGAGGACAGTTAAGATTAAAGTAGCTTCTTATGCACAGAAAACTTGATAGGTTATTCTGTATATTCATTTCCTGTATTTCTTATAATAATGTTTATGAACATATTCATTTTTATCTCAGAGAATTAACGAAAAACGAGAGTGTATTGATTTAGTATGCAGTAATAGTACGTTAGCTTAGCAATCCATTATTTTATAATTCAAATTTTAACTATGCTCAATTGAATCGTGTTAAAATACATAAAATACATATATGCAATAAATGCAATGCAAAAAAATTGGGTAATGAGCCAAGCAGATTATGTTGCGCTGTTGTAAAAGTTGTTCCTCCTGAGATTCAAGAGCTCCAACAACAAATTAAAAACTTTCTAATTCGAGTACATCCGTTATCAACACACTTTTTCATAAGATAATATAATATAATATAAACATAATAATAAATCTGTAGCCAAAATTTTTCTGTTAATTTTCGCTTTTCCAAAAATAATTGGTAATAACAATTAAGAAAAATGTTAAAGGAATTGTCATTGCACCAAATGAGTAGTCTCTGGATCAAAATGATCGCATTTTAATATTTTAAATACAATTTAAATTAAGTAACATATTAAACGATTTATCCTTCTATCAAACACGAATGTTCCCTGGATCAAATGTCCTATTTTAATTATGTAATTACTTTATATTTATTTCTAACGAGTGCAGCGGAGCGCACGGGTACGGCTAGTACTATTATAAAATCTTAATTTATAGTCACAGTCTAGATGAAATATATATACAGACGAGATTTACAATATAGTCTACTAGTACAACACATAGTTTTAGTATCATTTTCATGAAGTGTTATTGAATGTCATGAATTCACCTACAGAATAGAAGGCGTGAGAAATTAGGTACTTCTTCAATTTGGCTCTAAATAATTTTATGTTTTGAGTTTCATTTTTTATATCGATAGGGAGGCTATTAAAAACTTTTACTGCCATATAACGCACTCCTTTTTGATAGCACGATAGACTTGCCGATGGAGTATGAAAGTCGTTTTTTTGGCGTGTATTTATACTATGAACTGTTGAATTAGTTACAAAGTTTTCACGATTACATACGAGGAAGATTATTAATGAAAAGATATACTGACAAGCCATGGGCATTATTTGTAGTTTTTTGAAAATAGTCCTACACGATTCCCTTGATTTGGCACCTATTATTATTCTAATTACTCTTTTTTGTAATAGAAATATATTGTTACTATCTGTGGAATTTCCCCAGAATATTATTCCAAAACTCATTACCGAGTGGAAGTATGCAAAGTATATTGTTTTTTGAGGTACTGATATTTATTATCGTTTGCATAGATCTAATAGCAAAACAAGCTGAATTTAGTTTGGAGGTAATTTTTTTAATATAATAATTGCTAATAGATGCTAATAGTTACAAGAAAGTGGATAGAACTCTGACTGCAGATGCCTAGAGCAGGTCAGAGGTGTCATACAAAGTACTGTATCTCCTTGCTCTACTTGTACCACACCGCATGAGTACAAAAGCACTTTTACTCCAGTTCATTCTCAGCGTCATTCTTTCATCACAGATCTGTTACTCGCATGTCTCATCTTCACGGTGAATAAGTCAGCATACTTTCCCTGTTGTTAACTTCTTGTGTACTGGTGTCATGGGCAACATGGACGTTTAACTTACATTTTCTTACCTTTGGCTTAAGTCTAACTTAAGTAATTTATGAGTTTTCTCTATGAATATAAATTCAGCATTGAGGTCAATGTCAACCTTATCTTTTACTAGGGTACATACACGTTGAAGCAACGATAAATGGTAAAAGAAACGATCTAGCGATGCTTTGGTATTATCAAAGAATCAAGAGTTCATATCGGAGCAACGAGGACGCGGGAAGCGAACATTTTGATTTATCAGTAGAAGATATTCTATACATCCACTTAATGAAAGTAGATAGGAGGTTCAAGGTTAATATAACTTAAATACGTACAAAATTAAACTCGATTCTTATCCCAAAGCTAGTATAAATTCATTGTGTTGTAATTGGTTCTTGTGATCACATAAAGTATCTCGAATGAATACACCAATATCTATGATAATTAATTCATGCATCCTTCACCTGACATAATTAGGAACATTAAATCCAGAAGTTTGAGATGGGCAGGGCATGTAGCACGTATGGGCGAATCCAGAAATGCATATAGAGTGTTAATTGGGAGGCCAGAGGGGAAAAGACCTTTGGGGAGGCCGAGACGTAGATGGGAGGATAATATTAAAATGGATTTGAGGGAGGTGGGATATGATGGTAGAGACTGGATTAATCTTGCTCAGGATAGGGACCAATGGCGGGCTTATGTGAGGGCGGCAATTAACCTCCGGGTTCCTTAAAAGCCAGTAAGTAAGTAAGTAAGTAAGAAATAATAATAAATCTATTACTATTCGGATATATTGATAACCACCAGTCATTATACAGATTAATATTATCTTAATCAGAGATTATATGAACGACAAGAGCGAAGAAAATGGAACTTTGGTTTTTCGTCGCTTTTATCGTGTATCTTCGCTTTTATCGTTACTCCAATATGCACACCTCAATGACAATACATGCTTCAATTCTCTCTGATATAGCATCGCTCTTCTTTTATCGTTTATCGTCGCTCCAACGTGTACGTACCCTTAGGGAAGTGGTGAAGTTTAAGCAACGTCTATGAATACGGCCTTAGTTCTTGAAGGGATCGGCTTCTTAGCCACCCAGAACGCGAGCCATTTGCGCTCAAGCAACGTTGCCTAGTTGTATTTTAAGACTGAGTCGCTGTTAGTGGTGGTAATTTAAATAGGCCTATTATTTGCGCCCAGACAAAATTGTAGCACAACAAAGATGAGATGTATGAACTAAGTCGCTTGAAAAGAATAAAAATAATTTTATCCATTGCTGACGTTCGCACTTCACCGAAACGGGTGCCGTTACCCCTCACCCTCAAATAATAATAATAATAATTACTTACTTACTTACAAATGGCTTTTAAGGAACCCGAAGGTTCATTGCCGCCCTCACATAAGCCCGCCAGCGGTCCCTATCCCGAGCAAGATTAATCCAGTCTCTATCATCATACCCCACCTCCCTCAAATCCATTTTAATATTATCCTCCCATCTACGTCTCGGCCTCCCTAAAGGTCTTTTCCCTCCGGTCTCCCAACTAACACTCTATATGCATTTCTGGATTCGCCCATACGTGCTACATGCCCTGCCCATCTCAAACGTCTGGATTTAATGTTCCTAATTATGTCAGGTGAAGAATACAATGCGTGCAGTTCTGTGTTGTGTAACTTTCTCCATTCTCCTGTAACTTCATCCCGCTTAGCCCCAAATATTTTCCTAAGCACCTTATTCTCAAACACCCTGAACCTATGTTCCTCTCTCAGAGTGAGAGTCCAAGTTTCACAACCATACAGAAGAACCGGTAATATAACTGTTTTATAAATTCTAACTTTCAGATTTTTGGACAGCAGACTGGATGATAAGAGGTTCTCAACCGAATAATAACACGCATTTCCCATATTTATTCTGCGTTTAATTTCCTCCCGAGTGTCATTTATATTTGTTACTGTTGCTCCAAGATATTTGAATTTTTCCAGCTCTTCGAAGGATAAATCTCCAATTTTTATATTTCCATTTCGTAATAATAATAATAATAATAATAATAATAATAATAATAATAATAATAATAATAATAATAATAATAATAATAAATAATAGTGACTAATCAACATAG
Organism: Periplaneta americana; assembly: GCA_025594305.2. Classification (NCBI taxonomy): domain Eukaryota; kingdom Metazoa; phylum Arthropoda; class Insecta; order Blattodea; family Blattidae; genus Periplaneta; species Periplaneta americana. The sequence goes on along the minus strand of JAJSOF020000029.1, from coordinate 25,157,443 downwards.
ATGTTATTTATGCAATAGAAATATTTTAATTAAATTTCAAAACTCACGATTAACTCGAAAACCTTAAGCAATGGAGACATTTTGAAAACAAATATGAAATCAACACGATGATCTCTATGAGAATCCGCAATTCTAACTGTTCGAAAACGCTCCTTTGTTTAACTAGCCGTAACTCGGAAACTAGTACAGATTTTGAATAGCAACCACTTTTAAATCTTCATTCTTTCTAAACATTTCTCTGGCTTTGACCCCCATCTAAAGTGAAAAATAAAAAAGTTTGCCCCTAACCTACTTTTGAGCGTGTCAATGTCTATTTTGAACAGTTCGAAGTTAGTAATTTTTTCTCACTTTTCATACAAGATATTGATTTCAAATTCTTTTTATATGTTTTCCTTAGGCATTTATCTATGAATCTTAAAAAAATTATAGCGCGATTGCTTGCTTACGTCAACACGACATCTATACTAATAATAAATCTGTAGCCGAAATTTTTCTGGTAATTTTCGATTTTCCAAAAATAATTGGTCCTAGCATATATAATTAGCCACCCTGAAACCGAAAATCGCGAAATTTTTCTGGTAATTTTCGATTTTTTTGACATATATTTTTGTTTGACATTTTTGTCTGTCTGTCTGTCTGTATGTTTGTCACCTTTTCACGCGATAATGGCTGAACCGATTTCGATGAAAATTGGAATATAAATTAAGTTCGTTGTAACTTAGATTTTAGGCTATATGGCATTCAAAATACATTATTTAAAAGGGGGGTTATAAGGGGGCCTAAATTAAATAAATCGAAATATCTCGCTTTTTATTGATTTTTGTGAAAAATGTTACATAACAAAAGTTTCTTTAAAAATAATTTGCGATAAGTTTTATTCCTTAAAAATTTTGATAGGACTGATATTTAATGAGATAAATGAGTTTTAAAATTAAAATAACTGCCATCTAAGGCTGTGTAATGAATTAAAAAACAAATGACTTCGTCTATAAGGGGCTTTGGACAGCAACAATCGAAAGCTATGAAAGATATCCTACGAGAATGTTTCTGTGTTTGTATGAAGTAATATCGGAAGCTAAATTAACCGATTTGTATAATTAATTATTATTTCACCATTGGAAAGTGTAGTTTCTCTATATGGACATAATGCTATAATGTTATTACAGTAACTTCGGAGTGAATTGAGGACAGGTAAGATTAAAATAGCTTCTTATGCACAAACAACTTGATAGGCTATTCTGTGTATTCGTTTCCAGTATTTCTTAAAATAATGTTTATCTCAGAGAATTAACGAGCCACAAGAGTGTATTGATTTAGTATGCAGTAATAATATGTTAGCTTAGCATTCCATTATTTTATAATCCAAATTTTAACTATGCTCAATTGAATGGTGTTAAAATACATAAAATACATATGTATTAAATGCAATGCAAAAAAATTGGGTAATGAGCCAAGCAGATTATGTTGCGCTGTTGTAAAATAAAATTTGTTCCTTCTGAGATTCAAGAGCCCCCATAACAAATAAAAAACTTACTTATCGGTGTACATCCGTTATCAACACATTTTTATATAATATGATATAATATAATATAATATGATATAATATAATATAATATAATATAATATAATATAATATAATATAATATAATATAATACAATATAATATAAATATAATATAATATAATATAATATAAGTTATTTAAGTTATTTGAAGATTTCAGAACCATAGTGGGCCAAGCGCCATTTACTGAATACGTAGAAAACAAGGGTTAAAATTAAGTTATTATCATAATTCAATGGAAACATATAGCAAGTAAAATAAAGTATACACATTAAATCTAAATGATATGTCAGTCTTCATTAAAGTATGGATGCATGTAATAAAAATTAGGAAACATGTTAAAGGAATTGTCATTGCACCAAATGAGTGGTCTCTGGACCAAAATGATCGCATTTTAATTATTTAAATACAATTTAAATTAAGTAACATATTAAACGATTTATCCTTCTATCAAACACGAATGTTCCCTGTATCAAACGTCCTATTTTAATTATGCAATTACTTTATATTTATTTCTAACGGGTGCAGCGGAGCGCACGGGTACGGCTAGTTAAATAATAAAAATAGTCGTGCATTAACGGAAACAAGCTATTCACGTGCACATGCTATACCGTCACTGGTATACGTAGTCATTTGTTCCTTCATATCGTTCAAGCAGCTGTGTCTCCACACCCATTGAAAATTGGACACAAGTTTATATGAACTTTTTACTCAGAATAGTCCATACTACCACGTCCTAAAATATTAATTATTTATCCAGAATCACTCTGTATTTGAGTTGTGAGGCGTGTTAGTTAGGTTATCAAATGACAGTTTTAGAGAGATGCCCATGTTGTTTCTTTGTAAATTACATAGTAGAAATAATTTTTCCTACAGAATGATGCGATTCTGTCTCCGCCACTATACCTAACGTGAAGGCGAATGGAGTCTCATATCCAGTTACGTGTGGTCATACACAACTTTCACGTAATTTCATTGTATTAGCTCACGGGAGCAGAACCACAATGAAGAAGCATCCTCACTTTCTGGAACTTACGATTTGAAAGAAAGCATTTCCTTGTGTAGACGACACGAACTGTGGGGCATTGATAATACTATAATTTTTTACTTAACAATGCGGTATTGTAACACGATTCTAATGTGTACAACTTTTGAAATAATTCATTAAACAAACGTAGTAACTTTGTCACGTGCACTCAGAATTTGAGTTTCATTTTGTGTACACATTTTAAGGCTATGGATCGGTAAAAATAACGAAAAACCCATTCAAAATGGAAATTTTGTTTTTAACTCTATAGGATTCATACTTCATATACAAAAATAAGTATTTTCTTACATCACGTTTCATAGTAGCCTAATTTTCTTGGACCTGACAATAGTCGTACTTCTGTAATTCAGAACGTGTTCTTTTTTCCCCTTTATTTATTTATATATGTATTTATTTATTTATGTATTTATTTATGTATTTCTTTATATATTTATGTATTTATTTATGTATTTATTTATATGTTTATGTATTTATTTATGTATGTATTTATTTGTTTATGTATTTATTTACGTATTTATTTATGTATTTATTTATTTATGTATTTATTTATTTATTTATTTATTTATTTATTTATTTATGTATTTATTATGTATTTATTTATTTATGTATTTATTTATATATTTATGTATTTATATATATTTATTTATTTATGTATTTATTTATGTACGTATGTATTTATTTTTATTTATGTATTTATTTATATTTATTTATGTATTTATTTATTATTTATTTATGTATTTATTTATATATTTATATATTTATTTATGTATGTGTTTATTTATTTATGTATTTATTTACTTATGTATTTATGTATTTATTAATGTATTTATTTATTTATGTATTTATTTATTTATGTATGTATTTATTTATTTATGTATTTATTTATATATTTATGTATTTATTTATATGTTTATGTATTTATTTGTTAACGTATTTATTTATGTATTTATGTATGTATTTATTTATTTATTTATGCTTTAGATGTGTTCTTGTGACGAGCGCTCAATGACTCAAGTGACAACATTGCAGAGAGTTTTCCCCTTAATAGTGAAAAGCATGCTGAATTAAAGCCTTAAGGTAAAGTACGGGTTTCTGATGTTGCTAGAGGAAGGGTTTGTGGCTGCAGACCCTTGCGCGTATCTGGCTACTCCTCTAAAGACGGGACTTGACTCTTAACAGGGCCGATAAGCAAACATTCTCATGGGGGCAGATAAAAAAGTTATTTTTTTTCTTCCGCCGGGTTAATAATGTAAAACAAGTGCTTATACAAATTTTGGCTCACTCAGAGAGGTGCAGACGGCGCAATTACGAGAGCCCCCAGAAAGTAAATTTCCCTGGAGCCGTTTACATAAAGAAAACACAATTTCATGGAAAGATTTATTGGAACAGATACAGGAATTGTTGAGTTATTTTTCAACATATTCCTCACCGGAATTGAGACATTTCTCATGCCGTGAGATCAACAGAGAGCGCTGTCGCAGACGGCTGTCAGCGCTGTCGTATTGACGTTACTGATTCCGTATTGACGTTATTCATGTGTTTTTCCCGTTGGCGTTGCGAGCGCTGTCGTATTGACGTTATTCATGTGTTTTTCCCGTTGGCGTTGCGAGCTCTGTTTCCCAAGCGGACACAGGGTTTTCCCGTTGGCGTTGCGAGCGCTGGCGTTATTCATGTGTTTTTCCCGTTGCGTTGACAAAAGTTGATCATGTATTTTTCACTGTATGACAAAATATGTCTCATTTTCGTTATTCATGTGTTTTCCCGTTGGGGGAATGTGTTGAAATTGACGTTATTCATGTGTTTTTCGTTGGCAATACTTCAACAATATCTGTATCTACTTGAATAAATCTTTCCATGTCGTATTGACGTTATTCATGTGTTTTTGTTTTTGTCGTATTAAACAGCCACAGAGGAACTTGCGTTATTCATGTAGGAGCCGCTGTCGTAAATTGCGCTCGAGCGCTGTCGTATTGGCCAAAATGTATGCGAGCGCTGTCGTAAGCACTTGTTTCGACACTATTAATATGGTGTAAAAAATAGCTTTTTTATCTGCCTCTATGAGAATGTTTGTTTGTGACACAGAACGGCCCATCTACCAGCATCGAATTTACGAAAGCCATGGTCACCTGTCGGACTTGGTTTGATTTTAGTGCGCCCTATATGCGCGATGGTTGTCCAAGTCAGTGTGTGCTGTCATATTTACGTTATTCATGTGTTTCTCCCGTTGGCGTTGCGAGCGCTGTCGTATTGACGTTATTCATGTGTTTTCCCGTTGGCGTTGCGAGCGCTGTCATATTGACGTTATTCATGTGTTTTTCCCGTTGGCGTTGCGTTGGCGAGCGCTGTCGTATTGACGTTATTCATGTGTTTTTCCGTTGGCCCGTTGGCGTTGCGAGCGCTGTCGTATTGACGTTATTCATGTGTTTTCCCGTTGGCGTTGCGAGCGCTGTCGTATTGACGTTATTCATGTGTTTTTCCCGTTGGCGTTGCGAGCGCTGTCGTATTGACGTTATTCATGTGTTTTTCCCGTTGGCGTTGCGAGCGCTGTCGTATTGACGTTATTCATGTGTTTTCCCGTTGGCGTTGCGAGCACTGTCGTATTGACGTTATTCATGTATTTTTCCGTTGGCGTTGCGAGCGCTGTCGAGCGCTGTTTTCGTTATTATGTGTTTTTTCCGTTGGCGTTGCGAGCGCTTCGTATTGACGTTGTTTTTCCCGTTGGCGTTGCGAGCGCTGTCGTATTGACGTTATTCATGTGTTTTTCCCGTTGGCGTTGCGAGCGCTGTCGTATTGACGTTATTCATGTGTTTTTTTTTCCCGTTGGCGTTGCGTTGAGCGCTGTCGTATTGACGTTATTCGTTTTTATTGCGTTATTCATGTGTTTTCCCGTTGGCGTTGCGAGCGCTGTCGTATTGACGTTATTCATGTGTTTTTCCCGTTGGCGTTGCGAGCGCTGTCGTATTGACGTTATTCATGTGTTTTTCCCGTTGGCGTTGCTGAGCGTTTTGTCGTATTGACGTTATTCATGTGTTTTTTCCCGTTGGCGTTGCGAGCGCTGTCGTATTGACGTTATTCATGTGTTTTTTTTTCCCGTTGGCGTTGCGAGCGCTGTCGTATTGACGTTATTCATGTGTTTTGTTTTCCCGTTGGCGTTGCGAGCGCTGTCGTATTGACGTTATTCATGTTTTTCCGTTGGCGTTGCGAGCGCTGTCGTATTGACGTTATTCATGTGTTTTTCCCGTTGGCGTTGCGAGCGCTGTCGTATTGACGTTATTCATGTGTTTTTCCGTTGGCGCTGTTATTCATGTGTTTTTCGTATTGACGTTATTCATGTGTGTTTTTCCGTTGGCGTTGCGAGCGCTGTCGTATTGACGTTATTCATGTTTTTGTTTTTGTCCGTTATTTGGCGTTGGCGTTGAGCGCTGTCGTATTGACGTTATTCATGTGTTTTTCCCGTTGGCGTTGCGAGCGCTGTCGTATTGACGTTATTCATGTGTTTTTTCATGTGTTTTCCCGTTGGCGTTGCGCGAGCGCTGTCGTATTGACGTTATTCGCTGTCGTATTGACGTTATTCATGTGTTTTTCCGTTGGCGTTGCGAGGCGTCGTATTGACGATGTGTTTTTCCCGTTGGCGTTGCGAGCGCTGTCGTATTGACGTTATTCATGTGTTTTTCCCGTTGGCGTTGCGAGCGCTGTCGTATTGACGTTATTCATGTGTTTTTCCGTTGGCGTTGCGAGCGCTGTCGTATTGACGTTATTCATGTATTTTTCCCGTTGGCGTTGCGAGCGCTGTCGTATTGACGTTATTCATGTGTTTTCCCGTTGGCGTTGCGAGCGCTGTCGTATTGACGTTATTCATGTGTTTTTCCCGTTGGCGTTGCGAGCGCTGTCGTATTGACGTTATTCATGTGTTTTTCCCGTTGGCGTAGAAACAGTGAACGCTGTCCAATGATAATAAAATTCTCTTCTCTCCTTGTGCTGTCAGTGCAATAGGTATTGCAGACAGTGGTAGGCCTAATAAGAATTATATTCACCATTGCTTGTGCGTTTTAATGGATTTCATCACGACAGTTACTATCTTACGTAAGTCAGTTGGTCATGTAGTGCATAAAAATAATGTTACCAATTTCCTTTTACAATTTGTACAGAGTAGGCCTAACCTACAGATGTCTACTCTTCCTCGTTTCGCAATTGAAGTGTTAGAACAGTTAAATGGTTTAAATATTTTAACGAATAGAAACGAGAGGTTATGTTTCGTAGACATCGAAAATAAACATAGTTATGTTTTACTTGTGAGTCCAATTTAAAGTCTCTGTGTAGTAATCTGTGTCTTGCGTTAACACTTTAATCAGCTTTATACGCTGCGTACATTCAGCACCTCAGACTATGTTCAAGTAACTTTTTGCTTACTATTATCAAAAGTGTGCCAGCATACGAAAACTTGTGAAATGGTATTCGTCGTTTGTGTTTGTAATTTTAATCCTGAAACTGCGATTTTGAATTTTGATGTAGCGGCTCTTATTACGATTCAAAAAGCATTTATAGTCTAGTTTGTTTCGTTTACAAATTTGTACACGGACGTTCAAAGATATCTGACACTACAAATCGATAGTGATCGATAATTTTTGGTGTAAGTGTAGATTCTTTAGTTATTACTTCTGTGAATAGATGACGAAGATAATAGTCACTGTTGCTAATCGTAGATAAATATACCCGTGTTATAGAACTCAAATTTTCATCCTACTCTATTGATTGTAAAATAACACTGAGTTTGGCTCGAAACCGCTGATATTGTCTATTAGAAGAATAGTTTATGCTTAATCTACATAATTATTTTCCTGACAATTTTTTAACGGCATCCAATAATGGTGCCATCTATTGAGAACTAGCGGAACTCTTTCAAAGTTTGTCAATTTTTCATATTATCGCCGCGCTGTCATGGTTAACATGTCGGCATCGTACAATAACGTGCGGTGTGCTTTTAAAACATAATTTTGTCGACCGATTGTTGCTCTGTAGGTTTCACTCTAAGCGTCACGTTGTCACGTCTACTTCCTCGATAAGAATAAACACTAGTTTGTTATATTGTTAACGAGTACGTTGACATTCTTAACTATTAAAATAACTCTTTATGGGGAGAGGATGGTATTTTTTGGTGAAAAATGAGTAAATTTTCAAAAACAAATTTTTTCTTTAAAATGCTCTGTGATATGTGTGGAATGCATAGCATAATATTTTGTATTTGTGCCCTTATCTGATGCTGAGACGCCATATTTTAACTTCCTGCGTTGTGGATTTTTAAATAACTTGATCACTTTTATTGTTGTTTCCGGTAAATTGAATTTTCCAAAAAAAAAAAAAAAAAAAAATCTTTAAAATACTCTCTGATATGTGTGGAATGCATTGCAAAACATTTCGTGGGTATTTGTGCCCTTATCGGATGTTGAGACGCCATTTTCAAACTTCCTGCGCTATATATTTTTAAATCACTCGCCCCCTTTTATCGATTTACGGTAACTTCATTTTTTTGCTACATTGCCAGACAAAAATGGATATAATTCCTGAATTATTAAAGATACATGCATTAAATTTAGAACACACATTCTTGAGACTATTAGGAAACTTTTCGCTGTAACAGAATTTTGTTAATTGATTTAATTTTAAAACTACGTCCGTTTGTTTGCAAGAAAGGAATTTAGAAAAGTGTTATTAAATTGTAATATTTTATTTTACAAACGTAGGGACAAATATCAAAATTCTGTTACAGGCAGTTTGTGGAGCATGCTTTTGCAAGTACATTGCAAAAACCGGGACGAATCTACCTTTAAAAATGGTTTAGATATATCGATATTAGTAAAATCCTGCATTGGGTATATTTTTTTCAAATCTGGGCCCCCAAATATTTTTTTTCAAAATATTTCTTTTTGGTCGAGTTTCTACAAAAATTAATATTTTACTCGAAATAGGAAAAAAGTTTTAAAAAATACCGTCCTCTCCCCTTAACAATAATTTTTAATCACATACCTTAATGTTCGTCCTCAGCACAAGACATTGCAACCTCGGTTTTAGTCCACGTGGTTTAGACAAGTAGGTGTCATTTAATAATGGAAGCAGCTTATTGGTTGCAATATTGAAATTGAGGCGAGTGATTGGAGCGGCGACATAAGAAATTGAAAACAATAATACAATTAAATTTCAAAGACCTGCCGAATGTTATGCACGAGGCCGCTCAAAGACCTGCCGAATGTTAACCATGAGAGCGCGGCGATAATATCTTTGTTTGGTTCTGGCTTATCCCGTTGTTAGAAAGTTCGCTTACACGATCATATAATCGTAGGTCGGGTACCTTTCAACGTCAGTGTACCTCCAAGAATAATATATATGCGATGCATTCACAGAGTTACGTAGTATTGCTTCCAACCACCATGAGTTAATCATTTTTATAGAGTACTTCGTCTTCTTGATAGAGATGGGGAGACCAGTGCAGAAATTCCACTGTCGTCGAGGGTGGGAAGAATAACTTTATTATAATCGAAAAATCTTACCTCTGTAGTCAAATATCTGCTGTCAGCGCTTTATTTTTGCATAACGGTCACTAGTTCTGCTTTGTTTTTTAGTATCTTACTCTGACCCAGTGTTGTCAAAGCAAGCGCATTTTTCTGACCTTGACGTCGTGCGCGGGCAGCAAGCGCTAAGTATGGAAATAGGAGGGGTTATGTATATGAATAAGCAACCTGTTGGATTAAGAAAACAGTGGTGCACAAACTTCAAACGGAAAGTGAAATTTTATGTCGTTATTTTTATATGGCTTCTTTCTGTTTGATATTATCTATATTGTCTGTAAAACAAAAGTACTAACACTGATTTCTTAATATTGTGTTTTAAATCTTAATAACATAATAGAGAGTTAAGAAGGAATATTCATTTAAATTCCATAGTAGTATAATATTATACTGTATTAAGTGGATGAAACACATCATTCATAAAGAAAGTGATATTCCAAAGAAAGAGATTGAGTATGATATGATAAGTTGGAATTTATATTGATGGTGTCTTTATCCTTACAAAGGTAATCAATAAACTAATCAAAACAATATTACAGTACAAAGCAAAGTTACCTAGGTACTGTATCTGTTTTAAGTGTAACTAATATTACATAACAAAATTCTTATCGCATTATGCTTTTGAAGTGATATTTGTGAGCAACTTCCTATCATCAGAAATTATTTTCTCGAAATCTGCTGAAGCTATAGAGCTGACATTTTTACAACATATGGGCACGTATCTTTTGCTTATGATGTAACAGTAGTTACTTTGTTAATTAATTTCCTTACAAACAATTTCCATGCGAATATTTTCAAAATTTTTCAATACACTATCTTCAGTAATACGTATATACGGTATATTAGATTTACGAAAACATTCTGTAAGGCTACTAAATAAATAGGCCTGTACCTGAAAATTTCACTTTTCTATACGAAAATTTGAGAAAATATTTCTTTTGATTAAAAAAAATCAAACTTATGAAAAATGAGCATTAAAATTAAAACTTACATTCTTATAATGTACGTATACTTCTCAGGAAAATCTAAAAATTAACATGGATACAGATTTAATAAGTTCTCTTCCCTTTATCTATTCAATCAGTGCTGGCCATCCCTGAATATAGCTCGACCAAGCGGCATATACTACCTCTTTCGTCTGTCTCTTTCCTTTTCGCTGTAAAGCGCTCAGGCTCTCCTGGGCTCTAAAGCGCGCGCTTGCTCTTGTGGGCATCAATTGACATGCCTGCCTAACCCAAAAGAAGAGAGCACGAAGTGCGAAATAACTTAACAATTTATAAAACACAAAATATGAAGCACACAAAACTTTGTAACTATCTAGGAAGGGAAAAGTGTCGGGTCTAAAAATGCATGATCTGTGCTAATCTTACTTACTTACTTACTTACTGGCTTTTAAGGAACCCGGAGGTTCATTGCCGCCCTCACATAAGCCCGCCATTGGTCCCTATCCTGAGCAAAATTAATCCATTCTCTATCATCATATCCCACCTCCCTCAACTCAAATCCATTTTAATATTATCTTCCCATCTACATCTCGGCCTCCCCAAAGATCTTTTTCCCTCCGGCATCCCAACTAACATTCTATATGCATTTCTGGATTCGCCCATACGTGCTACATGCCCTGCCCATCTCAAACGTCTAGATGTAATGTTCCTAATTATGTCAGGTGAAGAATACAATGCGTGCAGTTCTGTGTTGTGTAACTTTCTCCATTCTCCTGTAACTTCATCCCTCTTAGCCCCAAATATTTTCCTAAGAACCTTATTCTCAAACACCCTTAATGTCTGTTCCTCTCTCAAAGTGAGAGTCCAAGTTTCACAACCATAAAGAACAACCGGTAATATAACTGTTTTATAAATTCTGACTTTCAGATTACCTTTTTGAAGGATTCGTAACAAGCTGTTTTTTACGGTGATGGGTTGTTAGCCCTTCGCCCAACCCCCAAGCTGGAGGACCACCCCTCATCGGCTGTCCGCGACTGCTTATTCAATATATTCACAGCTACCCTCCATATCTGAAGGCCGTCTCCTCGATCCGCAACCTGAGGACGCGCCATGCCGTGGTGATAGGGACCCACAATACATGGTCTGTGCTAATCTACTTTACCAAATTGCACAAGGCCGCAAAACAATTGCAGCACCGAGAACTGAGTGGTGGAGTAGTATGACGAGTTAACTACTGTTATTTTAGCAGGGTAAACCATACACTATTTACTGACAGAATGACTGAATTTGTAAATAAAACAGCCACTACTGTTGTTTCTTTGTGCCGATACGTTGACGAGTGCCTACTTTCATGCTCCTTCCGGTGCATGCCTGACTCTGTCCACATTTGCAGCTTTCTAACTTCGCTGCTCTTGTTTCGACTTCCTGTCATGCCACTGCTGTTTCGGACGTCTGGATCCGTCTAAAGTGCTCTAGACACATCTGCGCGAAAATATACGCAGTAAATTATTTTATATAACAAAACATAGAACCTCGTAAAATCTTAACATTACTTATTTATTTAAATCAGTGGCCGGCAGATGCTGCAGTTATGACGTAAGAGCCAGTCAGGCCTCAAGAGCTTGGAAGAGCGAGCAGTTGAGTCGTATTACTGTTAACACGCACCAGCGCAGTGGCGTCAGTGCAGCAATGATACGACAGTTCTTGGAGATAAATTGATGGAATCACATTCCTGTATTTTGCTAGGGAATAACTACTCTGCGGTCATGATGGCAACATTCTTGGAAAATTCCCCGTCATTAAAAGAACGCATGTTCTTTACAATGGCTAGTGAAATCCTATATCTTAAGCCTTAAGCTTACCATTGATTCACTGACAGTGTATTCCCTAGCTTCACTTAACAATTTATCTTTCAATTGCTGCACTAGTATTTGTCGATATTCTCCTCATATTTGTCATAATCATTTGTGTGGCATAGAGAATAATGGCATTGTATATTGAATTTCTTTACATGCTGAAAAAGCTTGCCACAAATCAAACACTTCGCCATTCCTCCATACACCAGTACACAGTTTGATCTCGACAATGCATTTAGCTTGGGCACGGTAGTGACACAAAGTGATGGTGTTTTTCAAAAGTTGAAATATACTTTGCATACTACTCACCAAGTTAGGGCCTATATAGTTCAATCTGTATATTGTGTAGGAAAATGTCTGTTAAAAACACTTGAACTTTTTTCAAGTTTCCGAGTAGACAAAGTGTTGCAGTACAGCTTAAATTATTTATTTCTATATTTGTATATTTATAGCAGTTTCGGAGCCTCATTTACATAATGCGAACGCTTCTGCAGCTGGCTGTATTATGAATTTCATATTATTATAAGTATATTAAATTTGATTACAAACCGAAATATTTTGTTACATTGATTTATCACGGATGTACAGTTTTGTTTTCGTACAAATGTATTGTAATCGTGCTGTTCCTATACTACCTCAGACGAATGGATCGCGCTCTGTCAGTGCATAGGCGCCGTACCACCACTGTTCAGTTGAACCTTCTCTCCACACTGTGCTCAGTATGCAGAGATTGCCGAGCAAAGAGCGTGGCGGCTCCGTGGTATGACGTCACAGCGCACGGAACATGCCGGTCACTGATTTAAGTGGTTTTTAAAGAACACGAAGGTTCATTGCCGCCCTCACATAAGCCCACCATCGGTCCAGTCCCTACTATCATAACTGTAACTTTTTGTTAAATTTTCACTGCTTGTATACTTTGTGACCTGGTGGAGTATAAGAGAAGGCCATATGGCCTTAACTCTGTCAGTATAAATAAATACATAACAAAAAATAAAAAAATAAAATAAAAATAGTAATAATAATAATAATAATAATAATAATAATAATTATATCACACCTCCCTCAAATCCATTTTAATATTATCCTCCCAGCTACGTCTCGGCCTCTCCAAAGGTCTTTTTTACCTCAGATCTTCCAACTAACAGCTTGTATATACATTTCTGGATTCACCCATAGGTGCTAAATTCCTTGCCTATCTAAAACACATCACAGGAAAATACGAGTAATTATACGAGTTTCACGAAGATGACACATACTTTCTCATGATACACATTTTACGCGTTTTCCAAAAAGTCAATCCCTTTATCATGCTGCAATTGATATTACCACTTATCAGGGGCGTAGTACGCAAGGGGGGATTACTGGGTTTTAACCTCCCCCTCGAACTTTTTGAAAAAAAAAAGACATTTATGTTTGAGTACTTTTTTTTATCCATAACCATTTCCCCCTCCTCTAATTTTTCACTGTCAGAGTAACAAAATCTACATCGGCATAAGACATAGTCCTCCTCCTCCTTCAGTATAATCTCTGTGCTTGGTGCTACGGCACATTCAAATTATAACAATAATATCTTTATTGTAGAGAGACCTACCAACTACTACCCCCTTGTAATAAAATGAAACTGACATAATATGAAATTTAACTTGTTTTTGAAACATATTGAAAAGGTTGTTTCGTCAGTTCTTATGTTAAATATTGTGCATTGTCGATTTTAAACTCATTTTAAGAGCGGTATTCACCCGTTCGTTAGTTTGAGTTCTGATTTTGTTGTAAAACGTTCTTTTAACGTTTTGTGTATTTGACAGTTCATGTTTTTAATTATAAACTTCACATTATATTTCCGGGTTCTTTCAAATGTTTAAACGACCAGAAAGCTCAATTTTATTTTACAATTTTTTTTAGCAAAAAGTCGTGTAGTGATTCTCGCGAGGTTAGTGAAAATTTCACATTGGCAAATGTTTCTCCGCAGCCTCAGCGTGACGATGTTGTAGCGAACTTACCCCTGTGAAAACTCAGCTGATGATAATAATAATAATAATAATAATAATAATAATAATAATAATAATAATAATAATACACACAATTTTAAAGGCTGATAATGTAAATTGTGAACGATTTTAATAATGACCCCCCAAAATTCTGCGTACTCCAGTGCCGCTTATGGTTTATTTTCCTAAACTATTTTTAAAAGGCATAGCCTACATGAATAAAATTATTTAATATGCAACAAAATAAGAATATGCACTATCGTTTACTGAGTTGCGTAAAAATACACTTTTTATAATACCAAATGAACAGGATATTTGATTTTATTCATAAATTCTGCTGTTCAAGTAGATTATTATATGAGCAATACAGAGAGTTCCTATGCATCCCGGTCCCAGGCAGTAATGTTCCGTCTGCTTGGGTGCAGTGCGCTTGCGCAAGATTTGTTGTTTGTTTGTAATTGAAGAATATGGTCATATACTAGGGAATGTGTGTGCGCCAACGACATTCAGTAAATATGTTGTTTCTTTGTGAAGTTGGTAGAGATCGCACACTAAATCTGGTGACATGTGCATAATGCCTCTCTTCCTAAGTAGCGGATTTCGAGGATGCAAACGATTCAGCATGGGTTGAGGCAACTCAAATTTTGGTTGTCTGTTTCATCTTTGCCAGACATGATGGCATAAATAATGATAATGCAATGACAAAGGAAGCTTTTAACAGAAAAAGGAGCATCTTTTGCGGACCTCTGGAAAAAAGAGCTAAGAAAGAGACTAGTGAAGTGAAGTGCTTCGTGTGGAGTTTGGTATTATATGTGGAAGAAACATGCCGTTACGGCGAAGTGAAGAGAAACGATTAGAAGCATTTGGAATGTGGATATGGGGAAGAATTAGGCATGGACAGACGGAATAAAAAATGAAGCTGTGCTGGAGAGAGAGGATGAAGAAAGAATGATGCCGAAACTGATCACGAAGAGGAAAAGGAATTGGTTGAGTCACTGGCTACTGAAGGATGCAATGGTAGAAATGGTGAATGGAGAAAAATTCGGGGTGGAAGAAGGTATCAGATGATAGACAGTATTAAGATACCTGTGTATGGTTCATATACGGTGACTAAGAGGAAGGCAGAAATTGGAAATATTGGAGAATGCTGGGTTTGCAGTGGGAGACCTGTCCTTGGACAAGAAGTGTTAATAATAATAATAATAATAATAATAATAATAATAATAATAATAATGCAATGGCAAAGGAAGCTTTCAACAGAAAAATAAGCGTCTTTTGCGGATCTCTGGAAAAAGAACTAAGGAAGAGACTAGTGAAGTGAAGTGCTTCGTGTGGAGCGTGGTAGTAGGGGAGAGTCGGGTAGTATCGGACAGTGAGTTTCTTTCATCTACCATCATATGGTAGTACCTGAATGACATGGTTACGTTTCTCTATGCGACATCACAGAAACGTAACCATGTCAATCAGGCACTATCATCATGTGGTTGATGAAAGAAACTCACTGTCCGATATTACCCGATGTCCGATACTACCCGACTCTCCCCTATATGGGGAAGAAACATGCCGTTACGGTGAAGTGAAGAGAAACGATTAGAAGCATTTGGAATGTGGATATGGAGAAGAATTAGGTGTGTGAAATGGACAGACAGAATAAGAAATGAAGCTGTGTTGGAGAGAGTGGGTGAAGAAAGAATGATGTTGAAACTGATCAGAAAGAGAAAATGGAATTGGGTGGGTCACTGACTACTGTAGGATGCACTGGTAGGAATGGTGAACGGGAGAAAAATTAGGGGTGGAAGAAGATATCAGATGATAGACAATATTAAGATACCTGCGGATGGTTCATATGCGGTGACTAAGAAGAAGGCAGAAATTGGAAATATTGGAGAATGCTGGGTTTGCAGTGGGAGACCTGTCCTCGGGCAAAAAATGTGAATAATAATAATAATGGAAGCTTTTAACAGAAAAAGAAGCATCTTTTGCGGACCTCTGGAAAAAGAACTAAGGAAGAGAGTAGTGAAGTGAAGTGCTTCGTGTGGAGTGTGGTATTATATGGGGAAGAAACATGTCATTACGGTGAAGTGAAGAGAAACGATTAGAAGCATTTGGAATGTGGATATGAAGAAGAATCAAGCGTGTGAAATGGACAAACAGAATAAGAAATGAAGCTGTGTTGGAGAGAGTGGGTGAAGAAAGAATGATGCTGAAACTGATCAGGAAGAGAAAAAGGAATTGACTGGGTCACTGGCTACTGTAGGATGCACTGGTAGGAATGGTGAACGGGAGAAAAATTCGGGGTGGAAGAAGATATCAGATGATGGACTATGTTAAGATACCTGTGCATGGTTCATATGCGGTGACTAAGAGGAAGGCAGAAATTGGAAATATTGGAGCATGCTGGGTTTGCGGTGGGAGACCTGTCCTTGGACAAAAAGTGTGAATAATAATAAAAATAATAATAATAATAATAATAATAATAATAATAATAATAATAATAATAATAATAAGGAATCTTTTAACAGAAAAAGGAGCATCTTTTACGGACCTCTGGAAAAAGAACTCTTTGGAAGAGACTAGTGAAGTAAAAGTGCTTCAGGTGAGCGTGGTAGTATATGGGAAGAAAGATGCCGTTACGGCGAAGTGAAGAGAAACAATTAGAAGCATTTGGAATGTGGATATGGAGAAGAATCAAGCGTGTGAAATGGACAGACAGAATAAGAAATGGAGCTGTGTTGCAAGGAGGCAAGAAAGTGAGTGGGTGAAGAAAGAATGATGCTGAAACTGATCAGGAAAAAAAGGATTTGACTGGGTCACTGGCTACTGAAGGATGCACTGGTAGGAATAGTGAATGGGAGAAAAATTCGGGGTGGAAGAAGATATCAGATGATATACAATATTAAGTAAGATACCTGTGCATGGTTCGTATACGGAGACTAAGAGGAAGGCAGAAATTAGAAATATTGGAGAATGCTGGGTTTAAAGTGGCAGACCTCTCCTTGGACAAAAGTGTGAATAATAAAATAATAATAATAATAATAATAATAATGATAAATTTCAAGAGGTTTATGATAGCAACGCTAGCCTACATGTTTCATCATGTTTTGTTGTATCCCTAACATATTCTCTTTGTATGATGCTCTTATATAAAAGAGAATTCAGGTGACACACAAAAGACTGGGAATCTGACAGACCGACATGGCCTCTCCCCCTTACTTGTCGCTTCATGTTGAAATATGTTCAGCTATTTAGACCGGAACAGCGCGGACATCGATTTCTATTTTACTTGCAAGTTAAGGTTAACAAGAAAGTGCTTATACTAATTAATGATCAACGTAGTTGTTGTTTTCTCTGCATAAATTAACCTATAATATAAATTCCTGTGTAAATTCATCCAGTAAATTAGTATTTCACTTCATCAAAGTTCATTTTTCCGAGTAGAGTGACATATTAATCCAGTCCGTAGCATCAACCTCGCAAATTCAAGAGCAATAATTAAGAATAAATCCGTAATAGAAACAACAACAACAACCAAATTTCTTGGCTTACAAATCGATAATGTGTTAAATTTGAAAAACCATATTAACGAAATTACCTCCAAACTAAATTCACCATGTTTTGTTATTAGATCTGTGCAAGAGATAGTAAATGTCAATAACTTAAAAAACAATATACTTTTTATACTTCCACTGGGTAATGAGTTTTGGGATAATATTCTTGGGAAATTCTACAGATAGTAACAGTATATTCCTACTGCAAAAAAGAGCAATTAGAATAATAATAGGTGCCAAATCTAGGGAATCATTGGAAACATTTTCAAGAAACTACCGATAATGCCCTGACGCGTCCTTTTTGCCACTTGTCAGTATATTAATTTTGCATGAATAAACTTTGTCAGTATGTTAATTATGTAATCGTGAAAACTTTGTAATTAATGCAAAAATTCGTAGCATAAATATTCGTCAAAAATGACTTTCATACTTCATCGGCAAGTCTATCGTGCTATCAAAAAGGAGTGCGTTATATGGCAGTAAAAATTTTAATAGCCTCTCTATGGGTATAAAAATCAAACTCAAAACATAAGATTATTCAGGGCCAAATTAAATGAGCACCTAATTTCTTACGCCTTCAATTCTGTTGGTGAATTTATGATATTCAACAACGCTTATGAATATTTTTGTCTTGTATTTAGTATTGATACTAAACCTTTGTGTTGTACTAGTAGACTATATTGTAAAACTCTTCTGTATAATATTTCTACTAGACTGTGACTATAATTTAGGGGTTGGGTGCAAGAAAGGCATTTCTCTCTAATGCAAGTTTTGAGAAAATTGATGTTGAAAATTTAAACCGTAATAATGTGATCTATGCACGCACTTTACATTTTGGGTACTCCTGACCTCTGTGATCACAGTATTGAACTACAACTTGGTGATCATATGCATAATAGGCAATGGTCCAAGAGACCTGGTACTTTTAATATAAACATCTTTAAAAAAATGTATAACAGATCAGAGAACTCAATAAATCGTTTTACTCAAAGAGGGCACATCCTCTAAAATGCCCTTCTTACACCCAGCCCCTCAATTAACCTTTGTGCGAGATCGTGCGTATTTGCTTGAGTTTTTTCGCACAGAACCAATACGCGGTAAGTGTGAAATACCACATTCAGTATTCCCAACGTAACACACATAACAATTTCCCTCTTCTTACCAGCTTAAGCGCGACATTTATTTTACTGCTTTAGGTTTTTAACATATTATTTTTAGAGACGTTCAACATAGTAATAATTATAAATTGAAACTTACCACTGCAATTTCACCTAAATTGCAATGTTAATTATTGTTTTTAAATACTTGCAAAAATTAAGTAAAGTCTACTACTCCACGAAACTTATTGCATTCCTGATATAAGTAACATTAAGGAAGCCGTGAAAAAATCAACAAGATTCCAGATCCGGATGTTATTACTGCAATATGTTATATAAATAATATTGTTAAAATATTAAAATGAAAAATAAATCATTACATAACCTTACCGTTTGTTTTAAGTTCGCATTTATAGACTGGGGGAAAAAAAGACAGACTTATATCACGGCCTGTATTGGAGTATAGTAAACACAAAACATTTTATAGCAACAATGTTGAAGAAAGATATTTAGTTTTCCGAAGTTGCCGTCATTAAACAGAAACCAACATGGAGATTTCATTGCAACTAACTAGAAATTCGTCTTTCAGGTATGTAATAAACGATCTTCGCACATAAAATAATACGATACACGAGCGGTATGTTTGTTTTCATGTTCTCGAAATTAAAAAAGCTCAACTACGTTTCGCTTTTTCAGTCTTTCCTCGACCATGAAAACGTCAACATACCGCTCTTGTAACGTATATTACTATTAAATTGAAAATGTATCCTATAGGCTAATAGGCTATATGCTTATAATGTTAATAAAACAACAGAAAAGAAATGGTAGGAAAATTAAAATTTCACAGTACTATAATATTTCACAACATATAAAAATATGGACATTGCGATAGTTGTTTTCTGTACGGTCCGACAAGGTTTAATAAACTAGTGTAAGAAATGAAACTTTGCTAAGTTAAGGCTTAAGATTTTCTGGTACTAAGATTTTTTTACATGAACCATATTCTAGCTGTAAAGCGATGTACAAATACCATGGAATGTAAACAACTGCAATAAAATACAATACAAAAGTAAGCTTTGGCAATGTCTTAATAGCCATCAATCGCCGCAATCAAAGCAGCCTCATTCTTGACCCCACTGTCCGTTTGAGAAGGATGATCAACAAGTCAATAACGTTAACGATGAAAAGAAGTCTATTTACAACCCATGTATTCCTCACTTCAGAGAGAGATACAAAATGAATATTAATACATGGGAAGTGAAAGGACTTTTTTTGGCGCTAGGGAACTTCATGTAAGTTAACCAAAACCATTCTCCTTTCTCTTAAATTTTCTAATGAGGACATTAACAAAATTTGTCTAATGGTATTGAGAGATTCATTATCCATTTTACACAATCATTCATAATACTTAATATATATTATATTTATTTATATATATATATATATATATATAACTTAATTTCATTACTCTTCAATGTATTTATATCTCATGTTTCTCCGAAACCAAATTGTAGTTATTTTTAAATTTATCATTGTTCCGTATTCTCTCCGAAATCATATTGTATTTTTAAGTTAACCTCTGTTTTGTATTCTGGATCCTAGTGGTCAGCCGTAGATTTGCCAGATGTCCCAAATTGTGGAATTTATGTGGTACTTTAATTATGGGACAATTGTCGATGTTTAAATGAAAAGATAGCCTACTCCATCCTTTCTAAACTTACATCGAAATGCGAAAACTTGATGGAACATGAGAGAAGTGGGATTATCATGACGCAGACTTCCATCGTACCTGGAATTCGGACTCAGGTGTCCAGGTTTCCTTCCTAATTACCGATCCTGCTAACCTACTTCCGTTCCTCTAGTCTTTCTCTCATTCATTAAAAAAGCAGATGACTGAAGTATTGACACTTGGGTGCGTGTACAGACCTGATGGCCAGCATCAAGTACAATTAATTATGAACTAAGTCAAAGCACACGAGGATGAATGTGTGTGTGTGTGTCTCTCTCCTTTCTCTCACGCACACGCATAATTATTCCGGCTGTACATACCTGGTCAGACGGGTCCGAGACGCGCTCCTGTCGCTCCGATGTCTGGACGCTAACTGTTGTTGTTTGGTGGAGAAACTGACTGTTTTGTGCATCGCGGTAACGAAAGAGAAAGAATTACAACAATATCCAGGTCAGCTTCTCTATTCTTCTGGAAGAGAGCCGGCGAGAGGTCGGATTTAAACGACTGCTTTAACATATTCTTCCCTCCCCCGCGGCGCCTCTCCGTGATTGAGCCTACAGTTCAGTTCCGCTTGTTTCCGTAGGGATGACTTCTGTCTCGTCTTCGTGATTCAGACAGAATATACAGTCACGAAACTTGAGTTGTGAGGGTACTAGAAACAATAGACTGTGCAGGTACTATTTCGCATTGTCTGTAATGTAGCGATAGTAGCGATCCTAGTGGTTAGCAACTATCTATGGATGCATATTTACTACGTATTGAGCTTCGGGACTGTATATACTAGACTGTGGTGGAAGTCTGCAGAGTTTTCAGGCTCGCGAGACTGTCAGAAGTGGAATTCCTCTACACATAATGGTCATCTTTCCCCAAAGAGCGGAATCTTTCACTGCACTTGTCAACACTAGTAAAAATGAGACCTCATTACGGGCCGTGGAGGTGGCAAGTGAAGGCTTCCACTGTTTCTACAAAATAAGACATTAGTAGTAGTAGGGATGTCAATCCTACGTGCCTGCCGCCTTTACCCAAAAGGAAACACCCTCTGGTAGAGGCTGAATGAACACCAGGACCTGGTTCAGGTTTTTTCCGGGGTTTTCCTCAACCCAACACGAGCAAATGATGGGTAACTTTCGGTGCTGGACCCCGGTCTCATTTCACCGGCATTATCACCTTCTGAATATCATTCAGACGCTAAATAACCTAGATGTTAATACAGCGTCGTAAAATAACCTAATAAAATAAAATAAACACCAGGTACAGTCTTGCACAACCGTTTACGAAAAACATAAATTATACAGGGTGATTCGCGAGTATTCATTTCTTTTTGGAGTTTATTTCATTTAATATATTTTGAGCAAAAAAATGTCATATAAACATAGTTCCTAATCTCAATATTTTCAGAGTTACACTAATATAAAGTTGTTTGTAAAATACGTTTCTCTTTAGTTTGAAGGTGACTCCAAGTTAAAAGAATAATACAAATGAATCAGTTATTGTTGAAAGGAACCAAGTCCACGTTTGAAAGTTTTGAGATAATCTAAAAATTGTTTTGTCCTGAATAATCTATCGAATATTAAACCGAAAATTTTGTACACATATATTTTATGTTTACAATATATTTTAGTTTAATCTTTGATAGATTATTCACAAAACAGTTTTTTTCGATTATCTCAAAACTTTAAAAAGTGGACTTGGTTCCTTTCAACAATAACGGGTTCGATTGAAATAGAATATTAACCATTCAGAAGTATCATTTCTTTAATTGGCAAGTATTATGAAGCTAAAAATGTGCTGTGAACTCCTTAGTTGCTTCGTACAGACATCTTTTTCTATTTTTAACTAGAAAATTACATTATTCTTACGCACTTATCACAACAATTATTACAAATCACACCACTTCCACCGACTTAATTATTTGCAGTTCAATTTTGCATCCTAATTTACAGTCTTGGAGAGTTTACAACACATTTTAAAAATTGTCGCCGTCCGCTTGAGTACATTTGGCCGCACGCTTGTGAACGGCACTCGTCGCTCTACGTAACTGCATACGGCTATCTTTGATTTCCGTAGCTCTCGCGCTGGCTGCTGACTGCACGCTGACCAAGATCACGCGTTCACAGCAATGCGTTCCAATAACGAAACGTAACTCTGTAAATATTGAGATAGGACCCATGTTTATATGACATTTTTTGCTCAGAATGTCTTCGGAAATAAGCTCCGTAAAGGACGGTAAATCCTCGTGAATCACTCTGTATATTGCTGTTGAACGCCTGGCTCTGTAGTCAGTATGCAAAACGGAGTGTCTCAGTGTTCTGGTTATCGAATATTCGAGTTATTTCTCACTCTTTGTGGGTGGACGGCAAAGACAGACCACATTGAGCCATACAGGAGATCCAAGAGCCCTTGTAAGGACGCCATTATCATCGTTAGGCCTATCGTTTAATTGATAAATTCTTCCTCTCTCATTATAATCAATCAATCAATCAATCAGTCAGTCAATCATCCATCGATTCATCCATCTATTGACTCATTGATTTATCCATCGATTCATTGATTCGTTCATCTATGGATTATTGACTGATTCGTTGATTCTCTGCTTGGTTCATTCATTCATTAATTGATTCATTAGCTGAATCATTCATTTATCCTAGTATTATACAGGGACATCATTTTATTTTTACTTCAATTTTTATTGTACCTGAGTTTTTTAATGCACTTCACTCCCACCCCCTCTACTAGTAAACTTCCAACCGTTCTCCACACAGAACCAAGCGTATACAGCCAGTCACCTTACGGTCATAGTAAAAAGTACTGAGTTAGTGAGTATAGTACGTTCCAGAAATATGTTCGCGTTTTCCAATGACGAAAGAGCTTTCAATATTGAATCATATTTTCGCACAGGTACTGCCGTCCGTTTGCCTACGTCACATCCCGATGTCCCCCACCCGTTTCTGCTCGGCCCTCTGTAAAGGCTAGTGGCTGGGCTGTCTTAGCTCTTTTCTGTAAACATTAATATTATACAACTGTTTAAAGTAACTAAAATAAAGGGACCTCGTTAATTAATTGTCACGTGATTTCCCTCCTTTCTACGACCCTGTGACAAAACCACTTGGACGGACAGTAGATAGCATGTCTGGGTAATTTTTCTTTTCGGATCGGGTAGAAGTGAAATTGAATTTACAGTACGTAAGGTATTCTTTTATAGAGTAGGTACAGAATTATTTCAACATGAGTTACTAGTACTAAGGACGAAACTGGTAATTGGAATTAGGTACAATAGTCTGTAGTGCGATAATATGCAAAAAAGAACTGAAGCCTGTATCGAAATGAACAGCCACCATTCTCAAAAATGTGTTTAAATATCCATATTATGATTATTTTTCAATTTAACTTCATTCTCTAAATTGTACGCTAATGTGCTGTAGACATAGAACATACACTGCATAATGAATACGTCCAAATGGATAGCTCAGTTCGCGAGTAAAAACACTTATTGTTAATACTGTACTGTATTTTGATTAAAGAAAAACATAATGAAAATTATCAAACTTAAAATCGCGATATTTCCTACTTTACGTAAATGGATGAACTACTTTTCTTCCCTTCTGTACCTAATAAAGTGATTTGTTTGTATTTTACGCCAGTATCATCGAACTCCAGTCGTG
The DNA here is from genome assembly GCA_025594305.2 of Periplaneta americana. Classification (NCBI taxonomy): domain Eukaryota; kingdom Metazoa; phylum Arthropoda; class Insecta; order Blattodea; family Blattidae; genus Periplaneta; species Periplaneta americana. The sequence continues at coordinate 25,133,447 of JAJSOF020000029.1, read as the reverse complement.
GAAGGGGGTATCAAACGGTGTTTCCGCTTTTCAACCGTTAATCCAAAGGTATAGCCGGGTTAATATTAGAAATGTTAGTAAAAATAAAATGATGTCCCTGTAGTTGGTATCAAGAGCAAAACAAGCATCGTGAAAGTACACGCTTTAGAGCTTTGAAATGATTTTGACATCTTTCATATAATCCGTTTATCACGAATGTTATTTCGTTATTTTAATTTATTAACAACATGAATGTTGTTTTTCATCACGAAAACTTTTACAACAAAAAACAAACGAAATTTGTACAATAGATATGTACTTACTTTCTTCGCAGTTTGAGGCCACTACAAATTATGTTATAATAACTTGTGTTACCGACAGAAACAATGCGTACAGTCTCGTCTATTTCTCAGTAAATGGCAATAATTTCTCACACTCAAAGCATTAACTGGAACCAGAGCGAAACCATTTACGTTCCGAGTTGCATGTCATAAAGTAGTGAAGATTTAAACTGCAAAGCGAGATTGTTCTACAGATCTGGAGGATTAACTGAAATATAATGTTACGGAAATACACTTCATCATTATACACTTTAACAACCACTAAATAAACTGCTAGTCTGATATTAATGAAACCACTGTTTGATGCATAGTATCTTTCTCCTGCTAAAGTTACAAACCTCCAATAAATTTCAAACCAAACTGATTATTTATTTCAGTTCAAATAAGTAAAAATAAACAAGATCTAATGCGCATAGTGTCTAATCGCAACTAATGTCCAACAAATTAAGTCTAATGGTAATAGGTCTAAATGGCAAGGATATCTAATATAAGGCAAACTCGGCTAATTTCGCAGTATTAAGGTTTTCTGTCTATAATTATAACCAAAAATGCTTGAAAAAATTTCCTTAATGCAGTAGTTAATCACTAGATATAATTGTATTGGTTGGTATAAAAATTTTATTTTTTTAAGTGTATCCCAACAGGGAAATAGCTCCATCTAAAACATGAGATTATATAGATAAACACAATGTAATATTTGTTACTCAGTCAAATGACAAATCAATGTAAAATAATGACTTATATTATATGGTCATTAAGTTTTATATACATGAATTACAAATTGCAAACGTTTTCGCCCATTCAGGCATCTTCAGGCACAATTATACAATATCTCAATATCAAGCTGTGTAGCCATTACATTGGTGGTAGATAAACTGTTTAAGATTAATGGTGTACAAAACATCTCTATAATTAAAATGTAATATTACAAGTCATAAAATTAAAATAATGTTAAAAACCACGCAGTGTTGTAATTAAACTTCATAATATTCTGTGGAACTCTTGTTCAGTAGAGTCCAATGAGTGATGAATTATGTGTTGTTTGAACGTGGCAACTGTATAGATCACTATAAAACATCCTATGTTTGAAGAAGTTATGTCGTTTGAACGTGGCAACTGTATAGATCACTAAAACATCCTATGTTTGAAGTAGTTATGTCGTTTGAACGTGGCAACTGTATAGATCACTATAAAACATCCTATGTTTGAAGCAGTTATGTCGTTTGAACGTGGCAGCTGTATAGATCACTATAAAACATGCTATGTTTGAAGTAGTTATGTCGTTTGAACGTGGCAACTGTATAGATCACTATAAAACATCCTATGTTTGAAGTAGTTATGTCGTTTGAACGTGGCAACTGTATAGATCACTATAAAACATCCTATGTTTGAAGTAGTTATGTCGTTTGAACGTGGCAACTGTATAGATCACTATAAAACATCCTATGTTTGAAGTAGTTATGTCGTTTGAACGTGGCTGTATAGATCACTATAAAACATCCTATGTTTGAAGTAGTTATGTCGTTTGAACGTATAAAACATCCTATGTTTGAAGTAGTTATGTCGTTTGAACGTGGCAACTGTATAGATCACTATAAAACATCCTATGTTTGAAGTAGTTATGTCGTTTGAACGTGGCAACTGATCACTATAAAACATCCTATGTTTATATGTCGTTTGAATCACTATAAAACATCCTATGTTTGAAGTAGTTATGTCGTTTGAACGTGGCAACTGTATAGATCACTATAAAACATCCTATGTTTGAAGTAGTTATGTCGTTTGAACGTGGCAACTGTATAGATCACTATAAAACATCGTTTGAACGTGGTTTGATCACTATAAAACATCCTATGTTTGAAGTAGTTATGTCGTTTGAACGTGGCAACTGTATAGATCACTATAAAACATCCTATGTTTGAAGTAGTTATGTCGTTTGAACGTGGCAACTGTATAGATCACTATAAAACATCCTATGTTTGAAGTAGTTATGTCGTTTGAACGTGGCAACTGTATAGATCACTATAAAACATCCTATGTTTGAAGTAGTTATGTCGTTTGAACGTGGCAACTGTATAGATCACTATAAAACATCCTATGTTTGAAGTAGTTATGTCGTTTGAACGTGGCAACTGTATAGATCACTATAAAACATCCTATGTTTGAAGTAGTTATGTCGTTTGAACGTGGCAACTGTATAGATCACTATAAAACATCCTATGTTTGAAGTAGTTATGTCGTTTGAACGTGGCAACTGTATAGATCACTATAAAACATCCTATGTTTGAAGTAGTTATGTCGTTTGAACGTGGCAACTGTATAGATCACTATAAAACATCCTATGTTTGAAGTAGTTATGTCGTTTGAACGTGGCAACTGTATAGATCACTATAAAACATCCTATGTTTGAAGTAGTTATGTCGTTTGAACGTGGCAACTGTATAGATCACTATAAAACATCCTATGTTTGAAGTAGTTATGTCGTTTGAACGTGGCAACTGTATAGATCACTATAAAACATCCTATGTTTGAAGTAGTTATGTCGTTTGAACGTGGCAACTGTATAGATCACTATAAAACATCCTATGTTTGAAGTAGTTATGTCGTTTGAACGTGGCAACTGTATAGATCACTATAAAACATCCTATGTTTGAAGTAGTTATGTCGTTTGAACGTGGCAACTGTATAGATCACTATAAAACATCCTATGTTTGAAGTAGTTATGTCGTTTGAACGTGGCAACTGTATAGATCACTATAAAACATCCTATGTTTGAAGTAGTTATGTCGTTTGAACGTGGCAACTGTATAGATCACTATAAAACATCCTATGTTTGAAGTAGTTATGTCGTTTGAACGTGGCAACTGTATAGATCACTATAAAACATCCTATGTTTGAAGTAGTTATGTCGTTTGAACGTGGCAACTGTATAGATCACTATAAAACATCCTATGTTTGAAGTAGTTATGTCGTTTGAACGTGGCAGCTGTATAGATCACTATAAAACATCCTCTGTTTGAAAGATCACTATAAAACATCCTAGTTTGAAGTAGTTATGTCGTTTGAACGTGGCAGCTGTATAGATCACTATAAAACATCCTCTGTTTGAAGTAGTTATGTAGACGTGAGACGACCTGCTGCTGTTGGAACTGTAGCTAGTATCTGATTATATGAGTATGAGATTATGTGTCTGTGTTTCAGGAACTCGTGTAACTTCGCAGCACTGCTCGGGTAATTTCGCAGTAATACTTGTGCAATTTTCAAGAATACTCTTTTTAGCTCAAAACATGTTTTAATGCAATCTAATCATCAGCACATGTTTAGACACATGAACTGGACACACATTAGCAAACCAGGCGATAAATATAGAACAACTGGGCTTGAATTATTAACATTAATAACAGGAAGAGGCTTGCACTCAGTTCTGCCTTCTCATACACACTTCCTAGCACATCATAAAAATCGTTAAAATTCGAGCGAGTTGAGGCTGTTACTCTATGGTAGGACAGATTTTCTGGCTGGCGCATACTTAGCCCATAACGCTTCTTAAAATAAGTTCGAATCTGCGTGCCACTCGAACTGTTCTGCCGGCAACTAGCGGAAACTGGTTAAGAAATTGAGTATGCACTTAGTGATTCAAGACGGCGTTCACCCGTCGGATCCCGGCCACTTAGTCACTCGTAATGAGTGCATCTCTGTACATAGTGCGTTGGACATTGTGCCACTGTCACATATTCTGTAACACAATACATGAGGGTAGGCCACCAAAGGGAAAACTGAGAGATAGAACTTAAACTGAGAGGGTTCCATCCGGCATCGGAACTGGAATCCGGTTTGGCTGAGTGTATAAAGCGTCAGCATGTAGAGCTGAAAACCCGGGTTCGAGTACCAGTGCCAGAGAGAATTTTTCTTTATTCTATCCATCCTTCATCACGTATGGATAGAATAAACCTAGGAATAGAAATGAAGAAACTGAGCTACTCGCCAGATATACATGCAGACGATGAAGGCTAGGTAAAAGGAAAACAGCAAATGGGTAACGACGACAAGCCGTTTCGTCATGTCACCCACTTAACGTCTGGAATGTCTTCGATCTTGTTGTAATTGAATTGCAACTTGTATATTAATTATGTGGAAGGCTGCCAGATAAATCGACAGTTGTTAGAGGCAAAGGTTTTAAATTACTCGTATCAGGCATATAAGGAACATGGTGAAATGAACGTCTATTGAAGAGCGCTTAGGTATAGACTACGCCAGTGATGTCAACTGATGCCCATAGGAGCAAGCGCACGCTTTAGAGCCCAGGAGAGCCTGAGCGCTTTACATCAGAAAGGAAAGAGACAGACGAAAGAGGTAGTATATGCCGTTTGATCGAGCTATATTCAAGGATGGCCAGCACTGATTCAATAGATAAAGGGAAGAGAATTTATTAAAACTATATCCATGTTAATTTTTAGATTTGTCTGAGAAGTATAAGTGCATTATAAGAATGTAAGTTTTAATTTTAATGTTCATTTTTCACAAGTTTGCTTTTTTATTCAAAAGGAATATTTTCTCAAATTTTTTACAGAAAAGTGAAATTTTCAGATATGTTTGTTTAGTAGCCTTACAGGTACTAAAATAATGTTTTCGTAAATCTAATATATCATAAATACGAATTACTGAAGATAGTGTATTAAAATGTTTGAAAATATTGGCATGGAAAATGTTTGTTAGGAAATGAATTAACAAAGCAAATACTGTTACATCACAAACAAAAGATATGTGCCTATGTGCTAGTAAAACGTCAACTCTATAGCTTCAGCAGATTTCGAGATAATTTAATATTCTCATAACAGAAATTTGCGCACCAATATCACCTAAAAGCATAATGCGATAAGAGTTTTGTTATGTAATATTAGTTACAGTTAAAACATATACCTAGGCAACTTTGCTTTGTACTATAATATTGTTTTGATTACTTTTATAAGGCTATAGATACCATCAATATCAATTTCAAGTTATCATGTCATATTCATTGTCTTTCTTTGGGATAACACTTTCTTTATGAATGATGTGTTTAATTCACTTAGTACAGTATAGTTGTAGTTATTATGGAATTTGTGTGAATATTCCCTTCTTTACTCTTTATTATGTTATTAACGTTTAAAACACAACTGCAATATTAGGCTAAGAAATTGGTGTTAGTACTTTTGTTTTACAGACAATATAGAAAATAACAAACAGAAAGAAGCCATATAAAAATAACGACATAAAATTTCACGGTCCGTTTGAAGTTTGTGCACCACTATTTTCTTAATCCAACAGGCTGCTTATTCCTCCTAGCATACCTAGCGCTTAATGCCCGCGCACGACGTCAAGGTCAGAAAAATGCGCTTGCTTTGACATCACTGTGCTCTTGTGCTCAAATGACGAAGATGAAAAGATAAGAGCACCGTTTATCCGGCTGGGTCGCACAGTTGCCTGCTAATAATGTACTATTATGGTGTTCATCTCAAGTGTGACTTCTTTTCTGATGCTAGGATTTTTTTCATGTTTTCGAGATAATGTTATAATATAGAGCTTTCAGTAATAAGTAGATAACGATTTTAAGTATAGTGGTAGTTGTTACCATGTTGACTTTTGTGGAAAATTGGACTTCAAGATAGAAAGTTTTTAATGTACAGAACTTATTATTGAATGGTAAAAGTACGGTACAAGGTTTTTCTGCTTACCTATATATTCAAGAGTCTATATTACTATAAATTGAGAGAAATTATAACGATGCCTCTTTTAATTGTAAGTTACTTTAAAACTATTAGTGTGAATTGGAGTTTGAACATAGCGCAATTTAATGAGACGTATTTGTCATCTCATCCAATAAATTATATACCGTCTCAGGCAGTGGCGGTGCGTCAATAAGAACACAAGAGCACGTGAACATCTTGTTTCCATTAATGCACGACTAGTTTTATTATTAATGTTGTGTTGACGTACTGGGAATGTATAACATCTGAATCGAGTAGTTTAAACTTCCCGAAACTTTCACAGACTTATTGCATAAATTTGGCAACGTACGTTCGCATGAAAGTCTTGCTCTTTTCAAGGAGGTTACACGACTTGACACGCATGCGCGGGATGAAATTATCTGTAGCTGGCCGCTTATGACTCGTCAAGAGCACAAGGCGTTAAGTGAACATTGAATCTATCCTGCAGATGTCAGGTGCGTCGATGTATTCTCGAGGTGGTAAATAGTCTATACTTTAGTCTATAGGTGTCAATATCTCTCACTGTCAGAATTTTTATTTTGTTTGTTTGTTTTTTTTTTAAGATGTTTTTATTAAAAGTACCAGGTCTCTTGGACCCTTGCCTTTTACAAAAATACGATTTCATAAATTGAAATGTAAATAGGTTTTGTTAAAGAAAATTGATTACTAAGACCGTCAAAGACGGAAGTATTTGTTTGAGTTTATGTTATGTCTCTTAGTAAGGGGTTGGCATGATGAAGTAGCTTGTTCCTGTATGTAGTCTGTAGATCTTGAATGTGAGCAACCAGGAAGGGTATATGAAGTTCACTGTAGAGTTTGACATTGTTCGTGAGGTAGTGTGCACCAGTGATTGTTCTGCAGACGGCTCTTTGAATTCCTTCCAGACTCTTCAGGTGGCGAGGATGAGCTTGGCCCCATATCTCACAGCAGTAGTGGATGTATGATCTGATGACTGATGTATACAGCAGGACTTTTGCTTTCCTTGAAGTCAGACTTTTGAAAAGTGGATAGAGTGCCATGTATCTTTGAAATGCTTTGTCTCTTATGTTTTGAATGTGAAGCCTGTAAGATAAACATTTGTCTAGAAGTACTCCAAGATATTTAACTGATGTGGTAAAAGATATTATTTGATACTCAGTTGGTCTATAATCCTGGGAAAACGTTTAGTAAAGACCATCAATTGAGATTTTTCGCCGTCGACTTTTAACCTTCATTTGGTTGACCATTGTGTTAATATATTTAGGGCATTTTGCATGTTCACACAAGCTGCATGAATATTAAAATGTCTGGTAAACATGACAGTATCATCAGCATAGAGACTATGTAGGCAGTCCGGCATTGTAGGCATATCCTGGACATAAATGGAGTAAAGAACAGGTGCAAGAATAGATCCTTGAGGAACGCCTGCTTCGATGTTTCTGGAAGTAGAGAGGGCTGCTCCTATTCGAACTTGAAATTTACGATTTTGAAGGTAGTCAGCCAGCAGATGAATGTAAATATCAGGGAAGTTTAATTGATGTAGTTTGTATATCAAACCATTGTGCCATACCTTATCAAACGCCTGTTCAAAGTCCAGAAAGGTAGCAACTGTATGGCTATGTTGTTGAAAGCCATGTTGTATAAAAGATGACAATCTAAACAAAGCATCTGTGGTACTATGAAGACTCTTAAAACCAAATTGAAAGTGTTATTTTGTATTGGTGTGTGTACAGTGCTGCTACTGGAATGTAGTTTGTGAATTACTATACGTCAGAGTAATTTAGGTAGCTGTCATGATATAATGACATCCTACAAGACAAACGTGGTGAGAAAACTGAAATAAAATAATTGGGGTTTTATTATTATTATTATTATTATTATTATTATTATTATTATTATTATTATTATTATACATTGTGAACTTATAGATCTTTTTTTCGATAACGATTGTTAGAATCAAGATATTTATATTAAACCTATATTTTAACTAATGATTTGAAGTTACTTTCGGTTTTTGGAACAGAAAATTGTGAACACACGCAATATTTCATCATGAGCCGCCACTGGTCTGAAGCAATCTATTCCTTGCAAGTAGATATTCCTCGATTTCTCTGCATCGCGCGCCCTTTGCTGAACGACCAGATACATATTAATCTGACGTAGCTTCTAGCTCATATAATCCATCCTAATATTTGAACACTCATCTGGTTGTTTAAGTATAATTAATTATATCATCACAAAAAGTTGTATAGTGATAACAAGTAGCCTGGGCAATTGAATTTATCTTTGTGCATAAATCAAATTGAGGCACGCTCTGGCCTATTCTGAGCCCTATACAGGGTATCCCATTTATCTTGCTCACCGAAAATATTTTTTCTTTGGTGCCAAATGAAAAATTGTTTCAAACAAAAGTTGTTTAAGTATAATGGGGAATTAATACTATGGACATATCTTCCTTATACTCTTGTTCATAAAGGAGATACGAGTAATGACTTAATTTCTTTAAATTACAACATGCACTTTTTACTCAAGGAATCTTTTAACCTCTTGAAGGCCTGTTCAAAAATGTATCATAGTGTACCATTCTAATACAGAAAACATTGAGGCATTACCGGACGAAGTTTGGTACAGATCCACCCAGTGGGTCTACAATCCGTAAATGGTACATTGATTTTATGGCAAGATTCTGCGATTTCATCCGTACCGACTACAGTTGCTGCAAGCCCTAAAACCAGAGGACCAAGTGCTACGAAGAAATTTCTGCATAAGTAAGCAGACTTTAATCGAAAACGATGATGAATTTATTCGTTCCGTGGTGTTTTCTGACGAAGCCACTTTCATCTTTCTGGTAAGGTGAACAGACATAATCTGGGGTTCGGAAAATCCGCGTACCTACGTAGAACTTGACTATAGGTTTGATGTGTGCCGTGTTACCAAGGTGGGAACTAAACTTTTTGAGTTTCTCTTTCCATTGGTACTATTTTCATGCACCTCAGATTCATAGAACGTAAATTACGTGTGTTCGAAACCGGAAAGGTCTTTTGTAGGAGCCCTGTAGTAGAGTAGCGAACACGCTTGTGATAGGAATATTTAAAATAAAACTCAGATATTTTTAGTTTGAAGGGCAAAAACTTCAAAAGAATCTTCACATATTTAAGAACGTTTTTGTCAGTCAACATACCATTGCACAAAAACTTAATTTAATAATCATTACAGCGTAAATATACATTTAAGAGTTTAATACATTCCTTCATACACATCACAATTATAGGAAATTCAGCAACATAAACTTAATAAATTACAAGTAAAAAAGAAAACAACTTACTTACTTACTGGCTTTTAAGGAACCCGGAGGTTCATTGCCGCCCTCACATAAGCCCGCCATTGGTCCCTATCTTGAGCAAGATTAATCCATTCTCTATCATCATATCCCACCTCCCTCAAATCCATTTTAATATTATCTTCCCATATATGTCTCGGCCTCCCTAAAGGTCTTTTTCCCTCCGGCCTCCCAACTAACACTCTATATGCATTTGTGGATTCGCCCATACGTGCTACAGGCCCTGCCCATCTCAAACGTCTGGATTTAATGTTCCTAATTATGTCAGGTGAAGAATATAATGCGTGCAGTTCTGTGTTGTGTAACTTTCTCCATTCTCCTGTAACTTCATCCTTCTTAGCCCCAAATATTTTCCTAAGCACCTTATTCTCAAACACCCTTAATCTCTGTTCCTCTCTCAAAGTGAGAGTCCAAATTTCACAACCATAAAGAACAACCGCTAATATAACTTTTATAAATTCTAACTTTCAGACTTTTCGACAGCAGACTGGATGATAAAAGTTTCTCAACCGAATAATAACAGACATTTCCCATATTTATTCTGTGTTTAATTTCCTCCCGAGTATCATTTATATTTGTTACTGTTGCTCCCAGATATTTGAACTTCTCCACCTCTTCAAAAGATAAATTTCCAAAAAAAAAAAAAAAAAAAAAAACACTTTTGCAAATTAACATTATAAATCCAAACATTTAAAACTGCATTCCTCGTGCCCACTCTTCGGCTTCCGTATTTAATAGGATTTCTACGGCCTTTCTTTGTATTTTCCAATCAAGCCAAACAATACAGTCTTGTTCTGAAGAATGAATTCAGAACTTTAACAACTATATTATTACATTCTGGCAAATAGCAATTAGGATTGAATTCAGAAATGCTTGGTTTTAATGGGAGAAGATGGTGAAATTTGACATTTATCCTAATTGATACATATTTTTGTTTTATGTAGAAATAACATTGCTCCAACAACTTAAATTCTAGATTAGACATTTTAAGACCCAAATATTGGAAAAAGAAATACAGGGACATCATTTTATTTTTACTAACATTTTTAATGTTAACCTTTAGAGAACCGGAAACACCACTTGCTCCCCCTCCAAGACTGGAGTTCGATGATACTGGCGTAAAACACAAATCACTCTACTAGGTATAGGATGGAAGAAAAGTAGTTCATCCATTTACGTAAACTAGGAAATATCGCGATTTTGAGTTTGATAATTTTCATTAGGTTTTTCTTTAATCAAAGTACAGTACTGTATTAAGAATAAGTGTGTTTACTCACGAAGTGAGTTATCCATGCGAACGTATTCATTATGCAGTGTATATTATACTGTCTACAGCACATTAGCGTACAATATAGAGAAAAAGTTAAATTGAAAAATAATCATAATATGAATATTTAAACACAACTTTGAAAATGGTGGCCGTTCATTTCGATACAGGCTTCAGTTCTTTTTTTGCATATTATCGCACTATAGACTATTGCATCTAATTCCAATTGCCAGTTTCGTCCTTCGTACTAGTAACTCATGTTGAAATAATTCTGTACCTACTCTACGTACTGTAAATTCAATCTTCACTTCTGCCCGACCCGAAAATATAAAATTACTCAGACATGCTATCTACTGTCCGTCCAAGTGGTTATGCCGCAGGATTGTAGAAAGGGGGAAATCACGTGACAGTTAATTACTTAACGAGGCCCTTTTATTTAAGTTAAATTAAACAGCTGTATAATATTACGTAAACTTTCAATTCCTAAGAGAAATTAATGTTTTCAGAAAAGAGCTAAGACAGCCCAGCTATTACAGAGGGGCGAGCAGAAGCAGGTGGGGGAAATCGGGATGCGACGTAGGCAAACGGACAGTACCTGTGCGAAAATATGATTCAATATTGAAAGCTCGTTCGTCACTGGAAAACGCGAACATATTTCTGGAACGTACTATACTCAGAAACTCAGTACTGCTTACTATCTGCGGTCTTGGTTCTGTGTGGAGTTGGAACTTCCTTAGTAGAAGGGGTGGGAGTGAATTACATTAAAAACTCAGGTACAATAAAGATTGAAGTAAAAATAAAATGATGTCCCTGTACCAAGATAAAGTCATTCATTAATGCCACAATCAATGTAGGCCTAATGCTCGCATAAGTAGTGGATCGTTTCTTTTCACGTTTATAATCACTTATTAATTTTTTTCTCGCCTTCTGACAGAGAAAACAAATGTGCGCCTCTCTGTAAACAGGTCGGAACACAACAGCATGACATTTTTCGTATTTACATTACATTCGTTCCCTGTATATTGAGTAGCGCACACTGGAATAACAATCACAGATTTGGCGGCAAGACGGACTCAAAGATTTTGTAATATATTACAAACTCTTTGGATAAAGACAGAGGCATTGAGATCACTGGACAGAGGCTCATTTGACGCCATCTGTAGACGAGTTGCGAAGTTGCCATTTATGGAATCTATGCGGTGTCGCCATCTGTGATGGATTTCTATAACTTCTAACAGCCCAACTTAAATAATTTCAATCAAAATAAATCTTCTGGAGGACCACACGAGAAGACCTTGTGGGCCGCATAAGGTCCACGGGTCGTCTGTTGGCAATCACTGATCTAGAGGTAGAACTCTCTCAAGATTGTATGAGCTTAAAGACAGAGTTTTCGTTTTTCTCACCAACCATCCCTTTCACAAAGCAAAGTGCATGGAAGATCAAATTTGGTATCAGATTTTGACTTATTTGGCAGACATTTTCTAAAAAATTAACACAAACATATATCTTCAGGGATCAGATATTAAGACCGTATCGAATCATTAATTAAAAACTTAAATTTTGGAAAACGTGTTTAAATAGCAATCAAACAGAGTACTTTGATGTTTTTAACAACTTCCTAGTAGAAAATCATCTTTCTTTGGACGAAAATGTCAAGAACCTGGTAAAAAAATGGGCTACTTGAAGGGACTTTGAAAAATCTTCAGAGAATATTTCCCTGCTATGTCCAATAATAATAATTGGACCCGTAATCCCTTGTGGAAGAGGCAGCAATTTTGGAATTCACATTAAACGTAAACGAAAAAGAACAGCTTCTGGACATTTCCACGGATTTTCAATTGCAGAGAAGTTATAAATCTTTTCCATTAATTAGTTTTTGGTTAAGTTTAAAGGAGGAGTTCCAGCATTAGCGAATAAAGCCATAATGACCTTATTACCTTTTTCATCCACATATTTGTGCCAGAGGTTTTTTTCCTCATATGTCTACCAAAAAAGTAAATCCTGAAATTGACTTTGTGCTGAAAGTGATCTGAGACTTCATTTAACTTCTTTGGTTCCTGATTTCAAAGCTCTGTGCTGTCGAAAGCAAACGCATCCTTCTCGTTGAATTTCAAATGAAGAGGTGAATAACTCTGTAATGGAAATTGTGAGGTTAATAATTAAGAGGGAAATTTAAAATATTGAAACTACACTGCAACTTAAGACGGTATGAAATTCTGTCATTACATAAATTATTTAAATAATATTAATACAATAATTCTCTCTGTATGTTTAAATTAAAATGTGTGAATTCTAATAATGTGACTTTAAATATAGGAAAATGCGTATTGTATTATTAACTTACCTACTTATTTTCGGTTTTAATGTCTTAAATAATAATAATGATTCATTTTAGCTGGCAGAGTTAAGGCCGTAAGGCCTTCTCTTCCACTCAATCAGCAAAAATATATACACATATGCATGAACTTACAAAGAATTCAACAATTTGATTTAGATGAGAGTTAGATGTAAACAAGAGTTATTTACAAATTAAACAACAAAATACTATGACCTATTAATTAAACACTGAAATAGACTGTGTAGCAGAATTAAGCTAAAATACATAGAATGTTAATATATTTCAAATAATGTTAGATAAGAGAAAGAGATTATTATGAGACAATTTTGAAAATACAGCACTATCAGGATGATGTCTAAAGAAAGAAGTAACAATATAGTCAGTGTTAGTTTAAATCAGTATGATTGGAGTGAAATGCTAATAAGGTTATCTTTTAAACTGTTTTTAAAGGTGTTTATTTTCTTGCAGCCCCTAATACTTTGTGACAAGGAATTCCATTGACGCGAGGTGGATACTGTAAAAGATTATGAACAACAAGATGTTCTATGAAGAGATATAGCCTACTTAGCGTGCCACAGATAAGTGATCTGGTATTTACGTCGTGGTTAGAATATAGATAAGAGAAACGAGACGAAAGGTAATTTGGTGTTTAGGTGTGCAGAATTCGAAAGAGTAAAGACAAAGAGTGTAAAGTTCTGCGTTATTTAAGTCGGAGCCACGAAAGACTTGCGAAGGACGGTGATATGTGATCATATCGTCGGATGTTGCACACGTATCTGACGCACATATTCTGAGCTCGCTGTAACTTGACTGACAGTTCAGAACTTAGGTCACTTAACAAAACGTCACAATAATCGAAGTGCGGCATTACTAGGGTTAAATGTAAAATAAATTTAATTTATAATTATTTGAACTTAAGTAGTTCAATATTTTAAACGGTATTGCGAAGTTTTTGGAGGGAAATCCTAAGGTAGGCCTATTTACCATAACTACAGCACCTTTAAGTTAGTTTCAGGTTGTTAAATATTATTTATATTAATAAGGAGTTCGCTTAATTCAGAGCTTTGTGAAAGGGGTTCGTGAGTCGAAAAAGTTTGGGAACTAATGATGTAGAAGACATACATTCTCAAAAAATATAAATGCACTGCGTGTTAGTTAAGTTAAAGTTCGGTATAGAAATTTCCTTAAGATGGCGAGTGACCCCTTGAAGGCGGTCAACACCATTGTTCATTCTATAACAGAAGAACGAAGGAGCTGAGGGCCCGGTAGGATGTCCGCGTGCTTACAAGTGACCCAGCAATAAAATCGAGCTCCTCGGTTGCACTTTATTTTTATCAAAGAAAAATATTTTAGCCTGATTTCTGCGAAAATAGCGGCCGGCGGGCGGTATCGAGGAACGGGATGGGGTGCTGTATTCCCCATGATGCCTGGATGCTGTAGCAACAAAATCGGAATCCCAGACACAAACTGATTTTCGAAAGAAAAATACCACGGCAAACTTGTATTTTGCGAACTTTCCCGCCGCCATAACTCAGCCGAATGTACAGTGGGAAGGAAGCTGATGCTTGGAACGAATAGAGCTTGTCGAACTCTATCTGTGGTGCAAAGGACAACCCTTTTCCTCCAGGCATATGAACGGTAGAGGACGGGAAAGTTAAAAAAAATGGTGTTTTTGACTTTTCAAAACAGACTTTTCTCTCTAACGGGAGTATCTGCATACACATCTTATATCTTATATTATAATCATGTATGAAGTATGTTGTACTGTACTTTAAAATAGTTTTCGAGTTTTGTTCCGTGAATTGGTCATAATTATGAAGTGATATAGAATATTATGTCAATAGGAGACGTAGCAAACTATAAGATAGCTACGCGCAGTGAAGAAGTAATGCAAGAATAAAGAAAAATAAAGAAGGCAGGAATTGACGATTCATACATAGACTAACTAATGCAAAACGTAAGTGTAATTCTCTATCCCCTACCGAGAGAAGTTAATGAATAAATATACTGCAGGGCAGGGTTGCAGAACTGGGGAAGAGAGGGGTGGAAGCCTGGGGAAAGAGTTCGTTTCTCCATCCACAAGGCCAGAGCCTTCAATGACGTTTGTGTGACGTTTGGCAAGCATACATTCTCTCTTATCTTCTCCCCCTACCGTACAATGACGCGAGGGTTGACGGGAAGAGATGAGTTACGAGTTCCGGCTTATGACGTGTGTGCTTCAATTGTAGCACAGTTTTGCTTCCCTGCTGTATAGGTATACTCACGTAATATAGTAATAAATAAATAAATAGATGAATATATAGACGGATAAAGGAATAAATAAATAAATAGATAAATAGGTAAATAAGTAAATTAAATAAATAAATAAATAAATAAATAAAGGAGGAAATAAATAAATAATTAACGAAAGAGAGAAATAAAGAAAGACATTATATATAACGAACTAAATAAAATAATAAATAAAAATGAATAAAGACATAAATAAATAAAGACAAAGAAAGAAATAAAGAAATAAATAATGAAACAAATAAATGAATAGATAGATAGATAAATAAATAAATAAATAAATAAACAAATAAAAATAAATAAGGAAATAAATAAGTAATTAAAGAAATAAAGAGAGAAATAAAGAAAGATATAAAATGATGAACTAAATAAAAAAATAAATAAAAATAAATAAAGACATAAAGAAATAAATAAAGACAAAGAAAAAAATGAATAAAAAATAAGGAAATAAACAAAGAAACAAATAAATAAATCAATGAATGAATTAATAAATAAGAAATAAATGAATAAATAAAGAAGTAAATAAATAAATAAACAAATAATTAAATGAATAAATAAATAAATAAATAAATAAATAAATAAATAAATAAGTGAATGAATAAAGAAAGAAATGAATTAATCACAAGTAAATAAATTAGTAAATAAATAAATAAGTAAATAAATAAATGTATGTGTAAGTTTGTGCTTCCAATTTTAAAGTTTCACTTAGATTCTAAATAAAAAAGAGATACAGAGAAATTGGAAGCAGCACAAATGAGATTTTTAAGACCATTATTAGGCCTCACGAGATTGGATCACCAAAAAATGTAGATATTCGCAAAAAATTAAAATTAGACAGTAGGCTATAACGGATGATGTGAAATGTTACCAGAAAAAATGGTTTCAACACATACAAATAATGGCCTCAAAATTAGCTCTATAATATAAACCTATGGACAAAAGAGACTTGAGAAGATCACGGCAACAATAGAAAACCAGGAACATTTTGAAGTGTTTTACGTAAGAGGTCTTGGAGAACGAGAGCCGGATTGGTTCATATAAGTACATATACAAATAATAGCATTCATATAAGCATATTTTATTCTATTTTAATCTTAATCTGAAAACTGTATTTAACGTTAACTTGGAAACAATGGTTCAACTGTCAATTTTTTCAAAGAAACATTCATAATTATCTAAATATTACCAGGATGTGTTTATGGATTAGGAAATAAGAAAGGAAATGAGGAACTGTGCGTTATTTATTCGAAAATATTGCACGTATTTTAGGCATAGAATATCTAAAAATAATGATAAAATCTTTGAATCTGATAGCCAATATTGTAAATCTAGCCATGGATTGTAATGGTGCTCGGAAAGAAATGTACTCTGCTTCCACGTTTCCAAATTACAAATGCATTGGCTACAATATGTAGAATAATGCACGCATAACAGACTATGCTTCGGACTAAATTTGACACATTTGCTGCTGGCATTCAGCATCCATTACCGCACCTAAGCAGCGCCGCAACGGACGTCGGAGAACACAAGCGTGAACACAGCATCCATATTTTGTTATTGATCCGCTGCTTGCAGCTACTGAACGCTACACTCTTGCTACAAGGGCTCATTAACACCGTTGGCTTCATACAGTTGCTTATTTTATGATTCTTCGTGTTTCTTAGAATTACCAAATTTGGTCTCTTGCCATTTCTGACAATTTTATCTTTGCACATAAGACAGATAAGAGGGCCAGAATTCCAGTAACCTGATCAACAAGATGTCGAGCCTTCACTTACGACAACAAAGATTTTCTCACTGACAGAGAACAGCTCTACGCTGGGTATGGTTCAAACCTCATAGCAACAAAAGTCTATCATAACTAGGGGACGGATGTTGGTGACCTAAAAATCTACTTAAATGATCAATAAAATGCCCTTAAAATAATAAAAAATGATATAAATCAAAAGAAAATTACATTTAAATATTATTCACTGTACTCGCATCACAACTTCTTAAAATTTAGTCACCTTGTTTCAGTGAGTGCCCTGCAAATCTTGAAGGGAGGAGACAACTTCCTGTAATTTGACTAAGATAAAGAAAAAGTTCATGTAACAAAATGGGGATTTTAAGGGAAAACTGTAGATTTTTAATGAGGGTTCAGTCTTGTTAAATACACTTGGAAATAACGAAACCACGTTTTTGTAGGCTTCTTTTATTTTCACTTAAGGAGTTAGGTACAGCTTACAGCAGTAAAATTTTGGAAATACAGTAGAACTCCGATTATTCGTCTCCCTATTAACCGATTGGCGGATTATCCGACTGTCTTTCGCTTTTTTTTTTTTTTTGCTACAGAAATACATATGAAGTACTAATGACACTTTATATTAGTACGTATTTTTTCTTCAGAGTGTTATTAATTTATTAGTCATTACAAGTATTTACCCTCACATAATATGGTGTACTGTTCGAGTTGCCGTACTGTACAACTTCTATATAAAATGTCTTCCACGGATGTTAAAAGAAAACGTGTTGTGGTAAGTATTGAAAAAGTGCAAATAATTGAGTGATTTGGAAAGAGAAACTGTGGCTCATGCCGCATCAGAATATGAGATTAGAGTTAGACTGTGCTCGAGAATAATCAAGAATGAAGTGTTTAAAGTACATAAATTCACAATATGAGACATCCACTATTCCTAACTTACCACAAACAACCATAACAAAGAGTTCGTTTGGCCTTTGACAACCCGTCGTTGACAATCAGATTTACTTCGAAGAACTTCTGATCCACTAAATAGTGTGTTAAATACAAGACCATGGAGGAAGTTACGAAAGTAAGTAGGCTATTATTGACTTAATTCTCGAAAATTTTTATGGTACGGATTATCCGATTTTTTCGATTAACCGTTCAGTTCACCCCCTTACATTAGCACGGATAATAGAGGTTCTACTGTATTCAACATTTTTTCTCCATTACTGTATGTTGTACAATAATGAAAATTAGTATGTGTAAAACACTGTCCTTCTGCTGAATTAGTATGTGTAAAACACTGTCCTTCTGCTGAATTAGTATGTGTAAAACACTGTCCCTTCTGCTATATGAAAAAAATATTTTTACGATTTAAGAAAATTATTTACATTGTTTTTTTTTTTTTCAAAATTCAGTTCACTATGCAGTGATGAAGCGTTTTCCACATAACTAAAAACTATCCAACATTCTGTGATGAAATTTCTTGTATGTATTAATGCATGTCATGTCTACAATATGATTTAAGATCACTTCTCTATCTTTGATAGATTGTCTGATAGAAATAAATTCACTTTACAAAATGGTGAAATATCATTATTTTCTTCTAACACAAAATAAAAAAATATTATTTATTAAGGAATGTAGTTGAAAGAGCATGATATTGTAAACATGAGTTTCAGCAATAAAATAAAAGAGAGAGAACATGAAAAAGTTAACAAGTTTATGAGTTATGAGGAAACCCTTCATCATTGCACAGTGAACTGCGCATATTGAATTTAAAAAAATATACATCAATATTTTTTTAAATCGTAAAAATATTTTTCCATATAGCAGAAGGACAGTGTTTTACATACCAATTTTCATTATTGTACAAGATACAAGAATGGAGGAAAAATGTTGAATATTTCCAATAATTTTACTGCTGTAAGCTGTACCTAACCCCTTAACTATAATTGGCATCGGAAAGGGTCGTAATGTACCCCTCCCAAAAAGGTTTGATTTTCTTGGGAATTGCTGCTGTGAGACACCGTGCACTCTGACTATGAAATCGCTCACTACTGGTTTGTCACCTGTCATCACAGTTCAGCTGTCGTGTGACTCCTGACATACATGACGTCATTAAAAAATCTTTTCCAAAGTTCGGAAACAACCCTGTAGTCTTAGTTAGTATTGAAAATTATTTGTCACATCCACGTTTTCTAGTTCTAGTTCAGAAATTATCTTCTATAATACAACGAGTGCTGATAGTAAGATATTCGATAATTTAATTGAGTTTAACAAATGAAGGATGGATAGAACAGAGAAAAATTCTCTCCGGCACCGGGACTCGAACCCGGGTTTTCAGCTCTACGTGATGACACTACACCGGATTCCAGTTCCGATGCCGGATCGAATGCCCTCAGTTTAAGTTCTACCTCTCAGTTTTTCCCTTTGATGGCCTAGAGATGTACTGTGTTACAGAATATGTGACAGTGGCACAATGTCCAACGCACTATGTACAGAGGTGCACTCATTACGAGTGACTAAGTGGCCGGGATCCGACGGAATTAGCTTCGTCTTCAATCACTAAGTGATTACTTACGCATATCATATTATTATGATGTACCGAAGTACATACAGTATGATATTTCCGTGCAGGAATTCTGCGTTACCATATGATGAAGGAAATATACACGGAAATAACATATTATATACTTCGGTAGATCATAATAATTAACAAATATACAAGGTGTTTCAAAAATACGGGGCATAATTTCAGGTATGTATTTCCACATGTAGACAATCAAAATAGTTCATTACAACATGTGTCCGGAAATGCTTCATTTCCGAGTTATGGCCTTCACAACATTGAAATTCACCGGAAAGTTTTTCTTTCCGCAGGTCGTTGTCATTACAGAAGATGTTCAAAATGTCCACCTCCTGCTTGAATACAGACCTCACATCGATGTCTCATTGACCTGCGAACACGATCCCAAACTCCAGGAGTATTGCGTATGTCCTCAGAACATGCCACAATTCGATTCCGAAGGGATTCCAAATCAGGCACCGGAGACGAATATACCAATGATTTTAAATGGCCCCACAAGTAGAAATCGAGAGGGTTCAGATCAGGTGAGCGTGGAGGCCAAGCCTCCAGAATCTCTTCCTGTACTTCTGGAGTTGTAGATCTTGGTCGTCCCCTTCCCAAACCAGGAGAGTTAAATTTTCCATACTCGCACAGACGGTAATGGAGACGTACAAATGTCTTCCGATCTGGACATTGTCGCTGTGGGTACCTCTACTGGTACAAACGACGAGCCAGCGCAGCATTGCCGTCCACCTTACCCTACATGAAGTTTATCTCTGCCAGCTCTTGATTTGAATACATGTCGCACAGTCTAACGCCTACACAACACTGAATGTAACCTTCGCCTCGGAATGAACTGTCAGAGTGCCCTCTTAATGTCCCCTTTGACGGCAACGACCTGCGAAAAAAAAACGTTCCGGTGAATTTCAATGTTGTGAAGGCCATAACTCGGAAATAAAGCATTTTCGGACACATGTTGTAATGAACTATTTTGATTGTCTACATGTGGGAAATACATACCTGAAATTATGCCCCGTATTTTTTAAACACCCTGTCTGTTGTCATGATATTTTTTCGAGACCGAAGGCCCAGAAAAAAATTATCTTATGATAACATACATGAGTTTAGAAGCTCAATCCAATTGTCACAGAGAAAATATCAAGCACTATTTATATTCAGTGAGATAATTCCTATGCGAGAAAGATGCCATTTTGATTGAAATTTTTATAATGTAATCGTGATGTTCATGTTCATGGCAGTGACTTACCTCTTTCATCTTCGCAAAACACACAAGTTTTATTACCTCTATTGCAAGGAGAACAACGCGGATATCTGAAATTTAACTTATTTAAAAACAATTGAACATTTCAGGCTATAGCAACATAATGAACCGCCATTATTCAATAGCAGAATGCATGTTTTCTCTACCGTAATTGAATGAACCAGAGATGGTAAGAATAAAACAAATGAATTCTAGAATAAAACAAAACATTTGAGGTTATACATATATGCATGATCCCAAAAAGACAAAGTATATGATGATGTCTCGTGACCAGAATATTGTACGAAATGGAAATATAAAAATTGGAAATTTATCTTTTGAAGAGGTGGAGAAGTTCAAATATCTGGGAGCAACAGTAACAAATATAAATGATATTCGGGAGGAAATTAAAGGCAGAATAAATATGGGAAATGCCTGTTATTATTCGGTTGAGAAACTT
This sequence comes from Periplaneta americana, assembly GCA_025594305.2. Lineage (NCBI taxonomy): Eukaryota > Metazoa > Arthropoda > Insecta > Blattodea > Blattidae > Periplaneta > Periplaneta americana. The sequence continues at coordinate 25,112,154 of JAJSOF020000029.1, read as the reverse complement.
TTATCATCTAGTCTGCTGTCGAAAAATCTTAAAGTTAGAATTTATAAAACAGTTATATTACCGGTTGTTCTGTATGGATGTGAAACTTGGACTCTCACTTTGAGAGAGGAACATAGGTTAAGGGTGTTTGAGAATAAGATTCTTAGGAAAATATTTGGGGCTAAGAGGGATGAAGTTACAGGAGAATGGAGAAAGTTACACAACGCAGAACTGCACGCATTGTATTCTTCACCTGACATAATTAGGAACATTAAATTTAGACGTTTGAGATGGGCAGGGCATGTACCACATATGGGCGAATCCAGAAATGCATATAGAGTGTTAGTTGGGAGGCCGGAGGGAAAAAGACCTTTAGGGAGGCCGAGACGTAGATGAGAAGATAATATTAAAATGGATTTGAGGGAGGTGGGATATGATGGTAGAGACTGGATTAATCTTGCTCAGGATAGGGACCTATGGCGGGCTTATGAGGGCGGCAATGAACCTCCGGGTTCCTTAAAAGCCAGTAAGTAAGTAACATGTATGCATGAGTATAGATTCTTAACATTAAACTTATGGTTATAGGCTTAATAATTTTATTAACTCTTTTTCCATCAAAATAATAGTAAAATTGTTATAATTAATAACTGTTCCACGTTGAGAGTTAGATGTTAGCGTTTAATTGCTCATATTTTCTTGGGGTGAATATGCATGAGTACAGGCTTACTATCGAAGCAGAGATGATGGTAAAAAAAATGAACGTGAGATAAACAAATGAACGTAAGAGAAGAAATGATCGGTTATTAATTTTAGAGTACCATTCAATGTACTATCAGTACAATCAGATTCTAATACGTCAATGATCTGGTTGATTGGCTGTATGACGCTCGCTTGGAATTATCTTTATAACCTCTAGCCTTGCCTTTGGAATCAGATGCGGATGTACTTTGAAAAACGACGGAAATGGGATCTGATGGTTACACTGATAGTGACTGTCAGGAGAAGCTATGATCTTTCTAATCTCCTTTTATAATTTCTTTAAATAGCAAATTATAGGCCTACTAATAATAACAGGTTCGTTTAGTGTTATTCCGCGGAGTATCTGAACTATTTTGGAGTGTGGTCCCTGAAATTCTTGTCTGCTAGAGGTCGGTCAGTTTTGTTGTGTGTGCTGGAGTTCATCGGGATGTAACTGTGACAATTTTTGGTTTCAATGTATTTGTAACGCTTATTTTTCACTGATGAACCTTCCCTGACATATCAATAAGACGCTCGTCCTCTTCGATGAAACTTTGTGGCTCATTTTCCCCCGAAGTAGGCCTACTTAACCCAAACACTCCAGTGACTTCTATTCGGCGACTGCTCGGAATTCAACTCTAGTTGATTAGAATTCACAGCATCAGCGCACGCTCGGCCGACAACTCAATCACTTCAGCTCCGCATATCCATAGAAAATATTCCATCTAGTTGCACTGTTTTCATTTCAACGCACTCGTCTCAATTTCTGATGTGCGCCATGCAATGTTATTAAAAACTGTAGCTCAACGATGAGCATAAATACGACTATAATATTTTAAAGGTAAGCGTTCACTACATCGTATCGCACTCCTCGTACGAATCGCACGCAACGGATATTTTAAGTGCAGTGCGATCACTGTAACGGCTTCACCTCATCGCCTCATCGGATTCCCCCCTATCAGCTGTTTAAAACATGACGTCGTACGATATTGACATTGCTGAAAGCAGAGGAGTTGAGGTTAGGTCTATTAATTACGTCTGTTAGGGAATAAGAATTTGTAATTGCTTCATGCGTCTTAATTGAAGAGGAAGAAACGAAATTAATATTGGTTACATAATATATTTGCAAGAAACGACTTGATTACTGTAATGGGAACGCCTCAAATTATATAATTCTTCGCAATTTTCTCCACGCGAAATAAGTTTTCCGTCTGCCATTTTGGCGCGACACTGAACATGGCACAACATAATAGTAACAGTTGAGTAATTAAAATTGATTTATTAAAGAAGGCCATGATCGCACGCATCGGAAAAGTTGCACATCCGAGAAACGTGGACGGATTTTCCGAGAGGCGATGCGTGCGATACGATGTAGTGAACGCGGTTACATAACAATTACAGCAAAGATAGTCTTTTTCCGATCCGTGCGATTCGTCCGATGCGTGCGATACGATGTAGTGAACGCTTGTATTTACAAATGAATGAAAATTTACGCGAACTCTCTCCGTGGTTATGCAACCAGTCGTGAACATATGTAAAAGGAGTTGCCTAAAGTGCCAAGCGCTTAAAGATCCCTTACAAATCCAGCTCTTTGGTAAAGTTGTTCCGATCCTTTCTATAACCCTGTGAGGTTATCTCAAATACTTCACAAAAAACTGTACACAAATATGAGGGTTGTGAATAACGTTACCCAAAATTGCACAGCTAAGATTGCACTTTACTGTATATATGCATTTTCTCAATTCCGTCCTCTTGTCATATTACGAATGGTGGAATCACTATAATTAATTTTGGAGTTTTACACAAGTCAGATTTTTGTTTCCAAGACCCTTAAGAGAAAAACGTCTACAGCTACCATGTTAAGGAATGTCTTGCTGCTTGCCTACAACGTAACAATTTCAGCTGAGACTGTGAGGAACAGGTTATAGGAAAGAGAACTTATGCCTTTCGCCCATAAAGATGTCCAGATTTTTGGTATGGAAATTGCTCCGACAAGTTTAGCGCTGGGACCTGAGGTATTCTTGCCATCGGTGCGGGGGGGTTGCAGGTAGATTCTTTTGTTGCTACAGCCAAGCCAAGCCGAGCGGAGTGGAAAGTATTAATCGTCCAAAAATATGCAGTCTTCAGTTTGTAGTAGTGTGTGAATATTTCATATACATATTGTTTACCTAGGTCTATATGGTTTTGTTATTAATATATTCAATATATTTTGCTCAAACATCTCCCTGATGTTAGCTATGTTAATATTATATGAATTACTCATGTTAAACATTCACTGTTACAAGTCATTCTTAAGGAAACATGCTGCGGAAAAGTTTTTGGTTTTATTCTATTGGAATTTTAGAAAATGTGTGATTGGTATCGTGACACACAGATTCGTATAATGCCATGCGAAAATCATTTGATGGTGATATCTTAAAATACAAATCAAGCAGTTTTACTTCTCAAGTGAGTTCAGCAGTACAGTATATTTAAATTGATTACTTTACTAATTTAATTCAATTCTACTAATCACTAAATTTTATAGTATGATTCTTCTTTTAATTTATATTACCGGTATTGTAGTTTTATTATGATTTTTCTTTTTATTTATTTTATTGTATTTGTATTTCTGGTGGTGTGATGGCCTTAAATTCACTAGAATAAATAAATAAATAAATAAATAAATAAATAAATAAATAAATAAATAAATAAGTCCACACCTGTGGAGTAACGGTCAGCGCGTCTGGCCGCGAAACCAGGTGGCCCGGGTTCGATTCCCGGTCGGGGCAAGTTACCTGGTTGAGGTTTTTCCGGGGTTTTCCCTCAACCCAATACGAGCAAATGCTGGGTAACTTTCGGTGCTGGACCCCGGACTCATTTCACCGGCATTATCACCTTCATCTCATTCAAACGCTAAGTAACCAAATATGTTGATAAAGCGTCGTAAAATAACCTACTAAATAAATAATAAAATTTTTTACAATACTTGTATCTCTATCTCGCCAGAAATACGTTAGAAGACTAATAGGCATACTGCTCTCGTAAATTGGGCGAATGTTTTCAGTACGATTGTACTTCCTTCCAGACTGCCGCTGTCACTGTTCCCTCCTACTCCAGTACCGCGCTAAACTAGTCGGAACCGCATTCCTGTCAGGACTAAACTCCTCAGAGGATGACAGTAGGGGGCCTACCTGCGCTACAAAACTTTTTTCTAAGAGTGTCTCTACTAATTTATAATCTATTGAATTCACTCTGAAGTTATTAAGGGGAGAGGATGGTATTTTTAAAACTTTTTTCCTATTTGGTGTAAATTATTAATTTTTTGTATGTAGAGAGCTCATAGCTGTGGCAACTCAACCAAATAAAAATATTAAAAAAAAAAAATTATTTGGGGGCCCAAATTTGAAAAAAATATACCCAATGCAGGATTTTACTAAAACCGATATATCTAAACCGTTTTTAAAGATAGATTCAAACAATTTTTGCAATGTATTTGCAAAAGTATATTCTACAAACTGTCTGTAACAGAATTTTGATATTAGTCCCTACTTTGTAAAATAAACAATTAAAATTTAGTAACAATTTTCTGATTTCCTTTCTTGCAAACAAACGGAGGTATTTTTAAAATGAAGTCAGTTAACAAAATTCTGTTACAGAGAAAAGTTTCCTAATAGTCTAAAGAATGTGTGTTCTAAATTTCATGCATGTATCTTTAATAGTTCAGAAATTATATCCATTTTGTCTGGCAATGTAGCAAAAAAAATGAAGTTACTGGAAACCGATAAAAGCGGGCGTGTGATTTAAAAATCCATAGCGCAGGAAGTTTAAAAATGACGTCTCAACATCCGATAAGGGCACAAATACCCACAAAATTTGATGCAATGCATTCCACACATATCAAAGGGCATTTTAAAGAAAAAAATTGAAAAAAAAAAATTGAAACAACAATAAAAGTGAGCGAGTGATTTAAAAATCCAAAATGCAGGAAGTTTAAAAATGGCGATCCACACATATCACAGAGTATTTTAAAGAATTTTTTTTTGAAAATTTAGTAATTTTTCATAAAAAATACCATCCTCTCCACTTAAGAAGGGTAAAGATCTTTCTAGACAATTGAAATATTATTTGACTTATGGTATTAAAAAAAAAACTAGAATTAGTCAGTGAATATTACGTATAAAGTGTTATGTAAGGAAATAGTATTTCCAATTTTTTAGGTGTGGAATGCAGACCACAAAGTTCTTGTGTTTGTGTTGGTGTGACACATTGAAGATATTGTAAATGAATGAACTATTGATTACCTTGTATAAAACGGCAGGTTGTTGTGAGGTGTAAATGAATGAACCTTTTTTCTTTGTGTCTGAAGCGTCATTTGATGTATATATGGATATTATTCTATCCAATTGTTCTTTTTCTTTCCAATCGCAAGGAACGCAGAGTGGAGGTAACGTTAACCATTCGATATTTTAACAAGGCGAACAAAGGCTAAGAGAGGTGCTGTGAAAAGAGTGGACAGGAGATTGACGCTTGCTATTGTAAGACCTGCAGAATTGATCCGGTCTTTTCCGCCACATCTATACACCGTACTGAAACAAGTGTGGCGAGGCGTATCCTGCTAATGAATGGCTAACCAAACTCTGACGCAATACTTTCCTCCTCCGCTCCGGAAGGCGGGACCTAATGAGATTAAGGCTATGGCAACCCTCTCTGCATATGGTGCGATGGATTTCTTTTTTCCATTTTCTATATTAGATACATTTAAGTTATCCTTTGTATACTGAGAATCACGTAAGAGCAGTTCCTAGGAGTCTAATTTGGCCGTCTCTTCAGTGTTGCCAACTATAAATAATAATACCAAATATCACTAAGGCTAAAGTCACAGTGCCATGTACTGAAATAATAATAATAATAATAATAATAATAATAATAATAATAATAATAATAATGATAATATTAATAATGATATTAATAATAATAATGATAATAATGATGATGATAATAATAATGATGATAATAATAATGATAATAATAATGATAATAATGATAATAATAATGATAATAATAATAATGATAATTATAATAATGATAAAAATAATGATAATAATAATGATAATGATAATAATAATGATAATAATGATAATAATAATAATGATAATAATAATGATAATAATAATAATAATGATAATCATGATAATTATAATAATAATAATGATAATAATAATGATAATATTGATAATAATAATAATGATAATAATAATAATAATGATAATAATAATATTAATGATAATAATAATGATAATAATAATAATAATGATAATAATATTAATGATAATAATAATGATAATAATAATGATGATGATAATAATGATAATGATAATAATAACGATAATAATAATGATAATAATAATAATGATAATAATAATGATAATAATGATAATGATAATAATGATAATTATAATAATAATAATGATAATAATAATAATAATGATAATAATAATAATGATAATATTGATAATAATAATGATAATAATAATAATAATAATAATAATAATGATAATAATAATATTAATGATAATAATAATGATAATAATAATGATAATAATAATAATGATGATGATAATGATAATGATAATAATAACGATAATAATAGTGATAATAATGATAATAATAATGATAATAATAATAACGATAATAATAATGATAATAATAATGATAATAATAATGATAATGATAATAATGATAATAATAATGATAATAATAATGATAATAATAATAATAATAATGATAATAATGATAATGATAATAATGACAATTATAATAATAATAATGATAATAATAATAATGATAATAATAATGATAATATTGATAATAATAATAATGATAATAATAATAATAATAATGATGATAATAATAATAATAATAATATTAATGATAATAATAATGATAATAATAATAATAATTATAATGATAATAATAATTTATATTCTTTAACAAAACAATGCCTTGCTTATTTACTTATTTACCACATCTCATCTTTATGTTTGGAGGTGTTTTCTAAATGGTTCAATAATTTGTGAAAGAATGTATTTTTCTCCTGGATTTCTCGCACATTATGTTGGTAATTAATAGATTAGTATGATCTAATACTAAAATGTATTTTATGCTCGACCATGCCGAAATGTACTAATTATACATCTGGTAGCAGTCCTTTAATGCATGTCATTAAAGTACACTTAGTCTACTCATTAAAGTACAGGTCTTCAGCCAATGATAACTCAGCGTACATGTGTTCAGCCAATGACAAGTCAGATTTGTACCGTTATAAAACCGCAAGTATCGATTATTCTCGGATATGCAATCGAAAGAGAATTAGCGAAAAGTCACGGAGGCTGGAAATCCAATACTGTCGCAGAAGGTTATGTTCTGTTACTATAATAATTAGCGTTAATTGTAAATAATATTCAAATAAATTCAATTTGGCATCTCGTTTTTCAATGTCGAATTCAATAATCAAGGTTATAATATTATAATATTATCAAGTTTAACGGGACTACGTCAAGGTTAATGACATTATTGTTCCTCGGAAAAAATCAATACTTTCGCGTCTGCGCACATCTCACAATTCACGACCTAGAACAAGGTCACTTCCGATCTTGTCAGAAATAAAATGTATACATCTGAATACCGGTAATTTCAAGTTAGAAATATGATCGAGCATAAAAAGTCGTATGAAACTCGCCTATAATGGTAATTAAGAAGCTCGTATGAAAATTATGAAACTCGCTTGCGTTCGTTTCATAAATATCCATACTCGCTTCTTAATTACTATCATTATAGGCTCGTTGCATAATGTACTATTATCTGACAACATGAAATTCATTGCTTTGATTAAACAGTTTATGATTTACGAGACCTAACCTAAAAATGTATTTTGATAGATCACGTGAAACGACTAGTACGAATTACGTACACATAATAGCACTTTGAAATGCATATTCTACTTAAAATACATACTCCTAAGTCGCTACTATGATATTTGCTCTCTTGGACATTTTAATAAAAAATCTGATCACTAAAAAATATATTTCTGTCCATTAACCACGTGCATGTTTTATACTAAGTTGGTCTGTAAGTGTTATATCTTACTTAATTACACTTACCTGAATATAATATTGAATTGGAATCACAACTCAGTGGAATTACGATACGAACTTCCTAGCTGCCATTAGGCCTACAATAGAAACGAAAAATTTTCTTGGAAACAATTATGGGTTTAATATTATGTCCCACATATGAGATACACTATTAGATTCACAAAGTAGTTGTTCACATGATGCTAGTAATAAATACTGTATCATATTTTCGGAGTGCAAATATTGTTATTTTTTTCTCAACCTAAAAGAAGTATCTCTTTTGATAAAATTAAAATGTTCATTGTTATTTGTTATAATGGAGCTAGAATCATAATTATATACTTTGTATGCTATTTTTATATGTATGGGCGAATTAATTTAGATTGGGAGTTACGAACTCTGTAATTACAAATTATTGTTTTTTATATTATTTTCTTGTTCTAAGGTTGTGGACGATTGGAGCACATGTTTGGTTACCACCCGGCTGCGCATGTTAGTCGTTCTGCTTCACTGACACCGAGATACTCTCTATTACTTTTCACTCGGTAGAGATATAGTCCAACCTCACACAACTTAACAGTTTTGGTACCAACCTCCTAGCTCTAGTTATGAGTTATGACAGAACAGTGGCGGTGCGTCAATAAGAGCACAAGAGCACGTGAACATCTTGTTTCCATTAATGCACGACTAGTTTTATTATTTAATACGGTATTGGCGTAGTGGGGATGTATAATATCAGGATCGAGTATTTTAAACTTCCCGCATCTTGCATAAACTTCTTATGTAAACTTGGCAACATCCGTTCACGTACAAGCCGTGCTCTTTTCAAGAAGGTTACAGAAATTTCACTCATGCGCGGGAGAAAATTGTCTTTCGCTGGCCGCTTATGACTCGTCAAGAGCACAAAGCATTAAGTGAACAGTGAATCTATCCTACAAGTGGCAGGTGCATCGATGCCTATCGTTTACGTGCTATATATCGAGGAGAAAAGTCTGTATTTTAGCCTGCAGGTGTCAGCATCTCACTGTCGGAACGTTTACTTTATGTCGATGTGTGTACAGTGCTGCTACAAGAGCGTAGTTTGTGAATTACTATACTTCAATTTCGGCATATAGCATAGTTTGGCTTTCAAAGACGTGCTGGCTGAATGTGATGGTGGTATGAATTTAAATATCTGTATGGTGGTGTATATTATTTGAGAATATGGTGTATAGGCTATAGTGTATCAGTGTGTTATGAATCAAAATACTGTATATTGCTGAACACACGCTTTTGTATTATGTATTAATTTTTAACAGACGTAAACAATGAACTCTGTTGAAGTAATTTTGAAGAGTAAATAACTGGGTAAACTGGCTTTCCAGGAAAAATTTGAAATAAAAAGACTAGGTTTCATTATTATTATTATTATTATTATTATTATTATTATTATTATTATTATTATTATTATATGTTGTTTTGAATTTATATACGGTTTTTTTCGACAGTGAAACATTGGAGTCATGACATTTCATATTAGGCTAAAAACGTACGATTTCAAATTCTCTTCGATTTTGGAACACAAAATTGTGAACACACATAATATTTTATCACGAGCCGCCACTGTGACAGAATATAAGATTCGGTTCTACACAGCGTTCAAAATTTTCGTTTAGGTTTGAAACGTAAATAAATGTTGTGACTATGATATTGATCTTAATGAAGAGAGTGGCATAAATCTGATACGGGAAATTCGAGTATTTTGGGAAAAGCTCCTTTCGCTTTTCCTTCTGGAAGTTTAAAAGTCTTCTCCAAGATAACAGATCGGCTAATGGCTTATTTACGGCGGGTCTTTGTTATACACAAAGCCCTAGTCTCCCCCATTTACTTGCCGTCGGAAGCCGGCCACTCGCCTTCCTTTAACAGAAAGGCAAAGTCGCTGGTTGCATATGTGAAGACAGGGGCAATAAACTTCGTGTTCCTCAGTCTGTGACATTAGGGTGGTGTTGTCTCTCTACAAAACAAAAGTGGAAGTTCTTGATTAATTCACTTTATAACATTATCAATATATGCTATGATAAAACTTCAGTGTTAAAATATGTTGAGAAAAAGTAATATACCTTAAGTTAATATATACACCCACAAAACGCAAAAAATTATGAAAAATTAGAATTTTCAAAATATAACTAATTTAATAGAGAATTTTCTCCCCTTTAATTTGATATAATAATTTTCGATTTATGCCTTATGGTTTTTCAGATAAATCCCATTTTCCAAAATGCTGCGTCATCAGCCACAGTCACTTACTTTTGGAAAAGTGATCATCGTAGCAGTCAATCCCCTCGTCCAGCATTGCTTGTAAAATAAACTTCTTTTTAGTCCCGAAATAGATGCATAGATATCTAGGCATGATCATTAGATTGAAAAAAAACTTTTTTACATAATGAAGTAATTTATAATATTTTACTGTTAGTCATAAAACTGTAAAATTGTGTGTCAATGATGTTGTACGTCATTTTAATAAGAGTCCAAAAGTAGAAATTACAATTCTGAGGAGGATGGGCATAAACCCTGGGACAAACACCATCGCAGGATTTGTTGCATCAATGGAAATAGAGACAAATGCCAAAAAAAAAAAAAAAAAAAAATTCAACAAAGTTAAAACAAGGTGGAGGTATTTGAGAGGCAGAAAGAAACTGAAACTGGTCCGACATGAAGTGTTCTAAGGGGTGACATGATGATGGAGTCTTCTAGGCTCTGAAAGTTTGTGGCTCATTTCCTGTAAATAGTAATTTTAGAATATTTAATTCTTTCAAACATATCTTATCAAATATGGTGATACCAAGAAGATATTGATGTCATTTTGAAATTTGAAATGTCCCCAGTGCCTGACAATGAGTAAAATAACATTAATATAATTAATAATTATCTATGGATTTTTTACATGATTTATGCAACATAAAATATTATTGTAAGTTACATATATGGTAATATTTAATTACTGTAAATAAAAATAACAAATAGCTCTATGTCAGGCACTAAAGAATAGTTTTAGCTATAAAACAGTGAAGAAAGTGTGGCTCTATCTTAAAAACTGCCTGAACTATCATGTTTCAAGTTGCATGTCAAAATTATAAACAAAATAATTTTTATAAACAATTTAGACATAATTTCAAGGGATCTGTTCACTTCATTCTCTTTCTGGCATCATTCTCAATTGTATAAAAATTTTACAGAGAAAAATTATACAAAACAAAATTTTTTGTATGCAAAGGTGTACATATACCTTAAGTGGTATGCTTCGTCATCAGCGGTATCTTTGGCATATTACTTATTTTAACATGCAGAATGATTGATAAAAACGGGTGGTTCTTTAAATCTTCCTACTTATGTTTGATAGAAGCTACAAATTGCAACTTCCTCTAAATCTAAAATATCTCTGGGAGAATTGCTTACGTTCACAGTAGACGATAAGGGGACTTCCTTCTTATCGCATGCAGAATAATGGTAAAAATAGCCTATCTTCAAGTAGCCATAAATATAATACTATTTATCAGAGCTCTTTCATTTTTAGTGATGTGTGTATATTAGGGTGGAGTGAATCTATACATGAAATTGTTTTTTATCTGTTTTCTAAATGTTGTGGGACATCAACGTCTATTAGTGGGACATCAACGTCTATTATGCAACATTACTCCTGCTCTTCTAGTCAAGTTAAACGACACAATAATCCCTTTTGCTTCCTGTGTTAAAAACCTAGGAGTTTACTTTGATACGCATTTAAACTGAAATAACCAAGTAACTCATATTATCAAAAAAGTGCTTTTCCATACTACATTCCTTAAACAGCATTCGAAAATTCCTCCCGCCATCACTCAAGAAAATACTAGTGGAAACACTAGTAATGCCTCACTTCGATTATTGTGATTCTCTACTGACCGACCTCAATGTCAACCAGTCGCAAAAATTACATGTTCATAATTCTTGTGTTCGCTTCGTCTGCGATGTCCGTCGCGCTGACCACATTACCCCATCCTTCCAAACTCTAAACTGGCTACGGCTTAACGAACGTAGAAATTTTCATTCTCTTGTTCTCCTTTTCCAAGTCCTTCACACCTCTACACCTACCTACCTTGACTCCCGTTTCAGTTACCTGTCATCATATCATAATCTCTTCACACGCACGCAAAATAGCCGCATACTAGCCATACCAACACATAAGACATCATCGTATTCATCATCATACACAATCTCGCTCTCGCGCTTCTGGAATACCCTACCCAGTAACATCAGAGACTGTCGGAATTTAGTAGTGTTCAAAAGCAAACTTATTAAGCATTTTTCTTACTGCGTAGAGTAGGTTTAATTTTTACTTAATTAATAAAAAAAATGTTTCTCTCTTCTTAACTTTTACAATGAACTGTCTACCTTTTTTATAATCAGTTAATCTTTTAGTACTTTGATTTTTATTGTATTTGTAAATTTAATATTCATTGTAATTATAATTGTAATTGTATTCTTAATATTGTAGTTGTAATCCCCTGGTAGAGGGGAAGAGAAGGCCTGATGGCCTTATCTCTATCAGGTTAAATAAATAAATAAATAAATAAATAAATAAATAAATAAATAAATAAATAAATAAATAAATAAATAAATAAATAAATAAATAAATAAATAAATAAATAAATAATATAAATAAATAAATAAATAAAAATCTGTATTTTCACTTAACTTAGGAATGTGAAAAATATGGAGTTTCTATATTTAATTTTTGAGGCGCCCCAAGGGCTTTGAAGTTTCTTAAAATTGTAATTTTTTGCCTCTTTGTATATTTGTTCATTTATTTTGTTTTTCATTACATAGCTAATGAATTGCTGTAAAATCACATATTTAAACTTTATTTGGAAAACTCTAAATTGGGGTTGCAGTATACAATATTTTTGAGAGGATCCAAAGGGACAAAAAATATATAGGTAGTATTTTACATAAAATATGACAAAAATTCCATTTCAGCCCATTTATTTTTTTTAGTTAGAATTTATTCTTGTTTTCTTTTTCCTTTCTTTCTGAGTGGTAACTAAATCAACAGGTTCAATTACCATCCTTCTTTGTGTTCTTTGCTCTAGTAAAACATTCTTTCTTGTTTTGGAACACTGCGATCTTTATCTCAATTAGGCCTACAGTATTAATTTTTTATTTGCATTTGCAACTGCATTTATCAAATAGTTTGTTTGCTTCTTCTTTGAATTTTGCAATGTTGTCGTTTTAGTTGTCATCACTATGCCGTTTCTTACAAGGCTTCATTAAGTTTGTGTATTGATCATGGTAAGCGTGAATCAGTTGTAATATTCTTGTATGACTGACTTTCGGAATTCATACATTTACCTGGATTTCCTTAGTTTTGATAGCAACTCTTTCCAAAATCTCTCCAATAGATTGTTTTGATTTGAAGTCAGATTTTAATTCATTTTTGACTTATAGATAATCTTTCATTACGTCATGATAGACAGGTAATTGTGATGGGTTCAGCCCCTCTGGCATTGCGAGTACAGGGTAGATGGTCAGATTTCTTGTATTAATTAGAGATATTCTGATTTAAATACCCTGCAACATAAGAAAAATGAATTTCCATTAATTTTATTATATTAATTTATATCATACCTAAGAGTTTTGTGATTATTCCCAATTTTCTTATAAATTGAGGTTTTTGTGATACTTTAAGATGAAACAATAGTGGACCAAAACTATGCAGTTTTTAACATGTATTTTTTTTTAACATGTTCCTGGTATCCTGTTCAGATTAAATCACTGGAGAATGTTCTCTCGCTAGAAAATCTGAACCTCAAAATGTTGTGAAAGTTTCAAAATATAATTTCTTGGGACACAATAATTCCTTTCTAAATATTAATCTAGAGAAAATATATTTTGCATTGTTTGACAATTTATGATATCACCACAACTGTTTTAACTGATATTACATTTTGATTCCATAAACTATCAGTTATCAGTTTTCTTCTAGCTCAGTCCTAGTTAGTATCTCGAACCACAGATCAGAGACAGTTACTGTATCGAACTCGGGTATCCAACTGCGGTCCACTGCACTCGAACTCACGTCCCTCCAACTGCGGTCCATCGAACTCATCGGATGACGCAGATGCGGACGCACACTAGTCGAACTCCGGTTTGCTTGACACTTTAAAATACAAAAAGAATGGTTACTCAGCAAAATTCATAGTTGCGAAAATTTTTTGATATGATACTTCTTGCACGAAAGGGAGATCCATTCATAGCTGAAACTTGCTCCATTAATATATTTCAGTATTATTTGTATTTATCCTGGGACACCTCTAATGATGATATCAAAACTTTGCCTGATAACAGTTTGACTCTTGATTAATATATTTCAGTATTATTTGTATTTATCCTGGTAATGATAGACATTTTTGTTTTTCATCATTAACTTCTCATGATTGTACGAGAAGATTCGAAGAGAACGGCAGTTACGTAGACCTTCAGCTCCCCCTACTACCAATAATGCATAACACAATGTCAATACGGCGGTTGCTGTCGTCTGCGATACAACGAACTTTTCTGTTGATTTTTGAGTTCGTCATTTTTTCCTGGTTATTATATGCTTATTTAGGTTGTGTTAACTCTCGCTAAGTGGTTTTATATTTTATTTTATCCGCCTTACTATTTTTTTATTATTGTAAATTTTTTTTTATTATTTTATTATTATTATTATTATTATTATTATTATTATTAATGAATTATTTTGTATTACTATCTTTGTATCATCTCCGTCACGGTTATTCTATTATTATTATTATTATTATTATTATTATTATTATTATTATTATTATTATTATTGTTTCTATCATCAACATTATTACTGATAGCTGTAAAATTTATGTAGATTACTGGACTGTACCGAGCATGAGCATATGCTCATTTCGGGTATCTATTCATATGTATTCATTTCAAATGTAAATTGTGAATAAATTTGAAATTTGAAATTTTGAATTTGAAATCTTGCACCTTAAAATAAGTATTGAATTTACACGAAGTATTTCTTTTGAATTCACTACTTGCTTGTAATTAGGTACACTCTATTGACTTATTACGTCACACATTGATTTAAAATTTTAGCCACTTACTGCTAATAGTTACTAAACACATCCTACCAGAATTATTAATTTATCTTCAATATTATGGACATAGGACTTACACCAACCTTTGCCTGGTAAAAAAATTGGCGATGATGATTGGTATAAGCCCTATGCCTATAATATTGCAAATATATTAATAATTTTGGTAGTGTGTTTTAGTATTTATTAGCAGTAAGTGACTAAAATTTCAAATCACTGTGTGCTGTAATAAGTCAATAGAGAGTACCTCATCACGTATAGCTAGTGAATTTATTAAAAAAAATGTTTAACTTCTAAATATATATTTTAATGTGAAAGATTTATTCTAGAGTAACCATTTTTTTTTTTTTTTTTTTTATTTTAAAGCTTACTGTGTATGCACACATCACTAAAAAATGAAAGAGCTCTGATAAAAAGAGTATTATATATGGCTATTGAAGATAAGCTGTTTTTACCATTATTTTGCATGTGGTAAAAGGAACATCCTTAAAAATGACCCCTTCCTTCCTGCACACATCCGCAACCATCGCGTCATGTTTACAGTTCGCTGCAACTTTTCCTCGTTAATTCCATTGACTTCGGTGATTATATTGTTCTTTAAATCGTCAATTGTTCATGGTCGATTCTTATAAACTCTATTTTTAAGATAACTCCACAATAAATAATCAGCTGATGCCAGGTCAGGTGATCAGGGTTGCCACACATTTTTTTAGAAATTACTCTAGCATCAAAGGTACTTGTGATAAGATTGAGAGAATCACGTGATGTTTAGGATGTCGGGTAGCGGAATAATTAAATCCAGGAACCATGTGGAGTAATGAACTCGTTTCTCATGATTTATCTGTCGAAACTCGTGAACAACACTAATTCTTTAGCTATAATTGTTTATTTACTTATCTTAAGAGTTAATACTTTACATTATCGAAAACGTTAATGTAATGTAAAGTATTAACTCTTAAGATAAGCAAAGGTGGCACAGTAAATAAACAATTACAGTTAAACATTAATAACTTATCGGCATGCCACAATATGAAATTGAAAACACTAATTCTGTATGAATGCAGTTTCGCTAGCTTTGCCACTCTTTGACAGGTGGAGTAGGAGTACCCCACCTCTTCAGGCAAATTACGTAACGATTTCTGAGATTTCTGCAGATGGGCACAAGTTACTTTGATGATGAAGTAATTTTGAAAAAATTCTGGTCTCCCTGATCACCTGACTTAACGTCACTGGATTATTTCTTGTAGGGTTATCTTAAAAACAGAGTTTGTAAGAATCGACCACGAACAAATTAACGATTTAAAGACAAATATAACCACCGAAATCAATGGATTTAACGAGGAAATATTGCAGCGAACTACGAGAAACATGGAGCGACGAATACGGATGTGTGTACAGGAAGAAGGAGGTCATTTTCAATATCTACTGTGAAGGTAAGAGATTGTTTCAGATATACTTTACATTTAGAAAGAAGTTATACCTTCGTAGCGTCTATCAAAAGAAATACGAAGATTTTAAAACCACTCGTGTTATGTAAATCACTCTGTATTTTAACACTTTGAAGTTTAAAATTGTATCACATTTTTAAAAGTAGAATGGTAGAATGAATGGGGCTTTTATCTAAAACTATTTGATGAAAACTTAATTTTTATGTGTTTTTATGTGAATATTT
Source organism: Periplaneta americana (assembly GCA_025594305.2). Lineage (NCBI taxonomy): Eukaryota > Metazoa > Arthropoda > Insecta > Blattodea > Blattidae > Periplaneta > Periplaneta americana. The sequence continues at coordinate 25,095,523 of JAJSOF020000029.1, read as the reverse complement.
GAAAATATATATTTACATAAAACAATTCAAAATGTGTTTTTATGTGAAATAAAATTTAAAATACATGCTTTGGTGATCTTCTTCGAAACTTAAAACACAATTACGAGTTTTTGTTGCAGTGCAAATAAAATATTTATCTATGTATCCTAGTCTGTGGACCTAGAAAAGGCGTTTGAAAAGGCGTTTGAGAGAGTGGATTGGAATAAACTTATGGGGATCGTAAAGAAAATTGGAGTGGATTGGAAAGAGAGGAGGCTGTTCAATAACCTTTATATGAAACAACGAGTCAAAGTCAGGACAGGAGAAGAAATGTCAGAAGGAAGTGAAGCAGAGAGAAGAGTACGACAAGGATGTCCTTTGTTACCTACCCTATATCTATTTGGAGGATTTAGTGAAGAATTGTTTTCAGAACGTGGGAGGAGTGATAGTAGGAGGAAGAAGAATAAAATGTATAAGATTTGCTGATGATATGGCATTGTTAACAGAAGAGGAGATGATACTAAGGAGTTAAATGGCAGCTGTAAGCAGTATGGAATGAAGATAAATGTCAACGAGACGAAGACCATGGTAACAGGAAAAAATTAGAGAAGGTGAACTTGCAGTAGAGCAAGTGGACAGCTTCAAATACTTGGAGTGTACTATAAGCAGTAACATGAGCTTCTGCCAAGAAGTCAAAAGGAGAATAGCAATGGCAAAGAAAGCTTTTAATAGAAAAAAAAGCATCTTCTGCGGACCTCTGGAGTAAGAACTAAGGAAGAGACTAGTGAAGTGCTTTGTGTGGAGTGTGGAATTGTATGGGGCAGAAACATGAACATTACGACGAAGAGAAGAGAAGAAACTAGAAGGATTTGAAATGTGGATATGGAGAAGGATGGAGCGTGTGAAATGGACAGACAGATTAAGAAACGAAGCTGTGTTGGATTGAGTGGATGAAGAAAGAATGATGCTGGAACTGATCAGAAAGATGAAAAGGAATTGGCTGGGTCACTGGTTGAGAAGAAACTGCCTACTGAAGAATGGACTGGAAGCAATGGTGAACGGGAGAAGAGTTCGGGGCAGAAGAAGATATCAGACGATAGACGACGTTAAAATATATGGATCATAATTATGAGGAGACAAAGAGGAGGGCAGAAAATAGGAAAGACTGGAGAATCCTGGGTTTACAGTGGAAGACCTGCCCTTGGGCAGAACACTTTGAATGTATGAATGCATCCTAGCTCTAGTGATAACAAATGGCGAAATGGACAAATATGAAGCATCCTACATTATCAGTGATGGCACAAGTCTTTAGTTCACACAAGAATCTTAGGATCTTTTTCTTGTTATAATAACTTGGTGTTATTGTCTTTTGTTTTCTTTCTGTGGGCTAGGATCGTAGGTTAAAGTGAATTGTTTACATGGTGATATACTTATATTAGTAGTAGATCTCCATAATTGTGTGACTTTGCTCTCCTAACAGTGAGATCTACGGTTAAATAACTTACATTTTGGACATTTTCTTCACTTTTCTTTAAGTTGTGTATGTTTATTTAAAGCAACAGTACTTTATCCGTCGTCTGTGATTTTTAAATACAGTGAAACCTGGTCAAATCGGAACCTGAATAATCCGGAATCCTGTCTATTTCGGAACAATTTATTGGTCCCGGCGAAATTGTATGTATTATGTGTAATTTTTCCTGAATAAAACGGAAACTGTCCAACGCGGAAACGGAAACTGCCTGCTACTGTTCAAAACGGAAATAATATTTTAGACACACTATATTTTGTAACTATATTTTGAAACAGCGTGTAATTTCAAGGAATATACGAAATATGTAGGTCAGTAAGAAAAAAAAAACAAGTTTTCTTTGCAAAATTTTAGAGGGTACGAGGGTGTGTTGGCCTGTCGGTCATAAATTTTATTACCCTGTTGACTAGGCAGACGAGTCCCTTCAAAGGTTGTCAGTGCTTCACACCCATATATTGTCGTAGCTAGACAGAGCGCAAATGTAGTGATTTCCTGGTAAAAAAAAGTTGCGTAAAATGTGGCATTAACATTAAGTGATGAAGTAAAAGTTATCAACTTAAAGGAAAATTAGAAACGAAGTGTATGTGAAATAATGTTGAAGTTCAGTTGTGGGAAACTCAGGTGTGACACTTTAAAGATAAAGATCATAACGAGTGAGTGGCTTGGGGTCAATATTGGTGACTTAAAAGAAACCAGAAAGCAACTGTTTATGTGGAAATAGATGAACTGTTGTGGAAGTGGGTTCTTCATGATCTTTCAAAGAACATGCCAATTTCTGGATCTATTCTGCAAAGCAAGCCATTGAACTGAGAAAGAAATTACATAAACCAGAATTCAAGGCTTCTAATGGATGGCTCCTAGTCTAATCACGGTAATTAATAATGTGCAGTGATATACTGAAATTGTAATATAGTGTTAAATATTAAACTGATATTATAAATTTTAGCAGTGTTTAATTAAATATACGATAAAATTTATACAGAAAAAGAGATTTTAATCAAGATGATTCACCAACGGGATAAGCGACAGAAAAATTTTGATTAGTAATAAACGGAATAAAGTTTGCGGCATGATGTTGTTTTTCTGACGAATGATTATTCATTTTAATGTAACACCTGAATAATACGGAAACCTGTCCACAACGGAAAAAAAAATTAGGACCATTTCACTTCCGTCTTGAACAAGTTTCACTGTACCTATAAATGATCCTAATGCTATTGAGGAAACAGTAATAGCATCAGAAAGTGAGCTGACTTTTCTTAGCACTGCGAATGTAGTCAACGTGAGACGCGTGCAGTCTAGAAGAAAACTGTGTTAGCGTTCATAAATCAGCCTCTACCGGAACCCTTAGCAATCTCTCGCGGGACCCCATGCTTCCGCATAATTATTACAAACTCCGTACGATGTAAGTACGTTATACGGGTGGAAATTTCTCTTTCTCATCACACATGCAGATCTTCCAGCTGGTAATTTCCTTTCACTGCCTGTTGGATCACATGGCTCCTTACACTGCCTGCTCAATCAACGATTATGCGCGAGTAGCCGCTAGGTGGCAGGTAGCGACTTTGCATATACTGATAATGTTAATAAATGTGCTTTACAACAGATGCAAAAAGCCTTGGACTTACTCACCCAATGGTCTACAAGATGGCGACTGAAAATTAACGGTGAAAAAAGTACAGCAGTGGTTTTTGCAAGGAGATTTCCACGATTATTACAACCGCTCTCTGTTCAGAATCAACACATCCCCCTCAAAACAAGGTCAGATATCTTGGTCTAGTACTGGATAGTCGTTTGACATACAGACAACATATACAGTTAGTACGAGACAGAGCTTTGCAAAGATTCTTAGCATTATATCCAATACTTAAAAGCTTCATTCCCATCAAAACCAAACTATTGCTGTACACATCACTTATACGATCGTACATGCCCTACGCGTCAGAAATTTGGGCATCGATGCCATGCCATTCAAAGAGCTGTGTGCAGAACCATCGCAGGTGCTGATTTCTACATTACTAACGCACAACTGTACAGTGATCTGGAAATCATTTTATTCAGTGATTACGTGCAGCACTTGCGTAAAAATTATCTTCAGAGATTACAATCACATCCTAATCCACTTATTAAACCATAATTACACATAGCATTCAGTGAACAGTCAAGTAATGTTAACTTTTCTGCAAAAATCATTGACTCTGAAAGTTTACCTACACATCCAGCTTACCAGTCTCCGATTCTGATGGAGAAGATGGTCACACTTCATTTACGTACTCATGTTATACTAAGCAATATTCTTGTTAAGGCAAGGGTCCATGTGACCTGGAACTTGTGATGACATGTGTCTTTATTGATACCACCAAATAAATAAATATTGTTAATAGCAGTGGTTACAGTCACTGTAATAGCGGTGGGCACTGCCTGCCACCTAGCGGCAAAATAACTTTGATTGAGCAGGCAGTTTACACAACAATAGGATGCGATCCAGCAACCAGTGGTAAAACTACACTTACGCTTGGCATCTTAGCCAACACGTGGTTACAAACATGTGGTCTTAACACATTGAACTCGTATTTTGTTTTATGTATACTGTATTACTGTAATTATAATATTTGACGTGTTCAATGCTGACTTTTAGTAAATAACTTTACTGCAGAATATATGGAAATGAAATGAAACTCTGTAACCTCATACAAATATCACGAACACAACTCTTAACGCTTAAAAAAAAACAATCTTTTGTAATCGACAACAACTTACAAATAGGAAGAAGCCAGGAAACCGAAAACGGAGGATAATCTCATTGCCACCTGATGGTAGAATTATCAAAACCTTTTGACTATCAATCTAAGCTCTGAGGTATCGATTATCGAATTGAATTCATTACGGTGACATCTGATGGAAACAATATAGAATTAATCAATGTTTTAAGTGATTATTAAATAAAATAAAAGAAAAAGAAATATTTTAACAATAATTTACGGAAACGGGACGCCATTAAAAAAAAGGGACATTTGGCGTCCCGAGCATACTTTACTCGGGACAGGGGACAAGAAGTTGAAAAAAAGGGACAATCCCATTAAAAAGAGACATCTGATCACCCTGTCCTAACTTCAAAACTTACCATGTTTTACTCCCGAACCCCTCATTATGATGAGCAGAAAACATTCATTTTTAAGTACTTATCTCGTAACAGATTTTAGGAGCTTCAAAATACTTTATGATTATGCCTTGTATAATGAGGAAACGAAGTCTGTAGCGCCAAATAAAAGACAATTACTTCTTCTTTTACCCTGTTTATCTGTTAGTCTTAAATTTTCTATCATGTAGCCACACATTTGCATAATGATGTAACTAAATACGATGGCCAGCATTTCGTATTTAATTATGCATCCAAACGCAATTGTTACTCTACAACAGCGAGACAGGAAGAATCATTATCGCGGGGTGAATACATGTGACATTTTCCTGGATAGTAACAAGCGCAGGTCATTACCTGGAAATGAAATGCTTCAGTTACGTCTGTGCGTAGGTGTAGGGTTTAAAGAGAATATCGGATAACGCCTACGTTGTAGCCTACGTATAGACAGACATTTTACAATTAAGTTTCCATAAAGCTTCCGTCACCATTACTAACACAAAATCCATTGGAGATGATTCACCAACATCATCCATAGCATAATGATCGTGAATAATGTTGTGCACTGGCATTTGTGTGGAGTTCTTTGAGTCTTTTTATTTCCTTTGAGTTTTGTTCCCATTTTTTTCTTTCTTTTATTACATATAATACAAAAATTAAATACATTTCTCGTGTATTTAGAACTACTAAACTAATCTTCTAAGAACTGCATTGTAGCAAGGGCTTAATACAGTCCCTACCAAAAGTTTAAGGACACACTTCCATAAGTAATGTATCACTTTTGTATTTTTACTTATGTAAAATCCCCTGATGTTTATACAGAGATCAAATGCCTGTGAAAAGTTAAACCCAGTCTGTCTGTCTCCCTAACTGTTGAATATATATAACAATTTTTCTGTTATGAAACTTATTAAAGAATTACACAATTTGTAGAAAAAAAATTAATTACTCCAGAATGGGTTAACTTAGATCAGTAATTTTGGGATAGAGTGGGCTCGCCGCTGGGCTGCTGATCCGGAGCTGCGTTCGGGCTTGGGTTGGATCCCCCTTTGGTCTTTAGTCTCTTCCGAGGTTTTTCACAGCCGTGGGACTGAAGCCGGATGGTCTATGGCGAGTCTATGGCGAATCCTTGGCATCAACCCCTTTGATTTGATTACCTGGTTGGGTTTTTCCGAGGTTTCCCCAACCAAAAGGCAAATGCCGGGTAATATTTTGGCGAATCCTCGGACCTCACCTCATCTCACTACATCTCGCCAAAATATTGTGAAAAATTGCACAAAATTGTAAAAATTGTAGAAAATTACTAAATTGTAAAACTATAAAAATTTGTAAAAATTGTAATTGTAATATTGTAAAATTCTGACTTGTTCCACATCTTAAAGCTTCATTGCTCATGTAAGATCTATGGAATAAAATAAATGAATGAATGAATGAACGAACGAATGAATGAGAGTTAGACATATGTGAAAGACTTCTTGTTTAATTATTGCTTTATTTAAAAGAAAATTGTGACAGTTCGTGCAGGCATTATAATCCAGATTTTCTTTTTCCTTTAGGAAAAATTGCAATTTTCTAAAATTCTCTTGAACTTAAAATTTGCGGCAAATGAACCCGAGTCCGCCATTGCCGTTTACATCATAACATTGCGAGTTGGTAGTCTACTATTGGTCAATCAGCTTATTCCCTCCATTTTTAGTAAACAGCTCTGGAGTTTGCTACAAGTGTGGAAAGGTTGGATTTCTTCTTTGAAAAAAATTAAAGTAAGTCGTAATATAGATTTGAAATAATTAAAATGGCATTTCAGACTACTTTTTCTGTAGAGCCGAAGTTAAATTCAGGCAGGAAAGTGGAGTTTTAATTTCCTTTCCTACGAACTCGGATAGTATTTCTGTGTTCTATTTTCGTGAGTTGCCTTCAAATGCTCTATATGAACAATATTGTCATTCGAAACTTGACAAACACACTGAATTGTCAGGAAACAAATGAGAAAAGTCTTATCGTGACACTTTTATTGCTAAGGTTGGAAAGTACATGGAAATGAACGGACTCTGAACATGACGAAATGTGCTGATGAACACGCAAGAAAACAGCTTCTGACGACAACGCGTAGTTTGTATCCAACTTATTGAAACTGCTCAAATATATTTGTTTGGGATATTTCTCTTCTTTTATTGTACAGGGACATCATTTTATTTTTACTTCAATTTTTATTGCACCTGAGTTTTTGAATGTACTTCACTCCCACCTCTTCTACTAAGGAAGTTCCAACTGTCGTCCACACAGAACCAAGGCCGCATATAGTAAACAGCACTGAGTGAGTATAGTACGTTCCAGAAATATGTTCGCGTTTTCCAGTGACGAAAGAGCTTTCAATATTGAATCATATTTTCGCACAGGTACTGTCCGTTTGCCTACGTCGCATCTCGATTTCCCCCACCTGCTTCTGCTCTCCCCTCTGTAAAAGCTGGGCTGTCTTAGCTCTTTTCTGAAAACAATAATTTCTGTTAGGAATTGGACGTCTACGTAATATTATACAACTGTTTAAAATAACTTAAATAAAAGGGCCTCGTTAAATAATTAACTGTCACGTGATTCCCCCCCCCCTTTCTACGATCCTGCGGCATAACCACTTGGACGGACAGTAGATAGTATGTCTGAGTAATTTTATCTTTTCGGATCGGGCAGAAGTGGAGATTGAATTTACAGTATGTAAGGTACTCTTTTATAGAGTAGGTACAGAATTATTTCAACGTGAGTTACTAGTACGAAGGACGAAACTGGTAATTGGAATTAGATGCAATAGTCTATAGCGCGATAATATGCACAAAAGAACTGAAGCCTGTATCAAAATGAACGGCCACCATTTAAAAAAATGTGTTTAAATATCCATATTATGATTATTTTTCAGTTTAACTTCATTCTCTATATTGTACGCTAATGTGCTGTAGACAGTATAATATACACTGCATAATTAATACGTCCGAATGGATAGCTCAATTCGTGAGTAAAAGATTTATTGTTAATACTGTACTGTGTTTTGATTAAACAAAAACCTAATAAAAATTATCAAACTGAAAATTGCGATATTTCCTAGTTTACGTAAATGGATGAACTACTTTTCATCCCTCCTATACCTAGTAAAGTGACTTGTTTGTGTTTTACTCCAGTATCATCGAACTCCAGTTGTGGAAGGGGTAGCAAACGGTGTTTCCCGTTCTCTAAAGGTATAGCCAGGTTAATATTAAAAATGTTAGTAAAAGTAAAATGATGTCCCTGTATTTGGTAAAGAAAGTCTGACTTCTATTTTCGATATTTTGTTTTCATTTCCATTCTCAAAAAAAAAAAAAAAAAATCGAAATTCAGTGAGTGTGGACGTGAAGTGGCAGATTATTGGGATGTGGAAGAATGACTGGAGATAATATCTAACTTTATTCCAAAATTCATTGATCTAAGTCAACCCATTCTGGAGTAATTTTTTTCACTGCAAAATATGTAACGTTTATTACATAATCCACAGTTTACAAGATAGACAGATTGGGTCTGCAGTACAAATTTCACTTTTCACAGGCATTTGGTCCCTATATAAACATCAGGGGATTTCACATAAGTAGTCTATAAGGACAGGAGTGTAATATCACTAATGGAGGGTGTCCTTAAACTTTTGGTAGGGGCTGTATTTTCCTTTTCAGCAGATGATGCTGATAAATAACGAAGTGTACAGTTTCTTCTTCAGGATGAGATTTGATCTATATTTTGTTCGTTTTTAAATAGTTTATTTAGCGACGTTACATTAACATTTGAAAAAGCATGAAAAAGTTTGATATAATCTATTATCCTGGATTTATATTTAGTCCTAGTACTGCATTAAGAACTTGTTATATTATTTTAAATAATCTGGATTTAAAACGCATAAGGCAAAAACAAAAAATGCGAAAAATATTTTCGAAATATTGTTTAAGCTAAAACTGTTGTATGGATTTGAGGGTATAATGTGGGAAGTTTGATTAACATTTGAAGAGTTCGCGGGAAAAACGATAAATGTCACATTTCTGTTAAGGATTAGATAATGATCTAATTGAGTCTATAACCGCAAGATGTAGTGCTGTTTCTATAGAAAATAAAGGAAAAGATTACTGTATTCGTGGTGATAATTCTCCTTTTTACCATTTTTCATAAGAACAACATTAAATTTCGTAGTGATCCATTCAATTAGATAATGACATCAACCTTAACAAAACTTGACATTCATCGTTTTTCCCGCGAACTCTTAATTTGCATTAAAAATTGAAATAATTCTGATATAGCTGTACATATGTGGGAAAAGCTAATGTATATCTACATCCAGAAAGAATAAAATTATAATTAAAAGAATGTAAATTCTGCAGTGCTCGGGAAAAGTGGCACAAGTCAAAAATGTTAATTTTACAGGAGAAGGAAAAATCTGTCTTCTCACTGGTTTATGTCGATTTTATTTTCTGTTATATGAATTATTCTAATGGGAGAAATACTTACATTTCTTTTCCCAAGCGAGTAGATGTTCCGAAAGTTGTCAATAAACTAACAAAAATGTTTGTGGAAATTGACTTATGCCACTTTTCCCAAGCATTGCAGAATTATGGACTGTGGGCCAATATATTGTCACTAGTTCGTCCAGTAATGGAATATGGTGCTGCATGTTGAGATCCTTACAGATTAGAACATATTAAGATATTGGAAAAGATTAAAAAACGGGCTCTCAAGAGTTGTCGTAGTAATTCAACATTAAAATGGGACACACTCACGGACAGGAGAACGCGAATTCATTATGCGCAATGTTCAAAACATACAGAGGTGAGCCTGCCTTGAGAGAAATAAAAAATAGGTTGCAGCCGCCAAATTACTCTTCAAGAAACGACCACTCATATAAATTGAGGGAAAGAAGACAGAGGACGGACACTGGAAAGTTTTCTTTTCTCAATCGTACTATCAGGGACTGGAATGCTTTACCAGTAGACTTACTAAAGACTTTACCAATGACCAAAAATGTATTTAAAAATAGGCTTAAGGACTTTACTAATAGACGGTAATATATTATGCACACTATTTAAAGGGTGTAATTGATGTTTTGTTATTTGAAGTGTTGTTTCAGTGAAGAAGTGTGTTGGTGTCAGTGAAGTTTGATAGTTTACAGTAGTAGAGCAAAGTATTTGAACAGTGAAATGTTTTTGGAGTGTTAGTGAAATCAGGATAGAATCAGTGAAATGTGTCGTAGTTTCAGTGCAGTGAGTGAGTTGACAGCGAAATGAGTGTTGACCGAAAGATACTTGTGCATGTATGAACATATCATACTCGTGGGTTTTAGTTCGAACTTAGGGTTAAGATACAAATTAGATTTAATTTAAATGTTATATTAACCGATCGTACTTCATTTAATTTAGGATGCTCCCTGTTATTATTATTATTATTATTATTATTATTATTATTATTATTATTATTATTATTATTAATTGCAATTTATATTAATTGTCATTATTGAGTGTAATTAGTTACCACTGCCTTTGAGTATTTACCCATTTGCAGTGGGAATAAATACATACATACATACATACATACATACATACATACATACATACATACATACATACATACATACATACATACATACATACATACATACATACATACATATGAGGTAAACATAAAAGCTGATTTAGTTGAAAAGAATATGCTTATCAATTTTATGTCGTTTTTCTGGAAATAATTTTGAACTGCTTTTGCAAATATGTTCATTTCACAGTAATTTCATATTTCTGGTATTTTGTTTTCCAGATCTTTTGGTAAATAAAACTTGGTTTTTAGTCTAAAATTGTGAAACATGTGGGTTACTTTTTGCTTTCGATTATTTTAATACGATTAAGGACTTAATATTTGTCTAAAATTATGAAAAGTTTTTTTTCTGTTTTGCAGGATACTTATTTTTTTTTAAGAATTGTAACATGTTCGAAAATATAAGAAAGTGGTCTCGTACCCCGTTTTATATACTACTTATCTGAAATCAGCTCACAGTTGGAGAAAACATCGAGAAAAATACCCACCAAGATAATAGCCCAAGTAGGTTCTAAACCACACCCGAATTCAGTCACAAATCATTAGGCAAACGCGCTACCGCCTGAGTTACTCTGCCTTTGTCGATGGCGTTTAATTTCTAACGTCGTAAAATATTTACTCAGTTTTGTGTTCTGTTAAAAAAAAAAAAGAAAAGCAGTCAAGTCTTTGTATAAAAAGTGCTTTTCCAAAAAAAAAAAAACACGTTATGAAAACCAGAAACAATTGATTATCTTGTAGCTTAATAAGAGTGAAAAATGTTTTAAAATGCATGGAAATAAATTTTTGTGGGTAAATTATTAAATTATATATCAAAACAACAATAGGAATGCAGATGTAATAAAAAGTGGATTCTGAAAAAAACACAGACAAGAATCATGACTTGGAATCTTAAACGAGGTAAGTGTTTGAACTTACATTAAATGTAATAAATGCATATTATTATGACGGTAGTATAAAGTGATTGAATTATAAATAAAAGAATGAACATTTAAGAAAAGCAAAATAAAAGAGTAGAATTGAAGCCGATAATCTTACGTTGTCCAATTCTCGAAGTTAAGAACCTTACTGCAGATGACAAAAACCTCAAGACATAGAATGTATTTTTTTAAATGGTTATGTCCCTATAGCCTATAGAATACTGACAGAAGTTTAAGAACTGGATACGACCTGGTAAAACATAACTTAATAATTGGCACCTGAAGACTTCTAATAAAGTATCTGGGACCTAAAAAATTGTCTCTCTTAGGATGTAACAGTACCAATAAAATATGCCAGTTTTTTATAACTCTTCAATATTTATGTGCAGTAACATGTCAGAATCATCTCATTCATTCATTCATTCATTCATTCATTCATTCATTCATTCATTCATTCATTCATTTCATTTAGTATTCTACCCAAGGACAGATCTTTCACTGTAAACCCAGCTTTCTCCAATCTTTCCTATTTTCTGCCTTCCTCTTTGTCTCCTCATATGATCCATATAGGCTATCTTAAATGTCGTCTATCATCCGATATCTTCTTCTGCCCCGAACTCTTCTCCGGTTAACGATTCCTTCAGAACATCCTTCAGAAGGCAGTTTCTTCTCAACCAGTGACCCAGCCAATTCCTTTTCCTCTTTCTGATCAGTTTCAGCATCATTCTTTCTTCACCCACTCTTTCCAACACAGCTTCATTTCTTATTCTGTCTGTCCATTTCACACGCTCCATCCTTCTCGATATCCACATTTCAAATACTTCTAGTCACTTCTCTTCACTTCGTTGTAATGTCCATGTTTCTGTCCCATACAATATTACACTCCACACAAAGCACTTCACTTGTCTCTTCCATAGTTCTTTCTGCAGAGGTCAGCAGAAGATGCTCCTTTTCTATTAAAAGCTTCCTTTGTAATTGCTATTCTCCTTTTGACTTCCTGGCAGCAGCTCATGTTACTGCTTATAGTAACGAGTATTTGAAGCTGTCCACTTGCTCTACTCCCTCATTTAGAATTCGCAAGTTTACCTTCTTTAATTTTCTTTCTATGACCATGGTCTTCGTCTTGTTAGCATTTATCTTCATTCCATACTGCTCACAAGTGTAATTTTGCTCCAGTAGCATATCCCTTAATATCATCTCCTCTCCTGCTAGCAACGCCATAATAATAATAATAATCCGTGGCGCTACAGCCCGTGAAGGGCCTAGACCGACCAGCCGGCTGCTGGCCTCACGCCCACATGCCGAAGCAGAGGTGGACGATCATCCAACCAGAATGGAGGTATCGTGTGGTTAGCACGATGATCCCCCCAGCCGTTATAGCTGGTATTCGCAACCGGATTTTGCTACCTATCGTAGCCCACCAAGTGCATCACGATGCTGGGTGGGCATCGGTCCCATACACTGGCCGAAATTTCACGAGAAATGCTAGCAACGCCATATCATCAGCAAATCTTATACAGATTATTTTTCTTCCTCCTTCTACCACTCCTCTGAAAAGAGTTTTTCACTAAATGCTCCAAGTAGATGTTGAACAGGATAGGTGATAAAGGGCATCCTTGTCGCACTCCTCTCCCTATTTCACTTCTTTCTGACATTTCTTCTCCTGTCCTTATTTTGACTCGTTTCATATAAAGGTTACTGAACAACCTCCACGCCAATTAGTTTATAAAAATCTAAGAATATGTAAGGAATGATTTACATCAGGATAGGTCATCAAATTATATTAGATAATTTGAGGAAAGCCTCGCTACCGGCTGTTCGCCTGTTAACCCGTGGTGATACCGGTATCTGTTCCAGACCGGGCGATAATAATAGGTCCATACATTCCGTCGTTGATCAGCTATGCACTTCAACACTGTAAATATTATATTATATTACCTTTGAAGCGATTGAAAACCGTACTGTGTTAAAAAAATGGACTAATTTGTTAGATAATTGAGCCCAAATTAGATAAGTAAATGGTGGTAAGGATGAAATGTTAAAATACAATCCGAGTAAAACTTCCGTTCAAATTGAAACAAATAGAGAACCGTTAAAGTTGATGGACCGTCACTGGATTAATCCTGCAGCATCCGTAGACACGACGGCGCATGTACGTTTTCGTTCTGTATGTTGAGCAAGGATTCGACGCTCGGCGTAGCTTCCCCGGTGAAAGTGACGCCTACATTTCCACGGACCCCCAGTCTCCGCCTACTGATACGGTTACTATATACAAAATACACTGGCTCGTGACGTCACACACGTACTCCGCAGGTCTGCCGGGAGGCGGAGACAAGCGAGACGAAATCTGCAGGTAGGTGGCTCTGGCGGCAGCTACGGATTTCCAGTTCGAAACCAGCGTTCAACCTAACAACACCCGCGCGCGGTCTTCAACGTAAGTTTGACAAGAGGAACAATAAAAGTCAACAGGAATGAAAAATTGAAAGTTTTGAAGTGAACAGTTCGTTTTTAATTTGTTGCTTATGTTAGTTTTCAAAAATATAAGTTTATAAACCGTGGAATACCGCTGTGAGCACCATGGATATACCAGCCATCCAGTTGATCTTCGCATGTCTTGTTTTGGCTATAACAGTTGCATACGGTGAGTGATTAAATATATCGTTATGTTGAAGTGATTACTGAAGATGTGGGATGTGAAACACGGCTGTAAAGATAACCAACAAAACAATGATCTATGTGTCAATTTTACTAATTTTTAATTGCGTACTTTTATGTAACTTATTTATTAAAATGCGGCATAGCAATTCATATTATTTAAAATAGTAATATGCGTTACAAGAGCGGTATGTGGAAGTTTTCATGTTCGAGGAAAAGTTTGAAAAAGCGAAATGTAGTTGAGCTTTTTTAATTTCCGAGAATTGAAAGAAAACATAACGCTCGTGTATCGTACATTATTTTGTGCAAAGATCGTTTATTACATACCTGAAAGAGGAATTTCTAATTAGTTGCAATGAAATCTCCATCTTGGTTTCTGTTCAATGACGGCAAATTTGCAAAACAAAAATATCTATCTTCAACATTGTTGCTTTAAAATGTTTTCTGTGTTTACTATACTTCAGCAGACCGTGATATACGTCTGTCTTTTTTTTTCCCCCAGTCTATGGAATCTTGTTGATTTTTTCACGGCTTCCTTAATGTTACTTGCATCACGAATGCAGTAACTTTAGTGGAATTGTAGAGTTTACTTAATTTTTGCAAATATTTAAAAACAATAATTAACAGTGCAATTTAGGTGAAATTGCAGTGGTAAGTTTCCAATTTATAATTATTACTATATTGAACGTCTCTAAAAATAATATGTTAAAAGCCTAAAGCAGTAAAATCAATATGTCACTTAAGCGGTAAGAAGAGGGAAATTGTTATGTGTGTTCGGTTGGGAATACTGAATGTGGAATTTTAGACTTTCCGCGGATTGGTTTTGTGCGGAAACCTGTCATGGAAATAAAATTACATATATAAATACAAGAGGTTAAGTTTTATATTTACTGTTTGGAACCTTTGAGCTGTTTCGTACAAAATGCCATTTAAAATACGTCGAAGCGAATGATTATGCTGTCTTAGATTAACCTGAACAGCGAATCAAAAAATCTGCATAATTTATTTCAGTAGATAATTTCCGAAAATTTCGTCTTTGAGTTACGAACTACTGGTGATAAAAGTCTTCATATTATGTGACAATGAAGTCATCGCATGAATAGACGCATATTTATAATCAGTAGAATAAGTCCACGCATGCCCGGGTTGATGACAACGATGTTAACGGAATGCTTAGTTTTTTTTTCTCACGTGTAGGATAGTCGGCTTAGTTAATCTATATTTCCAAAATGTGTGACAACGAAAGAATCATATTAGAATGCGATCGTTTATTGACCATTGGTATGGGAATTAGATTTCTCTTGAAAATGTTATCTGCAAAACACATAATATTAAAAACTGTTTTTAAAAGTATTCTGTCTCTACATTCTTTATTATTATTATTTCAATACGGTGTACGAATTGGTATAGTAATACAGTTGGCAGCGAATTTAATTATATTTTAGACATACAAAAATGGATACGCGTAAAGCGAATTTATTTCAGGAACAGAAGAAAGCCGTTATGTTATTATCACAATCTAGTATATACAGTCACGAAGCTTGAGTTGATGAGGGTGCTAGGAACAATAGACTGTGCAGGTACTATTTCGCATTGTCTATGATGAGGCGATAGTAGCGATCCTAGTGGTTAGCAACTATTTATGGATGCATATTTACTACGTATTGAGCTTCGTGACTGTATATACTAGACTGTATTATTATGTAGACTTCGAAGTTGGGGCACATTATCTCTTAAGTTATTTGCACACAGGACGAAAATGTTTACAAAACAACTAACAATGTGGTCTTCAGCCCTCGTACACATACCATATCGAATGGAGCTGTTGTAATACGTAATACAGGACCAGCAAGGAAAAAAAGAAACCTTCACTTGAAGCACAAACAAACATTATGTTGGATAGAATAGGCTACAATCTATTATCACAGGCTAGTATGTACAGTCACGAAGCTTGAGTTGTGAGGGTACTTGGAACAATAGACTGTGCCGCTACTATTTCGCATTGTCTGTAATGAGGCGGTATTAGCGATCCTAGTGGTTAGCAACTATCCACGGATGCATATTTACTACGTATCGTGACTGTGGTATTATCGTTTCTCAGGTGTAGAAAAATAACATTTTTATTAGGTCTATAAACAGTTATTTAGAGCAAAACTATTTACAAAGGGACTTAATAATAATAATAATAATAATAATAATAATAATAATAATAATAATAATAATAATAATAATAATAATAATAATAATAATATCAGAACATGCAGTTGTCAATGTACATGAATCACAGTATAAGGAAAATAGCGACATAAATATAGTAAGTTAATTATTAAGTATGTCACAGAAATAAACTTGTCTTTCTTAATTGGGTTATTTTAAGATGTTTTATCAACTGCAATGATTATCCAGCGTCTGAATGAGATTAAAGTGATAATTTCAGCGAAATGAGTCCAATATAAATCTAACCTCCGTATGAGTAAAGACTAGTTCACAATAAACCGGGAACGGAAACGAGAACGAGAACGGAGATAATGTTAAAATAAATGTATTTAAATGTGAGTGTTCACAATAGTTAATTGTGAATGCTAACATTTAAATATACTTATTTTAACATTATTTCCGTTCTCGTTCTCATTGTCGTTTCCGTTCCCGGTTTATTGTGAATCCTCCTTAAAACTTGTGTTCGGGAAGAAAATTGAGCATCGAGCAGTCTAATATATTATTTCCAGGAAATGAAGGTAATATTATACTTAAAGGAAAATAACTCGAGTTATATATTTAGTAAGAATTTAATGTTATTAAAAAGTCAGAATGAAAGTTTTCTAGGTTAACTTGATAACAAAAGAGAATGACTATTACTTATGTCCCAGCCACTATAGGAACGTGATCAAATACCTTGAAAATGCCTTGGATCTATAGTATCGATTAGTAGAAATTGGTGTGATTACTGGGAGAACTGTAAGCTCATTCAACCCGCCCTAAATACGTACCTTATATACGAAAATCGTCGCGAGTGAATGAAGAATACGGCCATATTTCTTTAATGTAACAGTGGGTATCAGTGTCGCCAACGTAGTAATAATACTACATACCTAATCAAACCTAACCTAACCTGTCACAAAATACACACCTAATCTAACCTAGCCTAATCTAACCTGTCACGTAATAGTACACACCTGTAATAACATTCCTCACATTTAGTATAATTTCATTTCCATGTATTACCGGCCCTGCTTCTGGTGTCGGTAGCCATCTAGTGGAAGTGGATCGTAACTCGAGAAAGGAAATAGGCGACTTTCATAATAGTTACATTTAATCCGTCCAGTGCTATATTAAATGTGTTCATGTAGCAATAATTCTATATACAGTACAATAAGAATTGAAATGTGGTGTGGTTGTGATAAAAGTATTGAAAATTGGTTTATAGCGCCACATAATGTGGAATATTCGTTCAGTGATTGGTGGATACTCTATATTGACTCAAAAGGGTATACGGAGAATCAAATGAATTAATGAATTAAAATAAAATATCATCAAATCATAATAGTACATAATGCAACGAGCCTATAATGATAGTAATTAAGAATAGAGTATGGATAATATTCATACGAGCGTCTTAATTACCATTATAGACAAGTTTCATACGACTTTTATGCTCGACCATATTTCTAACTTGAAATTATTCAGATGTATACATTTTATTTGTATCTGACAAGATCGGAAGTGACCTTGTTCTAGGTCATGAATTGTGAGATGTGCGCAAACGCGAAAGTATTGATTTTTTCCGAGGAATAATAATGTCATTGACCTTGATGTAATCCCGTTAAACTTGATATAACCTTGATTATTGAATTCGACATTGAGAAACGAGATGACAAATTGAATTTATTTGAATATTATTTACAATTAACGCTAATTATTATAGTAACAGAACATAACCATCTGCGACAGTATTGGATTTCCAGCCTCCGTGACTTTTCGCTAATTCTCTTTCGATTGCATATCCGAGAATAATCGATACTTGCGGTTTTATAACGGTACAAAGCCGACTTGTCATTGGCTGAACACCTGTAAGCTGAGTTGTTATTGGCTGAACACCTGTACTTTAATGAGTAGGTGTACTTTAACCCTTTCTAACCCAAATTAAATTTACAAGCAATCCATGTTGAAACAAATAGCTGTATTAGGACCAATTCAGTGACCAAGTTACGGGAGTGGCAACATTTGAAACAAAACTATATTGATGAAAATGTATTGAAATAGAAGTTATCCAGCAAAATTTATCTTCATATGTAACACACAAGTATATAAATGCTATAAAGTTAATTATTGCCATATGGTATCTATAGGTAAGAAAGGGTTAATGACTTGCATTAAAGGAGTGCTACCAGGTGTATAATTACTACATTTCGGCATGGTCGAGCATAAAATAATTAAAACATATCAGTCAAAAATATAGTATTCATTTAAATAGCATATTCTATATATTTTTCTTATTTTTAATTTGAATTTAAATGTCACAATTTTAAGTATAGAGGCTTCGAAATCATGTCATTATAAATTTTAATTCATAATTATTGCTGCGTTTTTAGTTTGTCAGCAGTTGTGACACATTTTGTCTTTTAAATATATGTATACACACATCATATTGTAAGGTTTTCTTTTCTCCCCCCCCTCTCCGTGGAAGAAAGTTAATCACGTACATATAAAAATTTGTTCCAATTGAGTTTCGTCTTCAACATAGTAATGGCTTCGCGTTCTCCCAACTCTCCCAGCTTCAGTGTTTATAACAAGCACGAAACCTTCAACCAGATCTAGATAGTTAGCGCAGTGGATGTATCCGATAGCGGATAGATGGAAACAGTATTTTACTAAATAAGCTCTAACTTATTCCTTCTCCCCACCTCCGCCCAATATTCTCCGTTATCAGTTAACCTATAGACAGGGGCGGCCGGCCCTTAGGGGCCACCGGGGCCGTGCCCCACCAATATTTCGTCCCCCATGATTTTTCTTTTCGCATTTACGTAAATTTTGTTCAGGACAGTGTACTGGATTCACAATTGTTTCAGTAAATTTCGTCACATTACGCGATGTGTGTTGGTAAAACATATGAAAAATACAATTAAATTTTCATATAAAATAGAGGCAAAAGTTTTACCAGCAGAAAATGAACATAAAGATTTAGGTATATTATTTAGGAGTCATTTTACATTTCATAGTCATATTAATAATATTATAAATTTGTCCTATGAAAGTTTAGGTTTTGTTATGAGAAATTCTTGTAAATTTAAAGTCAAAACTATAATAATTTTGTATAATTCCATTGTTCGATCTAAATTGGAGTATGCTACTATCTGGAACCCAGTTAGTAACAAATATATTCTGTTACTAGAAACAATTCAAAATAAATTTCTAAAATGGTTATATTACAGATTTTATAATGATTATCCTACCGATGAGAGTTATGCTACAATACTTCAACATTTCCATTTTACTAGTTTGCAAATTCGACGAAATTGTCAATCTTTTTTTTTTTATTGGGTTATTTTACGACGCTGTATCAACATCTAGGTTATTTAGCGTCTGAATGATATGAAGGTGATAATGCCGGTGAAATGAGTCCGGGGTCCAGCACCGAAAGTTACCCAGCATTTGCTCGTATTGGGTTGAGGGAAAACCCCGGAAAAAACCTCAACCAGGTAACTTGCCCCAACCGGGATTCGAAACCGGGCCACCTGGTTTCGCAGCCAGACGCGCTGACCGTTACTCCACAGGTGTGGACTTGTCAATCTTTAAACTTTCTTTACAAAATTATTAAGAATAAGTTGGACTGTGTTGGTTTATTTTATTATATAACATTATATGCACCTAACCTTAAAACGAAATTTCTAAATTTATTTTACATACCAAAGACAAATACTGAATCCCACAAAAATTCCCCAGTTTTCCAAATGTTACAGTTATACACTAAATTACATCATCATCCTAATGTTGATATTTTCAATATGGATTTCTCTAGATACAGATATTTACAGAATATTGTTGTTAGTTTGAAGCTACTTTCAAACCTTATTTCAGTTTCTCTTTTTTTTTCTTTGTCTTATTTCTATTTAGTTTCAGTTTTTAATAAGTGTATGTTTCCTTTTCCTTGTTTATGTTTTATAAATTAATTTGTTAGTCGTGAACATTGTAATTGGGCTTTGCCTGTTATGTTCAACAACAAATAAATAAATAGATAGATAGATAGATAGATAGATAGATAGATAGATAGATAGATAGATAGATAGATAGATAGATAGATAGGTAGGTGGGCAGGCAGGCAGGCAGGCAGGCAGGCAGGCAGGCAGGGGCAGGCAGGCAGGCAGGCAGGCAGGCAGGCAGGCAGGCAGGCAGGCAGGCAGGTAGGTAGATAGATAGATAGATAGATAGATAGATAGATAGATAGATAGATAGATAGATAGATAGATAGATAGATAGATAGATAGATAGATAGATAGATAGATAGATAGATAGATAGATAGATAGATAGATAGATAGATAAATAAAAACGTCAAAGATTGTATTACACTAAATATTGTGAGCTTGGGCCCGAGTCAAGGAATCCACAACTTGAATCACTTTAGCGCTCAACTGCCATGGTGCGCGGCGTGCTATGTCGCATTCGCTATCGACGGAAATTCACGAAGTGCTACGAAGTTTCCGTTATGAGTAGACTTCGTGGAATTGCCACAAGAATCGCAAGGTTTACTGTGCACGCGGTATAGACTGTATGAGAAGGGGGCGTGGAACGGATTGAGTATGCATCTAATGTAAACACTGAGCATTATACTGCGGTTACAATAAAACCTGTATCCTGCATTCAAGAAATGTAATGAATGATCATTGAAGTAGGAAATGTCTAAACATGTAAATACACAATTATTTTATAGTGAGATATATTAATTCTTAAAATTTAATGTAAGATACTCACATCATCCTTGAATATGTGCATTGCAGTGAAGAGTTACGTACATTTTCAGCGACTGCAAAGTAACCTCCTCCGACGGTCACTTAAACAGTTCTTATTTTGGGAAAAATGTACGTTCAACATCAAACGATGTAATAGGTGCATATTTGAAGAACGGAAAGTCACTACTTCAGATGTCTTGTCGTGACCCGATAGTACATCATTTATAATACGTAGTTTTGAATAGGCACAATTTTTAGCAATAATCTTTCTCAACTTACATTTCATTAGTGGCTTGTGCAGCAAATACTGCTGCAAACTAAGTTCGTTAGACGTTCAAATAAAAATTTTTCAGTTTTATTTTCAATGAAGAATACTTGTCTTTTTGATAGTTATTTGCTTCCATAATAATGAAACATACTCCCTCTGAATGGATTTTTAGGCCAACTTCAGTTTTTGAGTTTCAACGCGAAAACGCAAGTATCAATGTCAGGACGATAGCAGTAGCTATTTCAGGTCATTGTGGATTGTAGGCAAAAGTTAAAAAAGTGTCAGGTTTGCTAAGCTTTCGAACAATAGCATTTTCGTATAGCTGCTGCATGTAGAACTTGAAATGTAGAGCGTAAAATCATTTTATCCTACTAAAAGATCTTGCTGAAATGATCTGGAGATTACAAAATTTTCTAGGCCTCTTATTTTATCAGTAAGTAATACCTTTTTATCTTTCCTTGGGAACTGTAATTTTTGCGCTTTCTCGAGCCAATACTGAAGACAATAACACATATCAATATCTACACTACACCCCCATTAAGTATATGAAAAAGATCCAACCCCACTGGGCTAATAAGTATAAAAATATTTGATTTTTATTAACAATATTATTATCTTACTTAAGTTTTGTAGTTACATATAACAGCCACTCAGTAAATTATAGAAATGAAGATCTAAATTAAGATATTCTCTACATTTACTTACATAACCTCAAAACGTTTCACTTTCATGTCATCAATATAGCATCAATATTATGTACAATTAATAGAAAAATAGATGCATCATGATATTAACTATAATAATATTTAATTTCTAATGATAATAATGTCATCAAACCACCTCAAGTTTCGTAGATTTGAATATCCAATACACAGTTGTACTCAGAAAATTATTATACACTGCAGAATCAGTTTTTAATAACAAATTGAATTGAGCTCTAAATATGTCGGCAATCCTGCAGGTCATGGCCTTCGTGTAATAGCCTATTGTTTATTGTAGTGTGTGTTTTGTTCTGAAATTCAATCAAGTCGGCCGTGATTCGATAAAATTATTTCTCAAAACTGACAACAGATGGATTTTGGAAAATAGGAAAATTGTGTAGGAAAATTGACATTTCACTGAAAACTACTACTTTTCCGAAAAACTTTGGGTTCCAAGCTTCAAAATGAGGGGTCATTTATTAAACTCCGTTCAGCCGTTTTCCCGTAATTTCCATTACCATTTCAAATTATATATATAGATTTTTTTCTGAAATTAGTGAATTGTTATTTTGGATAACGGTTTGTGATACTTTATCCACTATATTAAGGGCTTCTGAGAGTTGTAGTTTAGACGATTCTAACAGGATGATGCTTTTGGACACGATTTTAAAATTAGAATCAATGAACAGAATATCTTCCAATAGCTGTTCAGAAGGCAATGGTTTTACAGCTGCAACAGCGGATCTGTCTGTGCTATCCAATGCATCAATTACCTCCATTATTTTGCTGTAATGTTCTGCATAATAATTAACAGAATACAACCACGTTCCCCAACGGGTCAAGACTTGCTGCGGGGGTAAGGGTATTCCAGGGGCAATTATTTGTAACAGCAACACTCTCATTGTAGTATGTTTGATTGAATTCTTGTCTGCACTGAACAAAATATGTTAAGCTTTGACTATTCCAACCACAGTAATGCAAAAACAAGTGCTTACTTAGGTATACATTAGCTGTAGCTGCTCTATTATTTGGACCGGTCAGAACTCTTAACATGAACTGCTTATACTACGAGACCGGGCGGCCGCCCACCTCCTCTATACTACCGTACATCGGCAACCTGATAGCATGCTGCGTGTGGCAATTCAACGAAGTCTAGTTATGAGTAAATGCTTCGTTGGGGCCCGTCCAAGCTGGCCAGCCTGACAGACGGAAGCAATTTTCGCAGATATTCGGTGGCTCCTTTGAACACCCACTCTTACATGAAATATAAAATTAGATGAAATTATGTAGAATGACAATTAGTCAAAATGGGCTTTATCGATTTTCATACATTTATTTAGTGAAGAAACAGTCCTAAGTGAAATATTATGCACTATGAATTTATAAGCTCGTGACGGGAATATTGTACGAAATGGAAATATAAAAATTGCAAATTTATCTTTTGAAGAGGTGGAGAAGTTCAAATATCTTGGAGCAACAGTAACAAATATAAATGATACTCGGGAGGAAATTAAACACAGAACAAATATGGGAAATGCCTGTTATTACTCGGTTGAGAAACTTTTATCATCCAGTCTCCTGTCAAAAAATCTGAAAGTTATAATTTATAAAACAGTTATATTACCGGTTGTTCTTTATGGTTGTGAAACTTGGACTCTCACTTTGAGAGAGGAACATAGGTTAAGGGTGTTTATAATAAGGTGTTTAGGAAAATATTTGAGGCTAAGAGGGATGAAGTTACAGGAGAATGGAGAGTTACACAACACAGAACTGCACGCATTGTATTCTTCACCTGACATAATTAGGAACATTAAATCCAGACGTTTGAGATGGGCAGGGCATGTAGCACGTATGGGCGAATCCAGAAATGCATATAGAGTGTTAGTTGGGAGGTTGGAGGAAAAAGACTTTTAGGGAGGCCGAGATGTAGATGGGAAGATAATAAAAAAATAGATTTGAGGGAGGTGGGGTATGATGATAGAGAATGGATTAATCTTGCTCAGGATAGGGACCAATGGCGGGCTTATGCGAGGGCGGCAATGAACCTCCGGGTTCCTTAAAAGCCAGTATAAGAATGGATTAATCTTGCTCAGGATAGGGACCAATGGCGGGCTTATGCGGGCGGCAATGAACCTCCGGGTTCCTTAAAAGCCAGTAAGTAAGTTAGTAAGTAAGTATGAATTTATAAGAGTTCTTGGTGAAAAGCAATATGCAGGATGCAGCATTAGTGAGTTAACCCAAAATGCATAGTGTAATATTAATATATTATTAATATACAAAAACAGTTGTTCTACAGAAATTGTTCAAAGTGACCCCCATTGTTAACTACTGTAAACATTGAAGACATCATTCAAAAACTGATTTACATATTTAAAAGCCTCCTTCAGCGACTACAAGGATAGCTCCGCAATACTCTTGATTTTGTCTCACCAAGCCTCTGTCAGATCTGGAATCCAACACAGATATCAACCTGTTTTAATCACAATTGTATCATAATTTTAACTCGGTATGTAATAATTTTAATAACCTAGATTACGGCTTATATTGCCAGTTTAATACAGTGATGTTTTTAACTTTCCCATATGTCCAATTACTTCCATAGAGTGTCATGTTTATTGGTTTATTTATTTGTATTGTATGCACATGTACCAATCCCATGCATATGGGCATGAACTTTCTGAAGGTGGCTTAATAAAGCCGAAAACGTTTAAAATCAAATAAATGTAACAACTTATTGTAAAACCAATAAATTTGTTAAATAGATAAGCATTGACGGTATATGATAAAACTTTAATTACTAATGATTTACATATCTTTTTACAAAAGTCCCCATTTTTACAAATGCTTTCAAATTCTTGTTCAATGAAATCCTTTAAATGTAGGTTTAATGGCTTTGTAGCGTAAATATTGTCCTTCAATATCCCCCACACTGAAAAATCACATGACGATCAAATTGCCACCACTTCTGTAAAACAAACACATGCTGTTCTGTGGACAATTTCTTATTCATAATGTAAGCTTCTTACGCTACC
Organism: Periplaneta americana; assembly: GCA_025594305.2. Classification (NCBI taxonomy): domain Eukaryota; kingdom Metazoa; phylum Arthropoda; class Insecta; order Blattodea; family Blattidae; genus Periplaneta; species Periplaneta americana. The sequence goes on along the minus strand of JAJSOF020000029.1, from coordinate 25,070,773 downwards.
AACGAACGTACAAAATAATGGACCCGGAAGCTGGAAACCAGCCCGTTATTTGTTACTAACAAGTCAGTCCTGCCACTACTCTAAACAAATTTCACCGCGCACAGATAGTACCATTAATTAATTAGCTTAAATGCGACCATCGACAAAAATGTGCAGCGATTAACTGACTTATGCCGCAACCTGTATTTCATCTGCACGATTAAGAGCGTCCCTAAAATCGGAAAAGAAAAATAGTTTCATTATTTGAAATAGACGTTCACGAATAGCTTAAGGTAAATTAATAAAACGTAGTTGCTAGGACTAGAGAGAAATGTAGTCTAATTATACTTGTTTTTTTGAAAGATGGGATATGACAGTTAAGCGGCCGAACTTGGAACTACAGTGCCATGTTGCCAATATGGACTACCACGCTGGAAGTCAGCAATTGTCGTGAAGATGGCTGACGTTAAAACATGCATTGACAATTCACGCGGAGGTAAGAAAACAATACAAAAATCGACAGAGAATCAAAGACGAAACGTACCAATGCCAACATTGTGTGCACAATAAATGTCGCCAAGCGAGCTATTAAGCACTCGCCAAGGGGAAGTGTAAGTTTGGCAACTCAACCGTTGTTACCATAGCAACAGGCCTACCACGCTATGTGACATTCAGTTGTTTTTCCGATCGCAACGCTCCTGTCGTGTCCCATCTTTCAAAAAAAGAAGTATAGATACGATGCGTTGCTGAAACGTTTCCTTTACAGTGAAGTAAATAACGGCCACCACCACATAATGCGGAGGTCATTGGTTCGATTGCTAGCTGACACACTTTCTTCTACATTCTAGATCAGCTACGTTTCATCACTGAACGCGTTTCTCATAAGCTGGAAGTGATGTAGGGAAATGAAAACACTTACTTTCGCAACGAATTTTATTATGTACAACACTTTCTCAACATTACCCAACTAGTTAATAATATCTGACGTAAAACTTGCCGTTTCTCTTTACGTAGGCCTATAGCCTATATTCCTTATTTAGCAACGTTTACCGTAAGCAGCAAGTTACGTTTTGACGTAACGTTTTATTTCTGCACGATTAATAATATTAATTACAGACATAATCTAACAGGAAAGATTAGATATGAATTTGCTCTTAGTTTGTGTGCTCCTCAATGTAAAATAATACTGTATTTAAAGGATTAATTTTGTTTTATGCATAATTTTTCATTCTACTCTATTATTGATGAAATTGCCTTAAAATGTAACGGAAACTACGTGTTTGTTCGTACTAAATTTAGTGCTGAAACGATACAATAACGAAAATTTCATCATAGATAACGAATAACGTAGTTCATGTAATTAACATGTTACATAAATTTTGATTTGACTGCATTCTCAACAGACTTTTTGTTTACAAAACGGCATGTATGTACATCCTCTCAAAACCCCTGCCAAGTGGATGATTGGAGCGGCATTCAGTATGCTGGGATGCAATGATCTCGCGAAGTAAACACTGCTACTGTCTGCAACGTTGCAACATTCGTTTTCTCGAAATATTACAAAAACTATTGGTCGTGTGAAAAAATATTACTTACTTACTTACAAATGGCTTTTAAGGAACCCGAAGGTTCATTGCCGCCCTCACATAAGCCCGCCATCGGTCCCTATCCTGTGCAAGATTAATCCAGTCTCTATCATCATACCCCACCTCCCTCAAATCCATTTTAATATTATCCTCCCATCTACGTCTCGGCCACCCTAAAGGTCTTTTTCCCTCCGCTCTCCCAACTAACACTCTATATGCATTTCTGGATTCGACCATACGTACTACATGCCCTGCCTATCTCAAACGTCTGGATTTTAAGTTCCTAATTATGTCAGGTGAAGAATACAATGCGTGCAGTTCTGTGTTGTGTAACTTTCTCCATTCACCTGTAACTTCATCCCGCTTAGCCCCAAATATTTTCCTAAGCACCTTATCCTCAAACACCCTTAACCTATGTTCCTCTCTCAGAGTGAGAGTCCAAGTTTCACAACCATACAGAAGAACCGGTAATATAACTGTTTTATAAATTCTAACTTTCAGATTTTTGGACAGCAGACTGGATGATAAGAACTTCTCAACCGAATAATAACACGCATTTCCCATATTTATTCTGCGTTTAATTTCCTCCCGAGTGTCATTTATATTTGTTACTGTTGCTCCAAGATATTTGAATTTTTCCACCTCTTCGAAGGATAAATATCCAATTTTTATGTTTCCATTTCGTACAATATTCTGGTCACGAGACATAATCATATACTTTGTCTTTTCGGGATTTACTTCCAAACCGATCACTTTACTTGCTTCAAGTAAAATTCCCGCGTTTTCCCTAATCGTTTGTGGATTTTCTCCTAACATATTCACGTCATCTGCATAGACAAGAAGCTGATGTAACCCGTTCAATTCCAAACCCTGCCTGTTATCCTGAACTTTCCTAATGGCATATTCTAGAGCGAAGTTAAAAGTAAAGGTGATAGTGCATCTTCCTGCTTTAGCCCGCAGTGAATTGGAAAAGCACCAGATAGAAACTGACCTATACGGACTCTGCTGTATGTTTCACTGAGACACATTATATTGAAAAAATATTATTTGACAAAACTTTCCCAAATGACATGATCTGTTATGTGTGTGAAGGATTGTAAAAGGTACCTTTCACCCTGCATATCGTCTCCAATTTGAAAACGTTAAAATCTAAATCAAGACGTTTAGTAGGGTAATAAAGAGACTTTTTCAGACAAATTTTGATTATTTCTTTTGTAGTAAATCCAGCGGCTTTCTTATGGATTTAGAAACACTGGTAAACAAGGTAAACAGCGGGCGTGGGTTCGATTCCCGTTTGTAGTGATTATCTGGTTGAGTTTTTCCGAGGTTTTCCCAAAGGTAAAGCGAATGTCGGATAATCATATGGCGAATCCTCGGCCTTAATTGCCAAATACCATCTCGCTATCGCCAGTTTCATTGATGCTAAATAACTTAGTAGTTGATACAGCGTCGTTAAATAATATTGACTCATTTCTACGGAACTGAAGTAACTGAAATCGAATGCTTGTTTCACGGTGCCTGACGTGACGTTGAAAGTGACACAGAATTGCGTTGTGTGCCACGGAACTGGTTCACAGCGGGCACTGCAGCAATCCCGGCCCGCATGGGGTGATTGACATGCCTCGCGATTCCTTCCTTCTTGTCCCACGTGAAGCGAATGCGGAGGTGAGTGTGTAGTAACGGATTGTTGAGTGCTGGCTGCGTGGATGGCGCTAGTGGAGCGGATGCTCAGGTCGAACACCGAAGAAAATGAAAACTTACGATGCACAGGGAAGGCGATTCCAAAACCTTTCTAGATCGTCACGTTGACTAAGTTGTGAAGAATAATTTGGGCTCTTGAATCATGTATTTGAGATTATGTATATCTCCTCCATTTCGGAACGCTTTGTACTTGAAGATCCTTTTGCTGTCAAGTAGATTCGAAATGTCGGAATATTGTTGTAACTATCCCAACATAGTTGTTCTTCTCAGTGTGACTATCAGAATAATTCACGAAGATTTACCGCCACTTACGGAGCTTATTTCCGAAGACATTCTGAGCAAAAATGTGTCCTAATCTCAATATTTTAAGAGTTACACTATTTTCAAATTGTTAAAAATATCTTCTTTCTTTAATTTTAAGGGTAAAAGAATGTTACAAATAGAAAATTAACTATTCGGAAGTATACTTTGTTTCATTGGCTAGTATTTTGAAGCTAAAATTATTTTTAAATTTTAGTTGCTTCGTACAGATTTTTTTTCAATTTTTAACTAAAGATGATATTATTCTTACACACTTATCAAGACAATATTACAGATTACACGACTTCTAGCAACTTGATTCTTTACAGTTCAATTTTGCACCCTAATGTACAGAAGTGGCAAAAAAAAAAAAACCGGACCGGCCTTTGTAGCTGATTTCAGAGCCTTGTTCACTCCAGAGCACGACAGACTGGTAACTAAGACTTTCTTGTTCGAATCCTGCCTGGGAAGAAAACTTTTTTGTTCCTTATTCAAATTTATTCCCAATACTTTTCGATTGCTGGTACAATTCATGTTCTGGGAATAATAAGCTAATTAAGTAGCAAAATATCGCTTCAATCGAAAAGTATTGGGAATAAATTTCAATAGGAACAAAAAAGTCTCCTTCCAGGCAGGATTCGAACCACGAAAGCCTTAGTTACCAGTCTATCGTGCTCTGGAGTGAACAAGGCTCTGAAATCAGCTACAAGGGTCGAACTATTCGGAAGTATACTTTGTTTCATTGGCTAGTATTTTGAAGCTAAAATTATTTTTAAATTTTAGTTGCTTCGTACAGATTTTTTTTTTTCAATTTTTAACTAAAAATGATATTATTCTTACACACTTATCAAGACAATATTACAGATTACACGACTTCTAGTAACTTGATTCTTTACAGTTCAATTTTGCACCTAATGTACAGAAGTGGCAAAAAAACCGCACCGACCCTTGTAGCTGATTTCAGAGCCTTGTTCACTCCAGAGCACGACAGACTGGTAACTAAGACTTTCTTGTTCGAATCCTGCCTGGGAAGGAAACTTTTTTGTTCCTTATTCAAATTTATTCCCAATACTTTTCGATTGCTGGTAAAATTCATGTTCTGGTAATAATAAGTTAATTAAGTAGTAAAATATCGCTGCAATCGAAAAGTATTGGGAATATATTTCAATAAGGAACAAAAAAGAAAGTCTCCTTCCAGGCAGGATTCGAACCACGAAAGTCTTAGTTACCAGTCTATCGTGCTCTGGAGTGAAGAAGGCTCTGAAATCAACTGCAAGGGTCGGTCAGATTTTTTTGCCACTACTGTAGAGTCTTAAAGAGTTCACAAGAATGATGTGATTTGTAACAATTTTTCTGATAAATGCGTAAGAAATGCAATTTTGTAGTTAAAAAAATGAACAAAATTTCTGTACGAAGCAACTATGGGATTAACAACACAATTTTAGCTTCAAGATACTATCCAATTAGATAACTTATACTTCTGAATAGTTAATTCTCTAATTTTAATATTCTTTTACCCTTAAATCTAAAGAAAAATGCATTTTTAACAACTTCAAATTAGTGTAACTCTGCAAATATTGAGAATAGGACCCATGTTTATATGACATTTTTGCTCAAAATGTCTTCGGGACTTTTCTCCGTAAGTGGCGATAACTCTTCGTGAATCACCCTGTATTTACGTAGAACTAACTTAAGAGTAAGTGCGATCACCTGTCTATAGCTGCACAGCTTTATTTTGCTGCATACAGTGGCAGTCAAAAAAATAGAGCCGTGTTGAAAGGTAGTAAAGTAACACATATAATATCAACATACAATTGTTTTATTAATGCAGTGATTTTGTATAATGTACAAGACAACATAAACTAAACGTTATGACCTTTATTTGCATTAATCTTTATAATAAAAAATATCTGTACTATGTACGTATAATGTACCAGGTCAAAATAATAGAGCCACTTGCTACAAAATAGGAAAAACTACTCCAACATGTCTGAATTTAATATTTGGTTGGATATCCTTTATTCTTCAAAACAGCACGACATCTTTTACCCACAGAGTCTACTAATTTCCGACAAAGACCTACTGGAAGTGAGTACCAAGCATTTTAGATTGCTTCCCACAGTTGGTCCAGATTTGTGGCCTTTGAACGATAATTCTTTTGTCAACAATTTCTCACAGATTTTCAATAGGATTTAGGTCAGGGCTCTGCGGTGGCCACTGCAATACACGAACATTTTCCGTTTTAAGGAAGTTTTTCACTACTCGAGCAGTATGTTTCGGATCGTTGTCATGCATGAATTGCCATAGTAGTGGCATATTTTCTTCGGCATAAGGTAACATGACATCTTTATACATTTCCTTATCCATTCTGCCATTGATGCGAAATATGGGACCGATACCGAACCATGAAAAGCATCCCCATACCATAACGTTGCCACCTCCATGTTTGATAGTCTTTATGGTGTATTTATGATTGTTTTCCTGGTTTGGTGGCCGCCTTACGTACACTTTCCATCAGAGGTGAATCTGTTAAACTTAGATTCGTCTGGCCACAAAACATTACGACACCAACGATCATATGTATCCTTGTGTCTCTTAGCAAATGCCAATCTCTATTTATATTTTGTTTGGACACATGAGGCTTGTGTTTGGCTCGTCGACCATTGAATTTCGCATCACACAGCCGCCGTCTTACAGTCTTATGTTGATACATACAGACTGTTCTCATTTGATAATAACTCTTTCAACCGTGGTGCAATTAAGAAAGGTTCCTTTTTAACTGCTCTAGCTATCAGCCGGTCTTGGCGCAGAGAACTTTTCGTGATCTTCCTCGTTTTTCGGGCATCGCTTTAGTTTGTTTCGATTATTTTATTGCGTTCCGTACGCGTTTACGGGAAACATTTAGTTGCTTTCCAATTTGATTCATACTGGTGCCATTTTGCCACAAACGAAACATAATACTACGTTGATCTTCAGTTGTATGCTTTGTTCTCCCCATCTGCTTAAAAATATGTTCTTGAGTTGAAAAATATATCTAATACATTGCATATAGCATGGATGCACGGTAATAAAAAAGTGGCTTTTCAAAATCACTAGTATATTTACATGACATTACGTAGTTCTATTTTTTTAACATTCTATGTTTAGCTTTCTATCTTCTGTGCTACCTCATACACTCAACTATTATTCCAGGACGTCAGCGTAGTGTACAGATGTTTACTGCTACACGAACTAATAACGACTGCTTGCCAGAACTGTGTACGAACGGTACAAGTAGGTAGACGTCCGCCTCTTTATCTCCAAACGAGCATGGCTCTATTTTTTTTTTTGACTGCTACTGTATATTCACACAGAATTACTTGAGTTTGGTGCGGGAAATAGAACGAGCTTGTGTATGCAGTTATCATTTACTGGACGAAAAACGTAAGGCTCATTCACAATCAAAATTAAATATAACGTAAGCGTTAACTTAAAAATGTAAACGTTACGGTAAAATCAAGAACATTCATGATGGGAACATAAACATAACCGCAACGATGCTTGGTAACCATGGAAACATAACAACGACGCCATTTTCTCATATTCTGTCGTATACTTCAGCGCTCCACGATTGTGTACTGTTTGCAAATCACGTAAACATAACAATGAAAGTTTGGAGTTTGCAAACTTTCATGTTAACGTCTATCGGTAATGTTAATGTGAGTGTTTATGTGAATAATTGTGAATGATCCCATTTGATAACCTGGGCGCAAAATTCTGTGATTATGTTACGGTTACGTTTAATTTTCATTGTGAATGGGCCTTAACGCAAAGCGCGGCAACTCGGCCAAATGTGGGACATTTTCACGACGTGTATTGTATACACAGGCAAACACTTCTTGTTCCATTCAATGTCACTATGCATACTTCAACCTCCATGTAACTGTAACCACTTTCTAGAAATTCGTGTTCAATTATTTCTAATAGAGTAGTCTGGACTACATTTGAAAACTATGCAGCTACATGGAGATTCACGTATTGCCCTCCACATGTGTCACAGAAGAGAGATACTTTGGTGACATATTTAAGAAGTTGTGTTAACTATTTGAACACACAAGTTCCAATATCAGTGGTTCACATTTCGCTCCAAGTGTAACAGTATGCATTGTTTATAGATGAAAAGTCACAGACGGTGAAATTACATACCTCCTCTCTTTTCTGTAATTTTCCGACATGCTTGGCCCATACTCCCGGGCTCTTATTCTGCCCATAAATAAATTGTTGTCAATATTTTAGTAAAACCTAAGGGCCATATTCATAGGCATTCTTGGCGCGAGCTTCCGGTAGATGATCAACGAACTAACATTTTTCGTATTCATAAAGCAATGTTAGCGATATGGTATGATATGAATCCTGTACAAATAATCAGTCGATAGCCGGGGCTAGTTTAGCACGCTCGTAGCGCAGGCTAGCGAAATGTCCGTGAATAGCACCCTAGATCTTTAAACAGGGGAATTAAATATACTGCGAGTTCACAGGGTTAACGGCTTCAAAGCTGGGTACCTGGTTCAAATAAAGTGCAGTGGAGCAATAATTAACATGGGGGCATGAGACAATTACTCTTCCTGCCATTATAATTTCACTTTATTCGTATGTCCCCTTAAAACAATTATATACCAAGATTATTGTACTTTAATATTGGGATAAATGACACTGGAAGGGATCTGCAAGACGCTTTGTAGATCAAAACTTGCAGAAACAAAACTCTCATCGCTCGTTTCTTTGTAATTTTGATAAGCCAAATAACATTTCTGTCCGCGAATATAGGCCTGCTGTTCATAACAATATATTCTCCTTCAGTTTGGCCTTTTCTTATTCATTACTTTAAAGACTTGCACATACGGACTATAATTGAAGGGTTCAGAGCTATAGTGGGCCAAGCGCCAAGCGCCAACTGAGAAAACAAAGGTTAAAATTAAGTGAATACCATAATTTAATGAAACATATAGCGTGTAGTATAAATTATACACATTAAAACTAAATGATATGTCAATCTTTATTAAACTATGGTATTCGCTTAACTTTAACCCTTCTTTTCTTCGTTTTTAATAAATGGCGCTTGGCCCACTATGGCTCTGAAACCTTCAATTGGTCTTTTTTTTTTTTTTTTTTGGTGTATAGAATGACTTAGAGATTTGAATAAATTACATTTTACAGTGTAACGGTTTTTGTGGACATAAATGTTTTTACCTGTCATTGCTGAGCTAGTTTCAACTTGTGAAAACATATACGTTCTCTGAGCTGGTTTTACCTGACAATAAAACTATTGAAGTAGATTTAGATGAAAGGACATACGATCACAGATAGAAAACTGTAATACTGCGGAGTTATTCGATTTTACAAAGTTATGGAACAGGAAAAGACAATTGAAGAAGTGTACTTAACTATAATTTTATCGGAAAAGTGGACTTAATTGGTTTGACTAGTAATGCTTCAAAACACCCGCATCACCTCGTTTTATCGAAAACTAAATAACACTGGGTGTTCACGAAGAAAAATTCGTTAGCAAAACCTATATAAAAAATCGATTGGTGGTACTTATATTTTCCGGGACAAACCGGAAGTAGCGATAATCGGGATCAACTTTTGTCATATGAGGACATTGGTCGTGAAAGATATTTTTCAGTAGGACATTTAAAAGGAAACAGCTATTAGGGGAGACTCGGCTAATTCCGCAATATTAAGAAGTAAATCTATCATATTTGTATCAATATGTTTATTGAAAAATATGATCAATGTATGTAGACATGGACGAAACCTTTCATTACCAAATGAGATAAAGATACCTATTAATATGCAAATATATTTAGTTGTACATACATTACAGTTGAAAAAGAACAACTCGGGTAATTCCGCAACAGTGCGGATAAATCCGCAATAGGACTTGCCTAATTCCGCAGTAGAAAATAATTATGAAATACATTATGAAAGTAACATAAAAGGAACAATTTATATGTAACAATGCTCACTGTCTTCACAGCTGTATAGCAAAACACGAGAAACAGGCAACTTTCGATGTTTCACCGTATTATCGACAGAGGGGTCGACCAATATCCTTGATTTTTTTCTTTAGCACTGCAGAGGACATGCCTCCTGTTGACAGCCTCTCAAAACTTACGTTCATGTTATTGTAAAGCCGCAGTAAAATATATGCACTACTGCGGAATTAGCCGAGTTTCCCCTACTAATTCTTTTCTTCTAACCTTCATTCTTTATTCATAATCAAAGAAAAAAGGAAAGTAAATTGTAAATACGATATCTCAGTTAGGAAGAGTCATTCTCACACAACATTCTTCATAAGTGCTCAAAATGTCCACCACAGTGCTAAACAACGCTGTGATTTCTTTATTACGTCCTGGGTTGCTCGGAGAACTGTAGCACTGCTGAGAGAACTACAGGCTGCTCTGATTCTTTCTTTCATGTCTTACCTTCTTGTTGGACGACCTGCTAGAAGATTTCTTTAATTTTCCCCACAAAAATAACACTTGGAGATAAGTCAGGAAATCAGGGTGGCCAAACTACCGGTTCTCCTCGTCCAATTCACCGTCATTTTAATGAAGCTTAACTTTATCATATCCTCTGATTTTTCTAAGCTTGTTGCAATATTTTTTTTATCAATTCGGACTCTTGAGGCACAGAATTTAACAGGAGTGGTGATACCGTTACATATATAGAGATGAATAACCTTAGTTTTGAAACTCCAAACGGCGACTTCTTTTTGGCCAGTTCATTTCGTACCCTCTGTGTCAGGATGTCTTTTCTTCCTGTGGCTATCTACCAGGTGTGTTTTGTTTACAATACAACACGATCACCCTGAATGTTTTTAACAAATCCCTCCCTGTTAACTATTTCTGCATAGATTACTTGCTACTACGATTTCAAAGTTTGTCTATAATTTGCTACTGTAGTGGTCAGTTCGCAGTTGTAGTACGTGTTGGTTCGGAAGTTCAAACTATGTATACTTTTGATTTAAATATATTTTTAGTGGCTGATATGAATCATTGATTGAAATCAGACTGCCTAAAGCGGTTAAATGGTGAATGAAACAAATCGTGTAGGCCTAGTGTTCCAAGTTCAGAAATACAGTAAAAATAATGTCGAAAATACTTTGAAAGTTATTTAGATTTCGAATTCACAGTGCTGGAAAAAGTTGCGGAATAAAAGTCATAGTGTATTCTTTGTTTGCTATGAAGTTCAATCAAATGAGTCCATGAAACTTTGAGAACTGTGGCGGAATTTGCAAACTAAGAATAGTGAACCTGCGAATAAAAGACTATTTCCGGAGCAGACTTATAGAACTAAAAGAATGTGGGAAATCTGCGAGGGAAGTAGCATCGAATTGAAGCAACGAGAAAACGAAAAATTACTTTCAGCTTCCCATGAAGTTGTTCATATTATTACAAAAAGAAAGGTCAGCCATACAAATAGGAAAAGAGTTGGTTCTTCCCGCAGTGAAGATCGTGTTTCCGAACAAATTTATAAAGATAATGTCTTCTATATAATTGCCTAATAACCTGGCAAAAAGACGAAGTGAGGAAATGGTGTAAAAAAACTCGTTAATTGAGCAAGTGAGACTGAGGGAATATTTTACATTGCAACTCGATAAAAGTACTAACGTTTCAAATAGTGCGAATGTATTACATTTTGCCATCATTGAATATAATAGGCCTAGTGATATTCTTGAAGATATGTTGTTTCCAAAACAGTACTATTGCATGCTACCATATGACATCATCCATACCATAGCCCGGGTTTGGTTCACGGTTCACGGTACACAGTGCAGCTCTTGTACAGGGTCCGACAATTGGTTCTGATTAGTTTTGTAGAGCTGTAAAATGAAATGAGAGTAGTGAAAATGAAATGTTGGCAAGGCAACATGTACTTCTAAACAAGCAATTTTATTAATCATAGATGCTAGGCCAGTTAATGTACGCATTTTTGTGGTATCAGCACAGTCTAGTATATACAGTCACGAAGCTCAATACGTAGTAAATATGCATCCATAGATAGTTGCTAACCACTAGGGTCGCTAATATCGTTTCATTACAGACAATGCAAAATAATACCGGAAAAGTCTATTGTTCCTAGCACCCTCACAACTAAAGCTTCGTGACTGTATATACTAAACTATTTCCAACTAAGGATTGAAGTAGACGTAAACAAAACCAAAATGTATTACTCCGCAATCGCAAGCTAGCTACCAAAGCAACCACCAGGGCGCATTATTTTCAGCAAGTGAGCACGCAGGACAGCCACCGTCTGATGTATTGCAGACAACATTTCAACACATTCATTAAACTAACCTGTAAAATGCTCACAGAGGGTTAATATTTATTATTTCTCTACTGGGAATAGTGGATTTTCTTTTTCTGTAGTTTCGTGATTAAATGTTATTCTTTGAAGAGTGGAGAATTTCTTTAATTCTACAGAAATTTATTTGAGGTTGGCAACACTGAATCTCGCACTGTGTTGTACCCTAGATCATATATGTAACAGATAAGTCTGCCTTATAGGCTTTGACGTTAACAACTTTTATCAGGTTTACTACGCTGCCATCTAGTTGTTACATAAGGAGTCACGTCATAATTCCCATTTGAATTGCATTAGCGACTGTACTGCCATCTCATGTTCGTTTACGGCGGACGGGTGGCGATCCTGGCGGTTGTTCTCTTCAAAGCGCTGCCGATTTTAACATAGCGACGAGTTATCTGTTACATATATGATCTAGGGTTATACCCAAAGAGTTTGTACAAACTCTTTGGTTATACCAGCTGTGCTGATGTGCTCTATGAAGCTGCAAGTCACCTTGGGAGGGATTTCATGCCTATTACGCATGCGCGTTGCCATAATACACGTTACAATGATTTAACATGCAATGTATGAAACTATTAATATAAACAAGTTGTTTAAATCATAAGAAAGTGCTCATATAAGCATGTTTATTTCACTCGTATTCCATGTATATTATACATTTTATTATTTAAGAAGGAACTATTTTAATGTGAGGCAGAAGATGACAAGCATGAGTTTGGAGGCGTTGTGCGTCCAATAGCCAATCAGGAACCATTATGCCACGTCCATTTATTTACATTTACTTCAATCTTTAGCTGGAAAGAGAGTAGACTGAGGTATCAGTATGTATTGAAAGTAAGTCCGTTGTTCAAACACAACGTCGATTTCGCCGTGAGTTCAGTGTTCAGAGACAGGATAGGATCCCTTCGAGGAACACGATAGTGAGTTGGTTTAACATGTTCAATGCCAGAGACACTTTACAACCTTCTTTTCATAGCAGTGGGCGTTATATTCGTACTCCAGAAAATATCCAAAGAGTGAGATTGGCTGTGAAACGAAGTCCGTCAAGGTCTGCATTGCGATATGCTGCGGCCTTGCGCATATCTGACAGGACAGTTCGTCGGATATTGCACAAGACCCATACTGCCCGAGACACACTGCGATTGTTGAGAAATTCCTTTCCAGCACGCATAATTTCTCGGTTTGGAGATATCGATTGGCCGGCTCGATCCCCAGATCTAACAGCTCCTGACTTCTTTTTGTGGGGAAACCTCAAAGCAAGAGTGTTTCGAACCAGACAACACTCTATCCAGGATCTGAAGAACAGGATACAGGCTGAAGTGCAAGAAATAAACGAAACCCCAGGTTTATTGCAAAATGTCATTAACAATTTTCGTGTAAGATTACAACAGGTCATAAGATACCAAGGGGATCACTTGATATGTGTCATTTTCAAAAAATGAAGACATTCCAATATATTGCATTATTCAAGATACGTACTGTGTTATTTTTTTTTTTTTTAATTTTTGAACCTTCTATCTTTAAGAAGGGGGACAAGACTAACTGTAGTAACTTTCGAGGAATATCAATTTTGTTGACGTCGTACAAAATTTTGTCCAATATTCTTTTGAGATGATTAACTCCATATGTAGATGAAATTATTGGGGATCATCAGTGTGGTTTTTGGCGTAATAGATCAACTATTGATCAGATATTTTGTATTCAACAGATAATGGAGAAAAAAATGGGGAGTATAAGGGTACAGTGCATCAGTTATTCATAGATTTCAAAAAGGCATATGACTCGGTTAAGAGAGAATATTCTTATTGAATTTGGTATTCCCAAGAAACTAGTTCGATTAATTAAAATGTGTCTCAGTAAAACGTACAGCAGAGTTCGTATAGGTCAGTTTCTGTCCGATGCGTTTCCAATTCACTGTGGGCTAAAGCAAGGAGATGCACTATGACCTTTACTTTTTAACTTTGCTCTAGAATATGCCATTAGGAAAGTCCAGGATAACACAGAGGGTTTGGAATTGAACGGGTTACATCAGCTGCTTGTCCATGCGGATGACGTGAATATGTTAGGAGAAAATCCATAAACGATTAGGGAAAACACGGGAATTTTACTGGAAGCAAGTAAAGAGATAGGTTTGGAAGTAAATCCCGAAAAGACAAAGTATATGATTATGTCTCGTGACGAGAATATTGTACGAAATGGAAATATAAAAATTGGAAATATATCTTTTGAAGACGTGGAGAAGTTCAAATATCTTGGAGCAACAGTAACAAATATAAATGATACTCGGGAGGAAATTAAACACAGAATAAATATGGGAAATGCCTGTTATTATTCGGTTGAGAAGCTTTTATCATCCAGTCTACTGTCAAAAAATCTGAAAGTTAGAATTTATAAAACAGTTATATTACCGGTTGTTCTTTATGGTTGCAAAACTTGGACTTTCACTTTGAGAGAGGAACATAGGTTCAGGGTGTTTGAGAATAAGGTGCTTAGGAATATATTTGGGGCTAAGAGGGATGAAGTTACAGGAGAATGGAGAAAGTTACACAACACAGAACTGCACGCATTGTATTCTTCTTACTTACTTTCTTACTGGCGTTTAAGGAAACCGGAGGTTTCATTGCCGCCCTCACAAAAGCCCGCCATTGGTCCCTATCCTGAGCAAGATTAATCCAGTCTCTATCATCATATCCCACCTCCCTCAAATCCATTTTAATATTATCTTCCCATCTACGTCTCGGCCTCCCCAAAGGTCTTTTTCCTCCGGCCTCCCAACTAACAATCTATATGCATTTCTGGATTCGCCCATACGTGCTACATGTCCTGCCCATCTCAAACGTATGGATTTTATGTTCCTAATTATGTCAGGTGAAGTATACAATGCGTGCAGCTCTGCGTTGTGTAACTTTCTCCATTCTCCTGTAACTTCATTCCTCTTAGCCCCAAATGTTTTTCTAAGAACCTTATTCTCAGACACCCTTAATCTCTGTTCCTCTCTCAAAGTGAGAGTCCAAGTTTCTCGATCATACAGAACAACCGGTAATATAACTGTTTTATAAATTCTAACTTTCAGATTTTTTGACAGCAGACTGGATGATAAAAGCTTCTGAACCGAATAATAACAGGCATTTCCCATATTTATTCTGCGTTTAATTTCCTCCCGAGTGTCATTTATATTTGTTACTGTTGCTCCAAGATACTTGAATTTTTCTACCTCTTCGAAGGATAAATCTCCAATTTTTATAGTTCCATTTCGTACAATATTCTGTTCACGAGACATAATCATATACTTAGTCTTTTCGTGATTTACTTCCAACCCTATCGCTTTACTTGCTTCAACTAGAATTTCCGCGTTTTCCCTAATCGTTTGTGAATTTTCTCCTAACATATTCACGTCATCCGTATTATTCGCCTGACATAATTAGGAATATTAAATCCAGACGCTTGAGATGGGCAGGGCATGTAGCACGTATGGGCGAATCCAGAAATGCATATAGAGTGATAGTTGGGGGGCCGGAGATAAAAATACCTTTGGGGAGGCCGAGACGTAGGTGGGAAGACTATTAAAATTGATTTGAGGGAGGTGGGATATGATGATAGAGAATGGATTAATCTTGCTCAGGATAGGGACCAATGGCGGGCTTATGTAAGGGCGGCAATGAACCTCCGGGTTCCTTAAAAGCCAGTAAGTAAGTATAGTTCCTTTACAACAGCTTGTTGAAATTCGTCAGAACCAAATGCCGGACCTTGTACAAGAGCGCGGCAGTTCGGCTACAAATATCATTCACACAACAGGAGTGGTAAGCACAATAAGCCTCAGGCTGTAGTGTAAGCTTCTGGTCTCTCTTCCGTACCGTAAAGAGAGAGAGAGAGAGAGAGAGAGAGAGAGAGAGAGAGAGAGGAGGGAAGCTTAATTAAATCAACATTTCTGTTCAAATTCATATTTCTTTTAAATATGACTAACCATTTTAAATAAAAACTGAAGCTTATGTTTTCTATATTTTAAGTTAAATGGAATGTGGCTTACACTAGAGAGAGCGGAATGAATCTCTTGTGCACAGAGAAGAGGACGTTCCGCAATTAATAGCGGCGACGGGGATGAAAAATTCGAAAGCACGGCAGCGCTGAAGTGTTGACATACGACCTCGCGTTAACATTCCACGCTTGGTCACTGACACGAATCAGTCTTCTCACGATGCTGCGAATTTCATGCCTTGTCACATTCATGTTGTGTCTGCGACCGAATTAGGCACAGCACGGCACTAGATTGTCTTTTATTATCTCCACCTCTTGTACGAGGTCTTTACACGCTGTTTGCCTACGCTACATTGGCGAATGCATTGATATCACAAATGCTACGACAACACGAATTTGAACTCATAAAGGAACTGGCCAACCTACCCCATTATTGCCTTATGAGCAGGCTTCGACCCGATACAATAAGTTTACTGTGTATTCACATAGGGCTAAAGCAGGGAGATGCACTATCAACTTTACTTTTTAACTTCGCTCTAGAATATGCCATTAGGTAAGTTCAGGATAACAGGCAGGGTTTGGAATTGGACGGGTTACATCAGCTTCTTGTCTATGCGGATGACGTGAATATATTAGGATAAAATACACAAACGATTAGGGAAAACACGGATATTTTACTTGAAGCAAGTAAAGCGATCGGTTTGGAAGTAAATCCCGAAAAGACAAAGTATATGATTATGTCTCGTGACCAGAATATTGTACGAAATGGAAATATAAAAATTGGAGATTTATCCTTCGAAGAAGTGGAAAAATTCAAATATATTGGAGCAACAGTAACAAATATAAATGACACTTGGGAGGAAATTAAACGCAGAATAAATATGGGAAATGCGTGTTATTATTCGGTTGAGAAGCTCTTATCATCCAATCTGCTGTCCAAAAATCTGAAAGTTAGAATTTATAAAACAGTTATATTACCGGTTGTTCTGTATGGTTGTGAAACTTGGACTCTCACTCTGAGAGAGGAACATAGGTTAAGGGTGTTTGAGAATAAGGTGCTTAGGAAAATATTTGGGGGCTAAGCGGGATGAAGTTACAGGAGAATGGAGAAAGTTACACAACACAGAGCTGCACCCATTGTATTCTTCACCTGACATAATTAGGAACATTAAATCCAGACGTTTGAGATGGGCAGGGCATGTAGCACGTATGGGCGAATCCAGAAATGCATATAGAGTGTTAGTTGGGAGGCCGGAGGGAAAAAGACCTTTAGGGAGGCCGAGACGTAGATGGGAGGATAATATTAAAATGGATTGAGGGAGGTGGGGTATGATGATAGAGATTGGATTAATCTTGCACAGGATAGGGACCGATGGCGGGCTTATGTGAGGGCGGCAATGAACCTTCCGGTTCCTTAAAAGCCATTTGTAAGTAAGTAAGTAAGTGTATGCACTATATGTTGTTGACTCGCTGAAGGTAGATAGAGATGTGTTAAGGTAACAACGTTGCTATTTAGAGTGGAGTACGGTAGTATGGGGAAACACACATATGTACATTTTAAAAGTAAATATACATTACACAATGATAATGTCAAAAGAATGTGAAAAGCATTATTTCTCTTGTCTTTTATAAGCATTTGTGTTTAATTATACACAGTGTTAATGGCGGAAATAAGCATGTAGCAATTTTAATTTTTCATTTATCCTATTGGTCGTCTTTAGGAAGTGCAGTTACAGTACCGAATTGCAATGTACTACAAGATACATTCTCAGTGTCTCAAACGTAAATCTTTTTCGGTTATCTGCCAAAGTTTGTACTGTAGAAAGCTGCACTCACGTCGCATGACGTGACAGGAGCAAAACGAAAAAACCTAACATCATTGCAGTCTCTAAGGGTACGATTCATAGGCATTTCGCTAGCCCGCGCTACGAGCGTGCTAAACAGGATTCATATCGTATCGTATCGCTAACACTGGTTTATGAATGCGAAAAACGTTAGTTCTGATCATCCACCGAAGGTCTAAGAATGTCTATGAATAGGGCCCTTGGAAGCCTCCTTTATTCTCGGGTGACTCTTGTCCACTAAAGTGATGCTTAGAGGTGGTGATTTTTAGCACTTTGAAATTACAAATTTAGCATTTTGATTTCTACATTTAGCAAATTGTATCATTTATATTTCAATTTCATTTCATTTTGCGACGATTTCCCTGAACTGAAAAGTCAGTAACCGTGATGTACTTGGTGTTTCATTAATTCATTTGATTCATTTGTATTATTTTCTAAATTAATTTGAGGTCTTTCACTGCAAACCCAGAGATCTCCAATAACATGAAAAGTAAGTAAAGTCAAAATCAGACATAAATCAGACGGGGCCAAAATGTTAGTCATTAAATTTACATGTAACTTAAAATATTGTACGCACACGGAGTTTTTTCACGTAAATTATATGTATTATAAATAGCCTACTTCATAGAATCATTTTTGCTAAAAATAATTATTTTAAATAACAATAATAAAAATCACCTAAGAGATAGAATTTTAGTTATCTCAAAATCAGCATGGATATTTTTTTTTATTTGTCAACGAGAAGAGCAGACATTATAGCCATCGATCGCCGGAATCAAAGAAGCCTCATTCTTGACCCCACTGTCCGTTTTGAGAAGGATGATCAACAAGCCAATAACGTTAACGATGAAAAGAAGTCTATTCACAACCCATGTATTCCTCACTTCAGATACAAAATGAATATTAATACATGGGAAGTGAAAGGACTTCTTTTACATTTAGGAAATTTGTAGCATTTATACCAAAACCATTCTCCTTTCATTTAAATTTTCTAACGAGAACATTAACAAAATTTGTCTAATGGTATTGAGAGATTCATTATCCATTTACACAATCTCCTTGTATGAAATGAAATGAAATGATTAGCCTAAAAATGTCCCGTTAAGGGCAAAATCTATAGAGGGAGAGCTCTATTTGTCTCACGACGGTGAGCCGTAAATGTTGTTCACTTGGTTCACATTCTGCACGGTTTGGTATTGTTCGCTTGTTTCTGTTGCACTGGTCTTAGTCGCTGTTTTGTCTTCTTATGTTTTCCAGTCTTCCCTATGTCTTGCTCTGCTTGACCAATGGCTTCCTACTCGTTCACTGAAGAGGTCGGCCCATCTTCTTCTTGGTCTTCCGGTGAAAAATAATTGATTTTCCAAATAACAAGTCGTGCAAAAATCACTTCCATTTGGTGTTGGTGGCTTGCAGTGCTGGATCTTTAATTGCTGCCATCTAGCACTTCGTTTGGAACTCTGTCCCTCAGTGATGGATATCTTTTCAGCATCTTTCTTTGGCAATTTGGAGACTGACAGTTTAGTAAGAGCCATCGTCTGGCACCCATATAAATCAGGAAGCAGGTCTCAATATTTTACTCTGAGTTTCTTGCTGAGTGTTCCCTCTTATGATGAACTTGAGACTCCAGAATGCCTTCCAAGCCAAGAAATCCTTCGTTTTATTTCCTTCTCTGTCTTCTGATGAAAAGAAGCTGTCCTATTACGTATTCAGACACGTATTGTAGTTCTGCACCATCAATTATTATGGGTGAACATTACTTGTGTCTTGGTCCTATTCATCAGGAGGCCTGCTGATCTGCTGGTGTCGCATAAATCTTGGAGCATTGACTGCAGTTCTCTGGGTGATTTAGTTAACAAAACGACGTCATCAGCAAACCTTAGATTATTTAGTCTGCTGCCGTTGATGTTTATTCCACAATTTCTGTTCCAGTTCAGTTTGCGAAAAATGTTTTCTAATGCTTGTGAATAATTTTGGGAAATTGGGTCTCCTTGTCGCACTCCTCTTTTGAGCCCGAATGGTCGTCTTTCGATCTTTTTCACTTTCAGCTTTGATTATACAGTTTATTTAGTATCGTGATGTATTTGTTGTCAATGTATTTTCATCTCATGTTTGTCCGAAATCAAATTGTACTTTATTTTTAAATTTATCATTGTTCCGTATTCTCTCCGCAATCATATTGTATTTTTCATTTAACCTCTGCTTTGTATTCTGGATCCTAGTGGTCAGCCGTAGATTTCGGCCAGATGTCCAAAATTGTGGAATTTGTTGTTCATCACGTCCTGATGATTCTTGTCTTACCTTGTAGGATTTTCGGGCGCTAATTTGCATAATTTCTAAATGCTTAAACTAAGCTAACGAAACCTCAAACAGGGCAGACTACGATTTTTCTTAGTTTATGCTTAGAAGTAGAAGTATATACTTCTTGTTATGGATATAAATAGTAGCTTTTACTACCAACCCTAGCATAAACTAAACACAGCCTTCCAGATCAACTTTTTGCTACACAGGAAAGAATGTACTTTGAGTTTTTATGCATAGAGACCGTAGTATATACTACGAAAACCTTAGCAATAGCATTTACTTCAACTTTATGCATATCAGCCCTTGGATGAAACTTCCCACGAGACATTAATCTCATAGCCGCTGCCATCATCTGAACTATATGATTTGTATGAACTGTAGTGAGTGGTTAACGTTCTTGTGAATAAAAGTTACGAAGACACATTTTTAGTTCTTTATAGGCCTATGTTATAAGACGAATATGAGCAATATTTTATTGAACAATGCATTCAACTGCAGAAAACTGAGGACGTCTTTACGGGCCGTATTCAAAGACATTCTAAGCGCAGGCTTCCGGTGGATGATCAGCGAACTAACATTTTTCGTATTCATAAACCAGTGCTAGTGATATGATATGAATCTTGTACAACTAACCAGTCGATATCCGGGGCTAGTTTAGCACTAGCGCGGGCTAGTGAAATGTCTATGAATAGCACCCTTAGGCCCAATTGCATAAAACTCCCTGACTAAAGATCAACTTTGATCGAAGATCGGAAAGTGAACCGACGCATAAACAGATGAAGTATGTGATGCGCGGATCATGTTGTACAGGTTTGTTCAGTGTTGCCACTCTAGCGACTTTAACTCTTTTTCAACGACATTTCTTTTTAACTTTTATATTGCTTAAATGGGGATTTAGGGACCTTTTTAGCACCCCATAGTGACAAAATTTAATATTACTTTGTTGATAATGAGAAATCTAGCAACTTTCCAACTGCTTTTTGGCGACTTTCCGTACACTCTGTTGGAGACACTGGTTTGTTTTGTGCATTGTAAATAATGACGGACAATAAGAAGAAGGTTGACCGTTCTCCAAATTGTTATCATGTTATGGTGTTTGATACTGCTGAACATAATAAAGCTTTATAAAACGACAATTTTCGTTTAATAATACAGTTAATTGAAAATTTATGAATGTACCTATCATATCCATTAATAATGAATGGTTGTTATAAACATAATATAATTATAGGTTATGCTATTTCATACTGCTGAACACGATACCAGAGCCTTATAAAATATAAAAATGTTTGTGTATTAAGGCAAGAAATTGAAAAAAAAATATATGTATATAAAACTACCTTTCATATTTAATAATAATAATAATAATAATAATAATAATAATAATAATAATAATAATGGATATTTTATTTGTACAATCTGTCACTCGTATATTTCAAACAGAAAAGAAATAACTGAACTTGGATCATCTAACTTAATCGCAGAAATTTCTTCAGTCAAAGTTGACTTTAGTTTAAGACAAATTAATCTCAGATTAGACTTTATACAACACAAAATTTCAAGTTCAGCTAGAACGAGGATCAATTTAACCTCTGATCTAAGATTAAATGGTTTATACAATCGGCCCTTAAAGTTTTGCCGTATACCTTAACCTACTTCTCTACATAGTCGCCTTGAACACTTATGCACTTGCACCTTGAGTATTCCCTCATTGTAACAAGTTGATGTAATCAGTCTATGACGTAAGTCAGTCAATTCATGACAGCTGTTTAGAAATGTGTTAGCAGGCTTTGAAAATTTGTGAAACAAGAGATATAGGCCTATGTCTTTGACTTAGCAATCATAAATGATGTTCTCTTGTTTTACAAATTGTAATTGTAGCCTGATAATTTCTAAAATTAGCCCCTGATTAAGTTATTTCTTCATTGTTTTTATACAGTGCGTTCGTGTCGCGTTTGATCCGAAGAACGCGGAAAGATCCCAACCGTTGATTGCTTCATGCTTCAAGGCTACGCGGACCTGTATGTTGCCGGTCGTTGCCACATTCTAAGATGTTAGTGATAGAAGACGTGTGTGCTTTTCTTTTAAATACATTTGAATTGTACGTAAAGATTAACTTTTGGTCCTACAGAATATATTTGTTATGGTAACAATGGTTATTAGAGGAGAAAAATTCGCTCCGGCGTCGGGAATTGAACCCGGGTCCTTGGTTCTACGTACCAAATAATCATTGTTACCATAACAAATATATTCTGTAGGAACAAAAATTAACCTTTACGTAGATTCTTCGCCCAACAGTGCATATTACTCTGGAATCCCGGCCACCAAGCCACTCAATTGAGTGCGCTCCTTGTATAACGGCAGTTGACTTAATATATATGTCAACTTGGAGTCAGGCCACAAAGGGAAAAAAAAAACTAGAGGAGAGGGATTTCACCCGGTGCTATGGATTGAACTTCGGCGTAACTTAGTGGTTAGAGCACTTGGTACGTAGAACCAAGGACCTGGGTTCGGTCCCCGGCGCCGGAGCGAATTTTTCTCATGTAATAATCATTGCTGTGAATTAGATTAGTTGTTAAGATAATTGAAATGCCGGCTGAAAGGTTTACTTTACAACAACGAATATTTATGTACAATTGTTACGTCAAAACAGATTCATGTCGACAAGTGTGTAAGTAATTTGTAGAGAAATTCCCCGATATTCGACCTCCAAATAGAGGTACAGTTCGAAACCTTGTCATTAGATTAAGAGAAACGGGATCGCTGAACTCTAAGGGTGCTATTCATAGACATTTCTCTAGCCCGCGCTACGAGCGTGCTAAACTAGCCCCGGCTATCGACTGATTACTTGTACAGGATTCATATATCATATCATATCATATCATATCATATCATATCATATCATATCATATCATATCATATCATATCATATCATATCATATATCATATCATATCATATCATATCATATCATATCATATCATATCATATCATATCATATCATATCATATCATATATCATATCATATCATATCATATCATATCATATCATATCATATCATATCATATCATATCATATCATATCGCTAACACTGGTTTATGAATACGAAAAACGTTAGTTCGCTGATCATCCACCGGAAGCCCGCGCTAAGAATGTCTATGGATACGGCCCTAAAATTCGTAGGCCAAAACGAAGGGTTCTAAGAGAAGCAAAACGTAATGATATGGGTGCATCACTTGAACGTTCTTCTAATAAATCTTTCCCTCGTGTTGCACAAGAAGTAGACTTATCAAAATCGTCAGCTAATACGGTTTCTAAACATTACAGAGTTACTGTAGTCCAAGAATTACGGCCGCATGACAACGAAAGAGTCTGTAGAAATAACTCATACATCATCAATGAACTGAAAGACCATATAAGGACAGAAATTAGAAGGATAACGAAAGAACTTTTGGAATATGTATGATAAGAACTTTCTTGTGTTAAATTTTAACGTACCTTGTTAACATGTTTCGACCTATTTTCGGTCATCTTCGGAACTGGTCGTTGTTGGTCTTGGCGTCCCTTGTTTCCTGTGTGGGTGCGTTCGTAGTGTAGAGTCAAAGAGTGTATGTGTTTTGAAATTGAGTTGTGTGTTGAGAATATCGTTGGGGTGTGTTTTTGTGTGTCTGTATATTTCATATTGTTCTAGTGTGTTGAGTTTCTGGCTTTTTGGTTGGATGTGCAGTATTTCCATGTTTGTGCAGTTAGTTGCAACCTCATTCAAGAAATTGAACTACAACATCGCATACAGAACAAATAACACTCTACAAAAACATCTCAACACAAAAACAACACAAACAAACTCAAATGTAACACCTGCAACAACTTCTACATAGGACAAACAGGCAGATCATTTCAAACACGTTACAAAGAACACATCACAGCCATAACAAAATTACAAAACAACTCCACATATGCAGAACACATCACAAATGCCAACCACACCTACAGAGACATCAACACAGACATGGAAATACTGCACATCCAACCAAAAAGCCAGAAGCTCAACACACTAGAACAATATGAAATATACAGACACACGAAAACACATCCCAACGATATTCTCAACACACAACTTAATTTCAAAACACATACACTCTTTGACTCTACGCTACGAACGCACCCACACAGGAAACAAGAGGCGCCAAGACCAACAACGACCAGTTCCGAAGATGACCGAAAATAGGTCGAAACATGTTAACAAGGTACGTTAAAATTTAACACAAGAAAGTTCTTATCATACATATTCCTAAGTGATACAGTGTTAAAATTGTGTAATCAAGATGTATAAAGAACTTTTGCTTATGAATTCAAATTTCATCAAAAGATGTTGGGAATGTCTGAATGCTAATGGACAACTTTCAGCAACTACTGTAACACAGGTTATTGAAATAAAATGATGATTGTGTGCATTCCATTAATTAATGAAAGTTGTATGAGTGCAATACGCCAGAGATTACAGATCTAAATGCCTCGTTGTACCTCGCTCTCTACAGACTTGCTCCCGCCCGCCTACATAGGTAAATCCCAGTGTTCAATACCCATAAACACACACGTTATGTATCATTAATGCCCTTGACATACGTTGGTTGTGTCCGTAAAGGACATGACTTGTATACCGCAATATGTTCTAGAGAATAACGGCAATAGAAAGGTGTTTTGCCACTATTCGGAAGGTTAAGTGGAACTGGCACAAGTAGGTTTCTAAACTGTTACAACGAGATGTATTTCGTTCAATTACAACTCCACCCACTGCCTGACCCTGAATTTCTTTTTGATCCCAACATGTATTGTAATTGTGCCATCTGTTTTTTTCCTGTCTTGGGTCAAGTGAAAGAGACAAATGTTGTCGCTAACGCACACACGCACGGATATCCTTTCTTTCGATTGTGCGTAGTACTCTGACATTTATTTTAACGTAAATGCGTCTTTAACACTGAGATATGGGGTACCAGGACGGAAGCGGCGATGTAAGGATATGACGTTTGCAGGATGATCCATTTCGACACCGTAATTTCCCGACTAAAAACATGATTGAAATAAATGTGGTCTCGTTTGATCAGGTTTTTTTTTCATTTAATTTATTGTATTCCATAGATCTTACATTAGCAATGAAGTTATAAGATGTGGAACAAGTCAAAATTTTACAAGATTACAATTACAATTTTTTTTTTTTTTTTTTGCGAGATGTTGTGAGGTGAGGCCTAGGATTCGCCAACACATTATCTGGCATTTGCCTTATGGTTGGGGAAAACCTCGGAAAAACCCAACTAGGTAATCAGAGCAAACGGAGATGGAGTGAGGTGACTCCAAGGACTCGCCATAGACTACTCGGCAACCGCCCCACGGCTGGGGAAAACCTCGGGAGAAACCAACCAATCAGACCAAACGGGGATCCAGCCCAAGCCCGAGCGCAGCTCCGGATCAGCAGACCAGCGAGTCTGCCGACTGAGCTACATTGGTGGCTCAACTAAAAGTATACACCATATATCCAAAAAGATTATTAAATTTACAGACCCACACGATTTTTCATCGGTTGAGCTATAACATAAAATACATAGCAAGTAAGTTAATTCAATTTAAAGAATTCAATTAGTTGAGATATACAGACATTGGTAGTACATATCATGCAAATTAGTTCAAATTACAAAC
The DNA here is from genome assembly GCA_025594305.2 of Periplaneta americana. NCBI lineage: Eukaryota > Metazoa > Arthropoda > Insecta > Blattodea > Blattidae > Periplaneta > Periplaneta americana. The sequence continues at coordinate 25,045,043 of JAJSOF020000029.1, read as the reverse complement.
ATAAACAATTCATCAGTTGAGCTATACAGATTACTATTCAATTTAAAACATAGGCCATACAGGGACATAATTTTATTTTTACTGACATTTCTAATATTAACCTGGCTATACCTTTGAATTAACGGTTCAGAACCGGAAACACTATTTTCTACCCCCTTCCATGACTGGAGTTCAATGATACTGACGTAAAATACTAACAGATCACTTTACTAGGTATAGGAGGGAAGAAAAGTAGTTCATCCATTTACATAAAGTAGGAAATATCGCGATTTTGAATTTGATAATTTTCATTAGGTTTTTGTTTAATCAAAATACAGTACAGTATTAACAATAAGTGTTTTTACTCACGAACTGAGCTGTCCATTCGGACGTATTCATTATGCAGTGTATATTATACTGTCTACAGCACATTAGCGTACAATTTAGAGAATGAAGTTAAATTGAAAAATAATCATAATATGGATATTTAAGCACAATTTTTAAAATCGTGGTCGTTCATTTCGATACAGGCTTCAATTCTTTTTTGCATATTATCGCACTATAGACTATTGTACCTAATTCCAATTAGCAGTTTCGTCCTTCATAGGCCTACTAGTAACTCATGTTGAAATAATTCTATACCTACTCTATAAAAAAGTACTTTACGTACTGTAAATTCAGTCTTCACTTCTGCCCGATCAGAAAAGATAAAATTACTCAGACATGCTGTCTACTGTCCGTCCAAATAGTTTTGTCGCAGGGTCGTAGAAAGGGGGAAAGTCACGTGACAGTTAATTAATTAACGAGGCCGTTTTATTTAAGTTATTTTAAACAGTTGTATAATATTACGTATACGTGCAATTCCTAACAGAAATTAATGTTTTCAGAGAAAAGCTACGATAGCCCAGCCACTAGCCTTTACACAGGGGCGAGCAGAAGCAGATGGGGGAAACCGAGATGCAACATAGGCAAACGGACGACAGTAACTATGCGAGAATATGATTCAATATTGAAAGCTCTTTCGTCACTGGAAAACGCGAACATATTTCTGGAACGTACTATACTCACTAACTCTGTACTGTTTGTGTTTATAATGACCGTAAGGCAGTGGTGGCGAAAATGTAATCGTGCGCCGAGCCACTGTGTAACCTGCAACGTGCATAGCACCTATGGAGGGAGGCGGACACCCGAAGGTGAAGTGAAGCAACTGTCTGACTTATTAACGGATTTTCATTTTCCTTACGTCAAGCACTTAAATATAATTTTATATAGTACAAGGCTACAAACTAATTTTAGTACGTGTAACGAAGAAAGAAATGAACAATATCACAACCTAAAATTAACTGTCTTCAGAATGTCTCTGCGACAAAGTTTCAAAATCAGGAATTATGTCACTTACTGCCAGTCGTAGTTGATCACTGTCTGTCAGTCATGATCTAAATTTGGTTTTTAGTATTTTACTATTTGTTGGCAAAGATTTTAAAGTTCAACATTTGTCTAGTCCTTACATCTAGCTTTCATTTGACATTACATAGTAAATCAGTGAATTCAAATTGAAGAGCTAACCGCATTATTCGTACATCTGCTGAAAAAGGTCGACGTACAGAGATGATGATGATGATGATGATGATGATGACGATGATGATGATAACAATAACACTTAACCTTTTAATGTTTCATCAGTAACATGTAGTATAATGCCGTTTTATGTTATACAACCGTTTTCCTCTTAATACTTATGAACAAATCATACATTTAATATTCTCATCACATTGACAGAAAAAAAAAATGCGTCCTCCCATCCTACTTGGAACTTTCGTACATGGTTTCGAAAGAGACATATGGGACTCGCAGGTCAGAGACAAATACAAATGGAACGGAGTTTGACTCCAGTGAGTGAGCGGAGGTTCTCTGCCAACCTCCAAGCAAAGAAAATGCACAGCTATCACTGCGAGCCACAATGTCTCGCGAGTCACGTTCTCGCCACGGCTGCCGTAAGGCGACTTTGACTGTATGCACTTGGTTCTGTGTTGAGAACTGTTGGAAGTTTCTTAGTAGAAGGGGTGGGAGTGAAGTACATTCAAAAACTCAGGTACAATAAAAATTGAAGTAAAAATAAAATGATGTCCCTGTACAATTCATCAGCCAAAGTTCACAAGCATATACAATAATAGTAAACAGTTTAATTCAATTTATAAGCATATTTTCGTTAAGCAATGCAAAATTTTATAATTCATATCAAGTAGATTAATTCAATTTATAATCATAAACAATTCATCAGTTGAGCTTTACAGACTACTATTTAATTTACAGCATAAACAATTCATCAGTTGAGCAATACAGACTACTATTTAATTTACAGCATAAACAATTCATCAGTTGAGCAATACAGACTACTATTTAATTTACAGCATATACAGTTCATTAGTTGAGCAATACAGACTACTATTTAATTTACAGCATATACAGTTCATCAGTTGAGCAATACAGAGTACTATTTAATTTACAGCATATACAGTTCATCAGTTGAGAAATACAGACTGCTATTTAATTTACAGCATATACAGTTTATCAGTTGAGCAATACAGACTGCTATTTAATTTACAGCATATACAGTTCATCAGTTGAGCAATACAGACTGCTATTTAATTTACAGCATATACAGTTCATCAGTTGAGCAATACAGACTACTATTTAATTTACAGCATATACAGTTCATCAGTTGAGCAATACAGACTACTATTTAATTTACAGCATATACAGTTCATCAGTTGAGCAATACAGACTACTATTTAATTTACAGCATATACAGTTCATCAGTTGAGCAATACAGACTACTATTTAATTTACAGCATATACAGTTCATCAGTTGAGCAATACAGACTACTATTTAATTTACAGCATAAACAATTCATCAGTTGAGCAATACAGACTACTATTTAATTTACAGCATATACAGTTCATCAGTTGAGCAATACAGACTACTATTTAATTTATAGCATAAACAATTCATCAGTTGAGCAATACAGACTACTATTTAATTTACAGCATATACAGTTCATCAGTTGAGCAATACAGACTACTATTTAATTTACAGCATAAACAATTCATCAGTTGAGCAATACAGACTACTATTTAATTTACAGCATAAACAATTCATCCGTTGAGCAATACAGACTACTATTTAATTTACAGCATATACAGTTCATCAGTTGAGCAATACAGACTACTATTTAATTTACAGCATATACAGTTCATCAGTTGAGCAATACAGACTACTATTTAATTTACAGCATATACAGTTCATCAGTTGAGCAATACAGACTACTATTTAATTTACAGCATATACAGTTCATCAGTTGAGCAATACAGACTGCTATTTAATTTACAGCATATACAGTTCATGAGTTGAGCAATACAGACTGCTATTTAATTTACAGCATATACAGTTCATCAGTTGAGCAATACGGACTACTATTTAATTTACAGCATATACAGTTCATCAGTTGAGCAATACAGACTACTATTTAATTTACAGCATATACAGTTCATCAGTTGAGCAATACAGACTACTATTTAATTTACAGCATAAACAATTCATCAGTTGAGCATTACAGACTGCTATTTAATTTACAGCATGTACAGTTCGTCAGTTGAGCAATACAGACTGCTATTTAATTCACAGCATATACAGTTCATCAGTTGAGCAATACAGACTGCTATTTAATTTACAGCATATACAGTTCATCAGTTGAGCAATACAGACTACTATTTAATTTACAGCATATACATTTCATCAGTTGAGCAATACAGACTACTATTTAATTTACAGCATATACAGTTCATCAGTTGAGCAATACAGACTACTATTTAATTTACAGCATATACAGTTCATCAGTTGAGCAATACAGACTACTATTTAATTTACAGCATATACAGTTCATCAGTTGAGCAATACAGACTACTATTTAATTTACAGCATAAACAATTCATCAGTTGAGCAATACAGACTACTATTTAATTCACAGCATATACAGTTCATCAGTTGAGCAATACAGACTACTATTTAATTTACAGCATAAACAATTCATCAGTTGAGCAATACAGACTACTATTTAATTTACAGCATATACAATTCATCAGTTGAGCAATACAGACTACTATTTAATTTACAGAGTTCAATACAGACTACTATTTAATTACAATATACAGCATATACAGTTAAACATCAGTTGAGCAATACAGACTACTATTTAATTTACAACATAAACAATTCATCAGTTGAGCAATACAGACTACTATTTAATTTACAGCATAAACAATTCATCAGTTGAGCAATACAGACTACTATTTAATTTACAGCATATACAGTTCATCAGTTGAGTAATACAGACTACTATTTAATTTACAGCATAAACAATTCATCAGTTGAGCAATACAGACTACTATTTAATTTACAGCATATACAGTTCATCAGTTGAGCAATACAGACTACTATTTAATTTACAGCATATACAGTTCATCAGTTGAGCAATACAGACTACTATTTAATTTACAGCATTACAGTTCATCAGTTGAGCAATACAGACTACTATTTAATTTACAGCATATACAGTTCATCAGTTGAGCAATACAGACTACTATTTAATTTACAGCATATACAGTTCATCAGTTGAGCAATACAGAGCTATTTAATTTACAGCATATACAGTTCATCAGTTGAGCAATACAGACTACTATTTAATTTACAGCATATACATTTCATCAGTTGAGCAATACAGACTACTATTTAATTTACAGCATATACAGTTCATCAGTTGAGCAATACAGACTACTATTTAATTTACAGCATATACAATTCATCAGTTGAGCAATACAGACTACTATTTAATTTACAGCATATAAGCAATTCATCAGTTGAGCAATACAGACTACTATTTAATTTACAGCATAAACAATTCATCAGTTGAGCAATACAGACTACTATTTAATTTACAGCATATACAGTTCATCAGTTGAGCAATACAGACTACTATTTAATTTACAGCATAAACAATTCAACTACTAGCATAAATGATTCATTGAGCAATACAGACTACTATTTAATTTACAGCATATACAGTTCATCAGTTGAGCAATACAGACTACTATTTAATTTACAGCATATACAGTTCATCAGTTGAGCAATACAGACTACTATTTAATTTACAGCATAAACAATTCATCAGTTGAGCAATACAGACTACTATTTAATTTACAGCATATACAGTTCATCAGTTGAGCTATACATGTTACTATTCAATTACAGCTTACCACAACATCAATGTTTGAAGTCAATCAACAACTTAGAATTAGATTCAAATTTGGAAGTGTGATGAGGAGCATAGCTAACTTCAGTAGTCGAGATACCAGTAAATGGTTAGGAGCTTTGAGACTTCCGACTACGATGGGGGGGGGGGGGGTATCCGCGGCGACTTACGGCCATTTTGGAATTTCCGGGCAGTATGTCTATCTCTCGCGACGCCGATATGCTAGCACCCTGATTTTGCTGCCAAACGAGAGATATCGTCTATATGTGTAGATTTAGGGCAGACATTAACATAAAACCCACGGTTGTCTCTCCTACAAAGCCACACCCATTTTTTGTAACAGTGAGTAGACCTATGATACGCTACGGATTGTAGTGCAGAGAGGGGAAAGTTGACGCGCATTCTAGCCATCAGCTCTAATTCTTAACGTGGGCTAGAAATGGTCGGACAATTTTTTCTGTAGTTCTTTCAACCAGGTAGGCCTACAGGTACTTTTACTTGAAGTAAATAAACGATATGGAACTCACACCTTTACTCTAATTCCAACGAAATCGTAGTCCTATTGTAATATTTTATCGCCCTGAAAAATTCATCATCCTCGCCGGCGTTGAACTCGGACCTGACGGCAATTTTAGCGTGCACTAGACCGCGTATGACGACATGGCAACAGTGACTCATACGCTCTCGTCAGTAGTACAATACTTACTTACTGGCTTTTAAGGAACCCGGAGGTTCATTGCCGCCCTCACATAAGCCCGCCATCGGCCCCTATTCTGAGCAAGATTAATCCATTTTCTATCATCATATCCCACCTCCCTCAAATCCATTTTAATATTATCTTTCCATCTACGTCTCGGTCTCCCTAAAGGTCTTTTTCCCTCCAGCCTCCCAACTAACACTCTATATGCATTTCTGGATTCGCCCATACGTGCTACATGCCCTGCCCATCTCAAACGTCTGGATTTTATGTTCCTAATTATGTCAGGTGAAGAATACAATGCGTGCAGTTCTGCGTTGTGTAACTTTCTCCATTCTCCTGTAACTTCATCTCTCATAGCCCCAAATATTTTCCTAAGCACCTTATTCTCATACACCCTTAACCTATGTTCCCCTCTCAAAGTGAAAGTCCAAGTTTCACAACCATAAAGAACAATCGGTAATATAACTGTTTTATAAATTCTAACTTTCAGATTTTTTGACAACAGACTGGATGATAAAAGCTTCTCAACCGAATAATAACAGGAATTTCCCATATTTATTCTGTGTTTAATTTCTTCTCGAGTATCATTTATATTTGTTACTGTTGCTCCCAGGTGTTTGAATTTTTCCACCTCTTCAAAGCATAAATTAATTTTTATATTTCCATTTCGTACAATATTCTGGTCACGAGACATAATCATATACTTTGTCTTTTCGGGATTTACTTCCAAACCTATCTCTTTACTTGCTTCAAGTAAAATTCTCGTGTTTTCCTAATCGTTTGTGGATTTTTTCCTAACATATTCACGTCATCCGCATAGACAAGAAGCTGATGTAATCCGTTCAATTCCAAACCCTCTCTGCTATCCTGGACTTTCCTAATGGCATACTCTATATCTAGAGCAAAGTTAAAAAGTAAAGGTGATAGTGCATCTCCTTGCTTTAGCCCACAGTGAATTGGAAACGCATCGGACAGAAACTGACCTATACGAACTCTGCTGTATGTTTCACTGAGACACATTTTAATTAATCGAACTAGTTTCTTGGGAATACCAAATTCAATAAGAATATCATATAAAACTTTCTACAGGTTCTTTAGCCTGAAGTAAATATACGTATGGAACACATTTCTTTACACCAATTCCAACGACATCGTAGTCCTATTGTGGCATTTTATCGCCCTGAAAAATTTATCACCCTCGCCGGCGTTGAACTCGGACCTGACAGCAATTTTGGCGTTCACTAGACCGCGGATGACGACATGGCAACAGCGACTCATACGCTCTCGTCAGTAGTACAATGCCGAAACTATAAGTCACTTTGCTGTATGGGAGATGAATCTAGCATAATATTACACCAGCATGAATGTCGGAGAGGGGAAATTGGAACACTCCTTAGAAACATGTTTAAAATATCGTATTTGCTCACCGAATGTTCGACCCGGATCTCCTGGTGTTGATACATTTCATATTTTCAGTATCCCTGACATATAAAACTGGTTAATAGTCTATCTATCCGTCTGTGCACAGTTTCTTCTCGCGAAGTGTTTAATGAATATTATATTTTTACGTGTAACGTTTATATTTTTTGATCTACACTAATAGAAAAAAATGAAAGGATTTTGTGAAACGGAAATTCGAGTTCTGTTTCCATGGAAATGCTTATGTCATATCTGATAAAATGACAGTCGGTTTCTATACAAAAGGGGAAACCGTACTTGGAAGATATTACCACAGCCTAGTAGCCTATATACAGTCACGAAGCTTGAGTTGTGAGGGTGCTAGGTACTATTTCGCATTGCCTGTAATGAGGCGATAGTAGCGATCCTAGTGGTTAGAAACTATCTATGGATGCATATTTATTACGTATTGAGCTTCGTGACTGTATACAGGGTGTTTCAGAAATACTTGGACAAACCTTGGGGGCATGTTCCTCACACCAAAACAAGAAAAAAAAGTTCATATAAACATATGTCCGAAAATTCTTAGTTTTTTAGTTATTAGTGAAAGAATATAATGAAACATGTTAGATATTGTCAGCTTGGTAGCAAGTGTTAATCAATTCAGACACCCACAACAAATGTTTAAATGACAAATGACTAGTAAAAAGTCTCCTTGGCAACACATAGCCATCTAGGATACAATGGGTGCATCAGCAGACTTGTATCCATAACATCATTCGATTATCTAACAAAATGCATTATTATCTGTTACAAACTTAAGTTAAGTTGTTGGTTTGTACCTCGAAACTCGTTGAACGTAAGCTATCATTGTTATGAGTTTCTGAATTGATTAAAGTTGCAACACTTGCTACCAAGCTGACAATGTCTAACAGATGTTTCATTATGTTCTTTCGTTAATAACTAAAAATCTAAGGATTTTCGAACATATGTTTATATGAACTTTTTTTCTTGTTTTGATGTAAGGAACATGCCCCCTAGGTTTGTCAAAGTATTTCTGAAACACCCTGTATACTAGACTGTGTCACAAGAAGTATGACCTCTCAGATCTCGAGTGAAATTTATTAGGATTATTTCGTGAATAAAATAAAAATGTAAATAATATATCCCTAAAATTCGCTCACAAAATGTTAATAATTGTATATTTATGAATACTTAACTTGTTCATATATTGTAAAGTCGAAATAGATGAATAACGATTACTGCAATAAATAAATTGAATGTTATATTCAGTAATGCCAATTGAGAAAAGCGAAATACAGGTTTAAAAATGTTAATTACATGTGCTACGCTTTTATCTTGTTATTATAACAGAAATACGTTTTCATTATCTGCTGAAATCATAATTTAATTTAAACATTTCATATTATAATTACAAATAACCTGATTAATGCAGTAATTAAATGAACAATTGTTATAAAGGAGTATCATTTGCTTTGTGTACAATGAAAATGGAATTAGAAGATAAAGATGTATATATGGAAGTAGAATTTCGCACTTTTAGTACAATGGATTTATGCTCATCGATTTACGTGGAAATAGTTGGCGACACTGACTAAACAAAAGAACGACTATGCGATAAATTGATAGTGATAAATCGAACTGCAGTGATTACATGCGACAGACAGCCTATGAAGTAAGGAGACGGAGGAAAGGTACTTGGCATGAAAACTACAACCAGTGGTGGTTCCTGTACTAACATCTTGATCAATCCTGCCAATTGAGGAAAGTGAAATACAGGTTTAACAATGTTAATTACATGTGCTACGCTTTTCTCTTGTTATTATAACAGAAATACGTTTTCATTATCTGCTGAAATCATAATTTAATTTAAACATTTTATATTATAATTACAAATAATTAATTAAATGAACAGTTGTTATGAAAGAGTGTCATTTGCTTTGTATACAATGAACATGGAATTAGAAGATGAAGATGTAGATGTGGAAGTAGAATTTCGCACTTTATTTAGTACAATGGATTCATGCTCATAGATTTACGTGGAAATAGTTGGCGATACTGACTAAACAAAAGAACGACCATGCGATAAATTGATAGTGATAAATCGAGCTGCAGAAATTATTGCGATGTATGGCTGTGATTGGTTGGAATTCAAATTAATAACGATGACGAAAAAGACGATAATTATAACGATCAAAAGAAGAAAAAGTGTCGACGAAGCGCGCTTCGAATTATGCAAATATTTGAATTTGCTGAACGCAGGTCTGGTAAATGAGAGGAAAGCTGGACTAGTTTTTGTCTCTCCGCAACAGTTAGGTGCGGGAGGTGTGCAGTAAGATTCAGAGACTAATTAACTTTCCTTCTCCGGTCTGGGATAGGAGGTCATCGTGACAGCGACCCACATTTAAAACCTTAGCTCCACAGCGAATGCAGGTACAACGCTGCCAACCAGAGGAGACTAATGCCACACTTTCCTCTAACTTTTAAGTAAACAATTTCCTGTTAATTTGTTCAAAACAAATCAGTAACTATTCGAACTTCCAAGATTTTCAAATTTTGTATGAATTTTTCAGATTGATGTCCACTTTTATACGTAACAATTATTGCTTTTAACGAAACTGTATTGTATTGTCCATCGAGAGGTGCAGGGACTAGCCACACAAGGAAGTGTTCGGCGAATTGATATCATTGCCATTAAGAACAACTCGGGATACATTCTCGATCCCACCATCAGATTTGAGATACATGCAGATCAACCGCATGAGGTGGACAGTGAAAAGAAACGGATCCATGAACCAACAATCCCGTTCTATAAAGATAAATATAGCCTGTCCCACATTGATGTAATAGGTCTGATGGCGTGAGTACGAGGTACCATACCCTCCTTCTTTGCCAACAAATGTAAAAACCTGGGCCTAACACACAGCAATGTGAAGGAAATAGCCATTAGTGCCCTCAAAGGATCGGTTCAGATATTGAGAAATCATTTGTATGGGAGTGATAATGGAAATTTCAAGTTATCTTAACCGATGGCTGTTAATTGGTTTAGATATCAATGCCAATCAATCCGTACTATTATTTTTCTCGCGGTATATGGCATTCATATCATTCTAACCTATCTGATGATATCCCCCCCCCCTTTCTTAACTGTAAATGAGCACAAACGCTACTTAGGTGTAATTTTTTCTGACATTTTGTGTATTCGATTATCTCATCGTTTCAAATGGATATAATTTTATCTTTTAGGTCTGTTTCCAAATTATATGTAATACGCTTTGTCAAATCTGGCAACCTTTTCATTAGGGAAGCTAACTTTCTTCTTCTTAACGTTCCATGGTATTCATACATGCTTACAGCTAGAATATGGAACAAGTCAAAAAATTTAATACTATTATAAAATCTTAATTTACAGTCACAGTCTAGATGAAATATATACAGACGAGATTTACAATATAGTCTACTTAGTACAACACAAATTTTTAGTATCAATTTCATGAAGTGTTATTGAATGTCATGAATTCACCTACAGAATAGAAGGCGTGAGAAATTAGGTACTTCTTTAATTTGGCCCTAAATAATTTTATGTTTTGAGTTTCATTTTTATATCGATAGGAGGCTATTAAAAATTTTTACTGCCATATAACGCACTCCTTTTTGATAGCACGATAGACTTGCCGATGGAGTATGAAAGTCATTTTTTGACGTGTATTTATGCTATGAACTGTTGAATTAGTTACAAAGTTTTCACGATTACATACGAGGAAGATTATTAATGAAAAGATATACTGACAAGCCATGGGCATTATTTATAGTTTTTTGAAAATAGTCCTACACGATTCTCTAGATTTGGCACCGACTATTATTCTAATTACTCTTTTTTGTAATAGAAATATATTGTTACTATCTGTGGAATTTCTCCAGAATATTGTTCCAAAACTCATTACCGAGTGCAAGTATGCAAAGTATATTGTTTTTAAGGTATTGATATTTACTATCTTTTGCATAGATCTAATAGCAAAACAAGCTGAATTTATTTTCGGGGTAATTTCTTTAATATGATTTTTCCAATTTAACACATTATCGATTTTTAAGCCAAGAAATTTGGTTGTTGTTGTTTCTAATAGGGATCTATTATTAATTATTGCGCTAGAAATTTGCGACGTTGAATTTGGACAGGATTTGTGAAACTGAATCAGTGAGAAACTAATCCTAACGAAGACTTTTGAGTCAAGATTGCTAGATAAAAGGACAAGCAAGTGGTCATCATACTGGGCGTTGGATCCGAGGTATGCTGGTTAATTCCGTCATGGCTTCCTCCAGAAGAGAGGTGAAGCTCTCAGTCCAGTGCTTTAAACTTACTGCACGTAGAAGTACCAGTTCCTGACAGAGGGCTTTCAGGAAAATTTGTCGACTATTTCTTGTCCACGTTGAATTTCGACACCGAATAGACTGTTTAATGCTGAAAGTGTCTTAAGGATAGTGATTAGGAATCGAACATTCGATTTTTTATTTTGTCTTTTTAGAAAAGTACAAAACTTGGTCTTTAAAACGATGTGTTATTGTAGGGGGTATCTCTGCAGATAAGCAATTTAAATGGCCTCTTTAAATTTGGCGGCGCATGTAATTCGTATATTCTTCTTTTTTTTAAAATGCAATTTTCCGTAAGTTGAAATTTTTCAAACTTAATTACATTTTTCTCCGAAACTACTCAATCAATTTACATGAAATTTTTACAGTGTTTTCTGAAACCTGTGTTCTGCAAAATAGACCTACGGATTTAAGAATATCACACACATAACACGAGTAAAAAATATAGGCATTGAAAAAAAAAGTGCAAAAAATGTAATAAAAGTTCGATATTCTTTCTATTTAACTAAAGGTGAAATATTTAACTAAATTTTGCTGTAGAATTTACAATATAGGGTAAAGGTTAGTAAATTGTGATACGAGTAATATTGTGGTAGTTGCTTTTGAGAATTTATTACAATTTTACTGAGTGAGACAAAAAAACATATCGTTTTTTTTTTTTTTGCATCAACGTATTAAGGAAATGTTCGTGGGCAAGTTCCTGCACGAAATAGGCTCTTCTCTCGCTTAGTAAAATTGTAATAAATTCTCAAAAAGAACTATCATAATATTACTCATATCACAGTTTACCAACCTTTACCCTACATTACTTGATAATTTAAAAATACAAGGTATACGAGTGAAGATTGTAGCAAGTAATGTGCACCTGAAAATCGAGTTACATTTAGCAAAGTCGGAAAACAGATTATCAGGTAGGGCCTTTCTTTTGCACTTCAACAAGGAACTAGTTAGTTGTCTTTTATGCCACTGAATCCAGAATAATTTGTTGTATAATCATGAAAATTTTTATTTCACTCTGAGCACTAAAAGCCTAGAAATATTGAAGCAAACTTTTGCACTGAAATTCTTTAATACAGAGGGTTGTACTGAAAAGCATGAACAACACATTGTTACAATTTCAATTTCAACAATGTAACAAAAACGATTATATGATCATAATCTACAGACTTTACACTATGTATTGTCATATTGTGTCATTATTAACTTCTATCATGTGACCACAGGATATGTTTGCAAAATGGTCGACAACGATGGTTCGTTTCGACAGCGTGCTGTCATTAAATTCCTGTTAAAGAAGAAACATCTGCTGCTGAAATTCACCTCAGACTTCAGCGTGCATACGGAGATGTGTGCATGGGCGCAAGCAGTGTTAGGAGATGGGTGAAAAATTTCGAAGATGGGAACACGAGCATCCAAGATGAGCCTCGTAGCGGTCGCCCTCGAACTGCCTCCACGGAACGCAACAAGGAAAGAGTTGATGAGTTCTGGGATGCATTTTGGTTGAATTTCTTGAACCTGGACAGACCATAAATGCTGTCCGGTATATTCAGATAATTTTGAAGCTCCGTCGTGCATTGCGCGAGAAACGTTCTGGAAAGAAGATCATCCTACAATACGATAACGCATGGCCTCACACTGATCGTGTCACCGTGGAGAATATTAAAACGTTTGAGTGGGAAACTCTTCCGCAATCTCCCTACAGTCCCGACTTGGCACCCTCCGACTACCATCTTTTCGGTTCTGTAAAGGCGCAGCTGCGAGGCCAACGCTACGAGACGCTGGAGGACATCCGGAAAGCAGTGCGTCAGTGTCTTCGGGAAGATGAAACGGACTTCTACAGCAAGGGAATTTTCAAACTCACAAAATGGCAGGAAAAATGTGTGCAAAGAAATGGAGACTATGTTGAAAAGCGAAAATAAAGTCTGTAGTTTAAGATGATGTACCTGGTTTGTGTAAAAAGTAAAAATTAAGATGTATAACAATGGGTTGCTCATGACTTTCAGTATGACCCTCGTAGCATCACTACCCATTCCCCTTAAATAAATTCCATTATAACTACTACTACTACTACTACTACTACTACTACTACTACTACTACTACTACTACTACTACTACTTAAGTTATTTACTTACTTACAAATGGCTTTAAGGAATCTGAAGGTTCATTGCCGCCCTCACATAAGCCCGCCATCGGTCCCTATCCTGTGCAAGACCAATCTTGTCTCCATCATCATATCCCATCTCCCTCAAATCCATTTTAATATTATCTTCCCAGCTACGTCTCGGCCTCCCCAAAGGTCCTTTTCCCTCCGGCCTCCCAACCAACACTCTATATGCATTTCTGGATTCGCCCAGACGTGCTACATGCCCTGCCCATCTCAAACGTCTGGATTTAATGTTCCTAATTATGTCAATTGAAGAATACAATGCGTACAGTTCTGCGTTGTGTAACTTTCTCCATTCTCCTGTAACTTCATTCCTCTTATACCTGGTAAGGTTTAACTTGTCTCAGTAGCAATAAAACCAAATCCCTTCAAATGAGGGTGGAGATTATAGGAGGGTTGTAAATTTTCAGGATTCCTTTCAAAACCTTGTTATTGTACAGACTGCCGGAACTCAGTTTCTTGAAAGATAAGCTCAGTGACGGAACTACACAGTACGAAGAGAGATATTTTGTTATTTTATTTTGTGCTACAGAATGTATCAACTAGTCCCTTCCGCCACTGGATGGATGGACGGTATCGCTCCACTCCCCCATCGCCATAACAATACAGACGAAGTAAGACATATCTCCTTTCTCCCTCTTTTCACAGTGAGACAAGATACATCACACAGACTTTAGCACCAATTATTTTCCTAAGAACCTTATTCTCAAACACCTTTAATCTCTGTTCCTCTTTCAAAGTGAGAATCCAAGTTTCACAATCATAAAGAACAACTGGTAATAGGCCTATAACTGTTTTATAAATTCTAACTTCCAGATTTTTTGAGAGCAGACTGGGTGATAAAAGCTTCTCAACCGAATAATAACAGGCATTTCCCATGTTTATTATGTGTTTAATTTCCTCCCGAGTGTCATTTATATTTGTTACTGTTGCACCAAGATATTTGAATTTTTCCACCTCTTCGAAGGATAGATCTCCAATTTTTACATTTCCATTTCGTACAATATTCTCGTCACGAGACATAATCATATACTTTCAACTACTACTACTACTACTACAAAGAAATAAAGAAGGGAAAAAAGAAAGGAAGAAACAAACAAAAATAAATAACTTAATTCGTCTGAAATTTTGAACTCAACCATTCCCATGATACGAGTACAACTTACTATATCAGGTTAGGAAACAATTGTGTGGCGAGTTGATTCTTCACAGATAAGGACGAAACATGCTGGTGATGTGCGTGCTGCCGGCCGGCAGGCGCGTGGGAGAGACGTGTAAACAGAGGTTGTCGTGCATTAGTAACGGGACTGTGTGTATTGTGCGGAGCTTTTCAGCGTGACGGCGGCCGGAAGTAAGAGCCACGGCATGATTAAAGGTTCTGCCACATCACTGCAACGAATGCACAGATTTCCCTCGTCCCTGAGGGACTGCCGTCATACATTTCCGCTTCAGAAAACAACGTAGCTATATTACACACGATGAAGATGGAAAGTTCTTTATATAAGGACATTTGCAGATTAAAAAATGCTTTAGACCGCTGAACGGCAGTGTAGGGTGTGTTTGTGTGGGCGTAGATGTGTGACAAGATATTAATGTTCCAATAAATCAGCATTAAATTGTCATTTCTAACTCATTTTTTCGGATTTGCTTGAGCTCTTTAGACTTCACTAACTTTTGGTTTAAAGAGGTAAGTTCCAAGATCTATTTACGCAAGGACCTAGAAAAAAAAAGTTCACGTAATCATTTTGATGTCGAGTTCCAGTTGTTTTTATGCTCCAGCTTACGTGTAAATGATCTGCTTAAATGAAATTGACTTCCTTCCTTGAGACATTGTGGGCTTATATACAGGGTGAAAGTAAAATAACCCTGCAGATTGAAAGAGACGATAGGGTACACTTAAATGAATAGAAAACCTATATTACGTTTCGTGATTAAATTCACGGTTAATTACAAAAAATTCCTTTCACTCATAAGCCCTTTTCTCTGCAATAGTTTTGTAAAAATATATATTTCTTTTGTTTTCTTTTCCTTTTTTTTTTTGTTCTCTTGATCGTCAGATGAATTTACTATCGTACCCTTTTTATTGTTGATTGTATTCAAATTTCGTATTTCTTTTTTATTATTTTATTACATTCCATTTGTTGTATCCTTCCTTACGTTTTTCCCTGTTAACTACCTGTACAAATTGAGTTGCTTTTATTATATTGCAATGTTTAGATCTGTATTTTACTTTCTTTTTTCAATTAAGGTATTATTTTCATATTATTTAGTGTCGATTTTGTTATGCTATTATTTTTTGTAATATGTTAGTATCCTGCTCTTTAACTTTTTGTTAAATTTTCACTCTTTGTTTACTTTGTCACCTGGTAGAGTGTAAGAGTATAAATAGATAGATAGATAGATAGATAGATAGATAGATAGATAGATAGATAGATAGATAGATAGATAGATAGATAGATAGATAGATAGATAGATAGATAGATAGATAGATAGATAGATAGATAGATAGATAGATAGATAGATGGATGGATGATAGATAGATAGATAGATAGATGATAGATGATAGATGGATAGATAGATGATAGATAGATAGATAGATAGATAGGATGGGTAGGTAGGTAGGTAGGTAGGGGTAGTTAGATGGATGGATGGATGGATGGATGGATGGATGGATGGATGGATGGATGGATGGATGGATGGATAGATGGATGGATGGATGATAGATGGATAGATAGATAGATAGATAGATAGATAGATAGATAGATAGATAGATAGATAGATAGATAGATAGATAGATAGATAGATAAATAAGTAACTAAATAAATAAGTAACATAATAAATAAATAACTAAATAAATAAATAAGTAACTAAATAAATAAATGACTAAATAAATAAATAACTAAATAAATAAATGACTAAATAAAACAAAATTAAGTTGGAGATTTCAGCAGTCTGGCAACATCGTCGTTAACTCAGTCCTCTTTCTTCTTGTAATACAGGTGTAAGAACAAGTCAACGAACATAGGTCCGTCTCCCACCTCACTCTCTGGCTATAACGTTGCAGTCTGTTTGAATCGTTCAATGGCTTGAAATTAGTGGTTTTTAAATTAAATTTACACAAAAACCGTCCACGCTATTGAATTACGACAGAGGGATAAATTATTCTTTATTATATTTTCTATCGATGTGGACAAAAATCACGATCCTACTCGCAATAGTTACCGAATAAAAGAGTGTTAACCATTTGGACTGATCCAATGATTGAGCTTCAGTCAGACAGATTAGCTATTTGTAACGATCCCCACAGTAGGTTTTCACCTGACGACGAAGAGGGATCCAATCTTCGAAATGTTGTGTTATAATTTTGAGAATTAGCAATGGAAAAAAGTCCAAACAGCTCAATAATCGTTTCATATAAAGATTACTGAACAACCGACTCTCTTTCCAATCCATGCCAATTTTCTTCAGGATCCTCATCAGTTTATTCCAATCTACGCTGTCAAACACCTTTTCTAGGTCCATAAATACGACATTAATTCTTCTCTAGGTATCTTTCGCCGATTGTTCATAGCAGATAAAGTATTATATTGAATGCACTCTGTCAAACACCTTTTCTAAATCCACAAATACTACAGGCAGGCTATCTTTCGCCGATTGTTCATAGCAGATAAAGTATTATATTGAATCCACTCTGTCAAACACCTTTTCTAAATTCACAAATACCACATTCATTCTTCTCTAGGTATCTTTCGCCGATTGTTCATAGCAGATAAAGTATTATATTGAATCCACTCTGTCAATCACCTTTTCTAAATCCACAAATACTACATACATTCTTCTTTAGGTATCTTTCGCCGATTGTTCATAGCATATAAAGTATTATATTGAATCCACTCTGTCAAACACCTTTTCTAAATCCACAAATACTACATACATTCTTCTTTAGGCAGGCTATCTTTCGCCGATTGTTCATAGCAGATAAAGTACTATACTGAATCCACTCTGTCAAACACCTTTTCTAAATCCACGAATACTACATTCGTTCTTCTCTAGGTATCTTTCGCCGATTGTTCATAGCAGATAAAGTATTATATTGAATCCACTCTGTCAAACACCTTTTCTAAATCCACAAATACTACATTCATTCTTCTCTAGGTATCTTTCGCCGATTGTTCGTAGCTGATAAAGTATTATATTGTCAAACACCTTTTCTAGTCCACAAATACTACATTCATTCTTCTCTAGGTATCTTTCGCCGATTGTTCGTAGCTGATAAAGTATTATATTGTCAAACACCTTTTCTAGTCCACAAATACTACATACATTCTTCTTTAGGTATATTTCCCCGATTGTTCATAGCATATAAATTATTATATTGAATCCACTCTGTCAAACACCTTTTCTAGATCCACAGATAGTACATTTTTTATGTATCTTTCGCAGATTGTTCATAGCAGATAAATTATTATAGGGCCTATTGAATCCACTCAGTCAAACACCTTTTCTAAATCCACAAAGTGGTTGAGGTTTTTTCCGTGGTTTTCCCTTAACCCAATACGAGCAAATGCTGGGTAACTTTAGGTGTTGGACCCCGGACTCATTTCACCAGCATTATCACCTTCATATCATTCAGACGCTAAATAACCTAGATGTTGATAAAGCGTCGTAAAATAACCCAATAAAATAAAATCCACAAATACTATATTGAATTCACTCTGTCAAACACCTTTTCTAAATCCACAAATACTACATACATTCTTCTTTAAGTATCTTTCGCCGATTGTTCGTAGGAGATAATGTATTATATTGAAGTGTGCTTGACCTCGATGACTACAAAACTGACATTTAATTCGTTAATATTAGAAGCTGCTTAGGATTAGAACAATGCCAAGCGGTTATCTTCATATAATTGATTTGATTGCAATACATGTTGTGTTCGGCAGGCAGCATTTCACAAAATGAACGACACCTCGACTATTAAGAATGCATAAAAATTGGAGATTTATCCTTCGAAGAGGTGGAAAAATTCAAATATCTTGGAGCAACAGTAACAAATATAAATGGCACTCGGGAGGAAATTAAACGCAGAATAAATATGGGAAATGCGTGTTATTATTCGGTTGAAGAAGCTCTTATCATCCAGTCTGCTGTCGAAAAATCTGAAAGTTAGAATTTATAAAACAGTTATATTACCGGTTCTTCTGTATGGTTGTGAAACTTTGACTCTCACTCTGAGAGAGGAACATAGGTTCAGGGTGTTTGAGAATAAGGTGCTAAGGAAAATATTTGGGGCTAAGCGGGATGAAGTTACAGGAGAATGGAGAAAGTTACACAACACAGAACTGCACGCATTGTATTCTTCGCCTGACATAATTAGGAACATTAAATCCAGACGTTTGAGATGGGCAGGGCATGTAGCACGTATGGGCGAATCCAGAAATGCATATAGAGTGTTAGTTGGGAGACCGGAGGGAAAAAGACCTTTAGGGAGGCCGAGACGTAGATGGGAGGATAATATTAAAATGGATTTGAGGAGGTGGGGTATGATGATAGAGAATGGATTAATCTTGCTCAGGATAGGGACCGCTGGCGGGCTTATGTGAGGGCGGCAATGAACCTTCGGGTTCCTTAAAAGCCATTTGTAAGTAAGTAAGTATGCAGCAATCCGGTGTGCAAGAATATCGCCGCCACAAGAAGCTCGGTCAGCCGCATCTCCCTTTCTGACTGCGATCCCCGGCAGTGAAGTAGCGCTGTGATTGCTTTGATGTGTAAACAGGGGGATGCTACCCTATATTAAAACCACCCCCTCGATTAGATCCAGTAATCTCGACTACTGTCAATAATACATCCGCTACATACAGCCTGCTCCAAAATGTAATATTTACTCAGCCAAACGAAACTTCGGTATTTTCAGGAGCGTCATTCACTCTTCTTTAATGTGCACGATCTTTAAGTTGTTAAATATTCTGTAAAATGTGTGACTGACGAGAGTTTCATCCTACTAGCTCACTTTTGTAGTAGTGATTTTGTCCTACAGACTTTGAAAATGTGTCACATTGTCCAGTATACGTTTGAAATAAAAACGGACATGTCCTGAGTTTGTTTCAGAACTAGCTAGTATGTGATAAAACTCGAGGCTATGGGCAAGAGAGCTCTAGACAAGATAATGATTAACATCTTAAGCATAACGCAGTTCTTATTCTTATTTATTTTAAGAAATCTGGCGCTAAATGCAAGGTGGGTCAAAAGTCGCTTTCCCCAGACACAGTTCAGTCGATAGATATATAGTCCGAGCTCACACAACTGAACTTTTTTGGTACGAACTTCTTAAGTCTGATTACAGTAGAGCGTCTCGTTTAGGCACAGTGAAAACGTAAACAAAGTGGAGGTAACGTGTGGGAGGAGGACGAGCCTACGATAAACACGAGGGATGCACAAGGTTTTAGTTACAACATTTATGGCGGAGCATTAATTGAAATTATATTTTCCAAAAGCACACAAAACAAAAGAACACAAATTACATAATTTTATCATACACACATTTTAACAAACAAGCAATTGTAATAACGAAATAATTCAATATAACAAATCAAATTTTGCTGCTTATATGATGTTGCTTTCAAGCAGCATTTTTTACGGTCATAAATTTCATTCTCTGTATGACTAACATAATATCACCGTCTTCTGTGGCCGAATTAACAAAACTACAGTATATTGTATTATAGATATATATTAATTTGTCCTACAGAATTTATCTGTAATATTGACACTTAATGTTTTAGGAGAAAAATTCGCTCTGGCGCCGGGGATCGAGCGCGGGTCCTTGGTTCTACGTACCAAGCGCTCTGACCACTGAGCTACGCCGAATTCAACCCACAGCACACAGGCCAAAAAGGGAAACATCGAAGGAGGAGAATTTGATCCGGTGCTGTGGATTGAATTCGGCGTAGCTCAGTGGTCAGAGCGCTTGGCACGTAGAACCAAGGACCCGGGTTCGATCCCCGGCGCCGGAGCGAATTTTTCTCCTAAAACATTAAGGCCCAATTGTATAAAACTCCCTGACTAAAGATCAACTTTGATCGAAGATCGAAAAGTAAACCGAGTTCAGACACTTCTTCTATTGTATAAAACTTTTCTGCGATCAAATTACCTTGGTTCAAATGCAATCTACGTTCACGTGAAAAGAATTTGGCAACATCGCATAAACAGGTGAAATACGTGATGCGCGGTCCATGTTATACAGGTTTGTTCAGTGTTGCCAATCTAGCGATTTTAACTCTTTTTCAACAACAATTTCTTTTAACTTTTATATTGCTTAAATAGGGATTTAGTGACCTTTTTAGGACCCCATAGTAACAAAATTTAATCTTTCTTTGTTGATAATGAGAAATCTAGCGACTTTACAACTACTTTTTCGCGACTTTCCGTATTACACTCTGTTGGAGACACTGGTTTTTTTTTGCAATGTAAATAATGGCGGACAATAAGAAGAAGGTTGACTGTTCTCCAAGTTGTTATCATGTTATGGTGTTTGATACTGCTAAACATAATAAAGCTTTATAAAACGACAATTTTCGTTTAGTAATACAGTTAATTGAACATTTATGAATATACCTATCATATCCATTACTAATTAATGGTTGTTATAAACATAATATAATTATAGGTTATGTTATTTGATACTGCTGAACACGATAGAGCCTTATAAAATATAAGAATGTTTGTGTATTAAGGCAAGAAATTGAAAAAAATATATATAAATGTACCTAACATATCTATTAATATTAATAATAATAGATATTTTATTTGCCACAATATGTCACAGTATATTTCAAACAGAAAAGAAATAACTGAACTTGGATCATCTAACTTAATCGGAGAAATTTCTTCAGTCAAAGTTGACTTTAATTTGAGACAAATTAATCTCAGATTATACTTTATACAACACAAAATTCCAAGTTCAGCTGAAACAAGGATCAATTTAACCTCTGATCTAAGATTAAATGGTTTATACAATTGGGCCTAAGTACAGTATATTGGTCTGTAGTGACAACACTATTTCCTAAACATAATAATTATCCCTTCTCAAAGTTCAATTTATTCAGGTACAGTACAGAAGACGGTGATATTATGTTAGTCATACAGAGGATGAAATTCATGACCGTGAAAATGCTGCTTGAAAACAACATCATATAAGTAGCAAAATTTGATTTGTTATATTGAATTGTTTCAACATTACAATTCCTTGTTTGTTAAAATGTGTATATGATAATGTTATGCAATTTGTGTTCTTTTATTTTGTGTGTTTTTGGAAAATATAATGTCAATTAATGTTAATTAATATAATTAATTGTAACCAAAACCTTGCGCATCCCTCATGTTTATCGTACGGCTCGTCCTCCCCCACACGTTACCTGCACTTTGTTTACGTTTTCACTGTGCCTAAACGAGACGCTCTACTGTATCACCTTCATCTCATTCAGACGCTAGATAACAATATCAGTTTGAAAACCGTCGTAACCAACTAAAAAAAAAAAAAAGGAATCTGGACGAGTGATGGAAATAATAATAATAATAATAATAATAATAATAATAATAATAATAATAATAATAATAATGATTTATTTAACCTGGCAGAGTTAAGGCCATACGGCCTTCTCTAACACTCAACCAAGAGGAAATGACTCTGAAGCCAGGGCCCACATTAAGCTGTCAAACATATGATGATGATGATGATGATGATGAATGTCACAACGTTCTTGCTCTTGTGCAATGTCTTCATATTCATTCACTAGTCAATTTAGTCTGCACATATTTATTATTAAAGCCAACAAAATATTGCTCTTATCATCGACGGATGAATTTATTTTCATACTATCTACTATTTGCTGTGGTCGTTCCAGAGAATCAGTCCCATTCCGAGGCTTATTTGAAGGTTTCGTAACAAACTATTTTAGGGTGATGGGTTGTTAGCTGGAGGACCACCCCTCATCGGCTGTCCGCGACTGCTTAAGAAAAAATATTCAGGGCTAAGAGGGGTGAAGTTACAGGAGAATGGAGAAAGTTACACAACACAGAACTGTACGCATTGTATTCCTCACCTGATATAATTAGGAACATTAAATCCAGACGTTTGAGATGGGCAGGGCATGTAGCACGTATGGGCGAATCCAGAAATGCATATAGAGTGTTAGTTGTGAGGCCGAAGGGAAAAATACCTTTGGGGAGACCGAGATGGTGGGAAGATAATATTAAAATGGATTTGAGGGAGGTGGGATATGATGATAGAGACTGGATTAATCTTGCTCAGAATAGGAACCAATGCCGGGCTTATGTGGGGGCGGCAATGAACCTCCGGGTTCTTTAAAAGCCAGTAAGTAAATAAGTAAGTACTATCTACTATTTGGGCTTAATATAATTAAATTTCTCAAAAAGTGTAAGAGTAATAAAGAAATTTAAAGAATTCATTTTACGAAGACCATTTCATGTTTTTAAAGAAATAAAAATCTGTACTCATTTATTCCTTACGATGAATCACTGATGAGCATGAAGTTTTCCATTTGACCATTGCAGCTTGAAGGATCCATTGCAACATAACGGATTTCATTCTTAACGGTAATTGTGTGTTGTACCATTGCATAATGATGAGAGTACGCAAAAGAAGGTTATGATTCTTTTTGGTTACTTAACTACGCTGTATCAACTACCAAATTATTTAGCTTCGATGGGATTGGTGATAGAGAGTGTTTGGTGTAATGAGGCCGACATTTCACGATGTAATTATCTGATATTCGTATTACAGTTGAAAACCTCGAGAAAAAAAATAACAACCTGGCAATCAGTCCAAACGGGAATCCAACCCACTCCCCGGCGATAGATAAAGTTAAATATTTTAATTCGTCTTCTTATACATAAGGTTATTCAAAAGTAAGTTCCCATTTTGATATGGCAATAAGTTTGTCAAATTTTTAGATTCCACAAATATAAATCATTAATTTGTTCGTAAAGAAGTGGGATTTTATTAAAACACGAAAAAATTAAATATGACCACCACTGTTTTGTTCAATAAGAAATAGTCTTTCTTCTATGCTTTAAACGGCGTTAGTAAACACATTCCTAGAAATGTTCTTAATGACATCCGATATTGACTGTTTCAGTTCCTCACGTGTACTACGTCTACTAAGAAATACCTTTCCTTTTACATAACTCCGTAACCAGTAATCAACTGGATTTATGTCTGGTGACCTAGAAGGCCAACTGTTCGGAAAATGCCTACTAATTACACGATCACCAAATGTGTTGCGAAATACTGTTTTTATATTATTTATGTGAGGTGGAGCGCCATCTTGCATGAAAACATGTTTTCGATTTCATGATTCTGCAACGCTCGTATTGCAAAGTCTTGCAACATTCGAAAATATCACTGCCCTGTTACTGTCACTGTTTTTGTTTGTTCCATTTTCAATTTATTCATAAAAATACGGTCCTATTATGAAATGTGACGTAAAACCACACCAGACAGTAACCTTGATATCATATAAACTTAAAACCATTGTAAAAATTATTAAAATTACTCTCCTATTGCCGTCTGTATTCTGTACTGTTTATACAAGTGTGATACAGTTACCATAACAACGAAACACGCATCGATAAAAACAACCCAAACCTTCTAAACAATAATGGCACCTATATGAAACCGAATTGCTGATATATACAGAAGTATAGCGGTTTCAAAATGGAAGCTTATTTTTGAGTAACTTTATATTTAGATAATTATTATATTTGATGTTCGTGTTTTAATTTTATACTTACAATTTTCTTATCTATTTGGCAGTTGGTGATGGAAATTTGTAGTAAGGCTATATCACAGTCTAGTACATACAGTCACGAAGCTTGAGTTGTGAGGATGCTAGGAACAATAGTCTGTGTCAGTACTATTTAGCATTGTCTGTAATGAGGCGATATTAGCGATCCTAGTGGTTAGCAACTATCTATGGATGCATATTTACTAAGTATTGAGCTTCGTGACTGTATTTACTAGACTGTGGTTATATTCTTTTTGTTTTCAATCTGGTCCTACGTATTACTCAGACACGATCAGCGTGTAGTTTTACCACAGTCTACTATATACAGTCACGAAGCTTGGGATGATTTTTTTGCCAACGAGTTACATTTCTCGGGATAGTTGCTAGCCGCTTGGAGCGCTGTGAGTACTAGGAACAATAGACTGTGCCACTGCCATGTGACTCGCTTAACGCGATCACAAAGGGGGGGGCCTTTCAACCATATAAATTAATTGGAATGCATAAAGAGTAACATATATTTCTCCAAAATGTAGTGCAATTGCATTAATAAAATTTAAAACAATGATTAGGGGACACTTCAGACGTAATTAACTTGCGAGTTAAGGTGTAATATTATTTTTGGTGTGAGAATTACGTTGTTCGTATGTGTAATACCTGCCTTTATTTCGATTAAATATTGCGAAATTCTTGTACATTCATTTATGCACGATTCATTAATTTTCAGTTGCACCGCACGAATATTTAGATATGTTGAATTGAATACAATTGAGTACTGAATTATTGTATTTATCTACTACCTAAAAGACGAAGTAACACAATTGTACGTACACTAATTTCATAGGAGTGGTATGGTAAATGTTTTGTCTAAAATTAAGGGAGGTAGATGTGTTAAATTTAAATCACAATATAAATTCTTTTTTATTAAACCTCAAAATAGCTTCCATTCTAAACTTGAAATGTTGACGCGAACAGATTATGTTAACATGTAAAATTCTCTTCACATTAAAATAACACAGTTTTGTAATTATTTCTGCAACATATTATGCAACAAGAAGTAAACGGAACTTATGGACACATTACACTAAAAGCTTAGCAATGATACGCAATAAAGTTATAATATAATATTTCACTGAGCTCCATACACTGAAATAGAAAACCCGAACAAACATTACGGCCGTCTAGATCGAAAAAGCATTGACTGTGCCGTATTTCGCATTTTTGTGAAAAGCTATGTGAACTGTGAAATGTTCGTTATCGGTTGTAATAACTGTAAATGGCTAAAATACCATGATTTGAATAATAATATGGGACAAGGACACGTTTGTAGTACTATAAATTGTAAGAAAAATAGGTTAGAGTTATCCTTCTTCCGAAAGATCCAGGAAGGTGAGTTTATAGAATATAATATAAGAAAGTAATATATAAACCTTAGGTATTTCATATTTCAATAGTGGAAGGAAGGTGTTAATTTTTTCAAAAGAACACAATATCGAAAGTTCAATACATTTTATCGTCTGCTAGGGAAAGAGTCTGTGATGAGGTGATAGTAGCGATCCTGGTGGTGAGCAACTATCTATGGATGCATATTTCAACAGTTTATGTTTGCATATTTAGTAAGTATTAACTTTCGTGACTATACAGAGTGTTTAAAAATACGGGGCATAATTTCAGGTATGTATTTCCCACATGTAGACAATCAAAATAGTTCATTAGAACATGTGTCCGGAAATGCTTTATTTCCGAGTTATGGCCTTCACAACATTGAAATTCACCGGAACATTTTTCTTTCCGCAGGTCGTTGCCGTCAAAGGAGACATTAAGAGGGCACTCTGACAGTTCGTTCCGAGGCGAAGGTTACATTCAGTGTTGTGTAGGCGTTAGACTGTGCGACATGTATTCAAATCAAGAGCTGGCAGAGATACACTTCATGTACGGTAAGGCGGACAGCAATGCTGCGCTGGCTCGTCGTTTGTACCAGGAGAGGTACCCACAGCGACAATGTCCAGATCGGAAGACATTTGTACGTCTCCATTACCGTCTGTGCGAGTATGGAAAATTTAACTCTCCTG
Source organism: Periplaneta americana (assembly GCA_025594305.2). Taxonomy (NCBI): domain Eukaryota; kingdom Metazoa; phylum Arthropoda; class Insecta; order Blattodea; family Blattidae; genus Periplaneta; species Periplaneta americana. The sequence continues at coordinate 25,018,229 of JAJSOF020000029.1, read as the reverse complement.
GTTTGGGAAGGGGACGACCAAGATCTACAACTCCAGAAGTACAGGAGGAGATTCTGGAGGCTGTGAACATGACTCCTTCTATCAGCACACGAAGGGTAGCGTTGCAAGTCAATGTTCCTCATACGACTGTCTACTGTTGAAAGAGTATCAATTGTATCCTTATCATTTGCAACATGTACAGGCCCTGTCACCAGCAGATTACCCTGCACGAGTTAGGTTCTGTCAGTGGTTCTTACAGCAGTGTGGTGTAAATCCGAACTTTCCTGCCTTAGTATTATTTACAGATGAAGCACAGTTCACACGAGATGGCATAACAAATTTCCACAATCAGCATGTATGGGCGTATGAAAACCCACATGCAACTGTTCCAATGAGACATCGATGTGAGGTCTGTATTCAAGCAGGAGGTGGACATTTTGAACATCTTCTGTAATGACAACGACCTGCGGAAAGAAAAACGTTCCGGTGAATTTTAATGTTGTGGAGGCCATAACTCGGAAATGAAGCATTTCCAGACACATGTTGTAATGAACTATTTTGATTGTCTATATGTGGGAAATACATACCTGAAATTATGCCCGTATTTTTTAAACACTCTATATACTAGACTGTGGTTTTACTATGAGTCAGCATTGCCAGAATAGAAATTGTAGTTTTGTGGGAGGATATACAAGTTAAGGGAAAAAATATTACCACAAACTAACGAGAATATCGCTGAAAGTTAGTAGGCCTAAAAGCCGTTCAGAACTGGATAATGAATGAAGATTAATTATGTTGTTGAAAGATTTCGGTCAAAAACGAAAGTCATCGAGCGATTAATGAAAAGGGATGATCTGTGAATAGCCACAGGGAATATTGCGTTTGCCGCATTTTCTCTTTCCTTTCCTTTCCGACGCCGCATTATCGGCACGTGTCGGCAGTGATTCAGCTCCACCTGTGCGTTGTGATTAGGCCGATGCGTGCACATCCTGTTGCTTTTAGCGTGAACTGGATTGTGACTATCAATATCTCCCGCATTAAGCAAGTAGTGGCTTCCCCTTTCGACGCCATAAACGCATACGGACGACATGGAGGTAGGGCTTCATAATAATTATATTCATGATCTCACTATTGGAATGAGGTGGTGTGGTCGACACCACGCTTCGACCACTTCTTAACCCCCGGAAAGACCCTGTATTCAATTTGACAGAAAACTGAATGGATCCTGGGGCCCGTTATGCAAGTTTCGGCAACGAGAAAAATCTCCCACCACCGGGGATTTCTCAGTCAGTAACTCAGCCGTGGCGAAAATGTGACACACGAGCACATTGTGGCTCGCAATGATAGCTGTGCATTTCTCTTGCTTCCTAACTCCCCCAACCCCACCCTCTCATTCACTGGAGTTAAACTCCGTTCCATTTGCTATTTCTCTCTGACCTGCGAGTGGCGTATCGTCGCAATGTCTCTCTCGAAACCATGTACCTCTACAAAAAGAAAGTTTCAAGTATGATGATAATATTAAATGTATGATTTGTTCACAAGTATTACGAGGAAAACGGTTGTATAATATAAAACGGCATTATACTACATGTTACTCGTGAAACATTAAAAGGTTAAGTGTTATTATTATTATTATTATTATTATTATTATTATTATTATTATTATTACTACTACTATTATGACCGTTTTTCAGCAGATGTACGAATAATGCGGTTAGGTCTTCAATTTAAACTCACAGATTTACAATGTAATGTTACAATGAAAGCTAGATGTAAGGACTTGACAAATGTTGAACTTTTCATATCTTTGCCAAAAATAAAATATATCCGAAGCTTCGTTCTTTCGCTTGCTCTGTTGAAGCCATGTTCGCTACAACTTACGTTTGTGAAAAATTACTTTCAACAATGGAAATAGTAAAAACCAAATTTAGATCACGACTGACAGACAAATACCTTCGTCATCAACTACGACTGGCAGTAAGTGACATAATTCCTGATTTTGAAACTCTGTCGCAGAGAAATTCTGAAGAGAGTTAATTTTAGGTTGTGGTAATGTGTCCTATGTTTTCTTGTTCATTTCTTTCTTCGTTACATGTACTAAACATTAGTTTGTAGCCTTGTACTGTAGAAAATTATATTTAAGTGCTTGACATAAGGCAAATGAAAATCCGTTAATAAGTCAGACAGTTTCTTCACTTCCCCTTCGGGTGTCCGCCTCCCTCCATAGGTGCTATGCACTTTGCAGGTTACACAGTGGCTCGGCGCACGATTACATTTTCGCCAGGACTGCTGTAGCTAGTTACTCTGTCAACTGAACTACCCATCCGCCTCTTTACTCAAGAGGGACAGGTGAAATAGCTTACCAACTTGATATGTAACGTCTATATTCAACCATAAATTAATAATTAATATATTAAGTCAACCAATTAATAATCAATGGTAATCATAACAGGTCATTTTGTAGGATCACAAATTAATCTTTACCTAACATTCGCCCTACAGTCCCAACCACCAAGTCATTCAAATGACTCCGCTCCTTGTGTGATAACAGTTGACTTAATATAATATATGTCAATATACAGGGACATCATTTCATTTTTACTAACATTTTTAATATTAACTTGCCTATACTGCTGGATCAACGCCGTTTGCTACCCCCTTCCACGATTGGAGTTCGATGATACTGGCGTAATATACAAACAAATCACTTTACTAGGTATAGGAGGGAAAAAAAGTAGTTCATCCATTTATGTAAACTAGGAAATATTGCGCTTTTGAATTTGATCATTTTCATTATTTTCTTGTTTAATAAAATACAGTACAGTATTAACAATGAGTGTTTTTATTCACGAACTGAGCTGTCCATGTGGACGTATTCATTATGCAGTGTATATTATACTGTCTACAGCACATTAGCGTACAATATAGAGAATGAAGTTAAATTGAAAAATAATCATAATATGGATATTTAAACACATTTTTGGAAATGGTTGCCGTTCATTTCGATACAGGCTTAAGTTCTAATGTGCATATTATAGACTATTGTACCTAATCCCAATTACCAGTTTCGTCCTTCGTACTAGTAACTCATGTTGAAATAATTCTGTACCTACTCTATAAAAGAGTACCTTACGTACTGTAAATTAAATCTTCACTTCTGCCCGATCCGAAAAGATAAAATTACTCAGACATACTACCTACTGTCCGTCCAAGTAGTTATGTCGTAGGGTCGTAGAAATTGGAGGAAATCACATGACAGTTAATTACTTAACGAGACCCTTTTATTTAAGTTATTTTAAACAGTTGTATAATATTGCGTAGACGTCCAATTCCTAATAGAAATTAATGTTCTCAGAAAAGAGCTAAGACTACAGCCCAGCCACTAGCTGGCGAATAAAAGGTGGTGGGGGAACCGGGATACGACGTAGGCAAATGGACGACAGCATCTGTGCGAAAATGATTCAATATTGAAAGCTCTTTCGTCACTGGAAAACGTGAACATATTTTTGGAACGTACTGTTTACTATGACTGTAAGGCTACTATGACTGTATATGCGGTCTTGGATCTGTGTGGAGGACGGTTGAACTTCATTAGTAGAAGGGGTGGGAGTAAAGTACGTTCAAAAACTCAGGTACAATAAAAATTGGAGTAAAAATAAAATGACGTAAGATGTCGAACATGGAATAAGGCCACTAAGGGAAAATACCAAAGGAGAAGGATTTGATCCGGTGCTGGGACTTGAGCCTCAGCGTAGCTCAGTGGTTAGTGCGTCCAGTGCGTAGAAGTGGAGGGGTCCCGGGTTCGATCTCCGGCGCCGGAGCGAATTTTTCTCCATTAATAACCAGTGGTATTTGAGCCTGTAAATAGAGTTTCTTTATTTTAATTGACAAAATATTTAACCAGAGCCACTGTTCTACGAGTTGCATATATCTTGGCTGCAGGGAATCTAAATTTGTAGGACAACTATACGAATTGGAAGACCTTAGGTTCAATTCCGGGTAGTGACGGAATTTTTTGGCGAAGCTTCCAGGTCTATTTAGTCTCTTGATAATTGAATATTAAGCCTTTCCATGGGTAGAAGGTACGTTGGAGCGTGGGCTAGGTCATGAAAACAAGGAGCTTTGCCTCCATGCACCTTCATGGCATCGTACCTTATGTCTGTTCATGGAAAAATGTGTTCATATTTCGTAAATTTTATTTCCTGGTTCAATGAACTTGTGTGAATCTCCGCGCGTTGTATTCTAGGTTGACCTTCAAATTATCATCAGCGGTCCGCTCAGCTGTTGGCATGGAAAAGTATACGGTAATGTTGTTTTCGGAACACATTCTGGACGTAAACGTGTTTTATCTTTGTATCAAGTAAACTGATTTACATCACTTGAAACTAGCAATCTATTCATTCATTTAGTATTTCACTGCAGACACAGCTTTCTCCAATCTTTCCTATTTTCTGCCTTCCTCTTTGTTTCCTCATATGATTCATATAGTCGACCTGGTTGGAAAGTTGGTATAGCGCTGGCCTTCTATGCCCAAGGTTGCGGGTTCGATCCCGGGCCAGGTCGATGGAGTGCTTAACGGCTCATCGGTAGTCTGCGGGACAAAAATTCCGGCACATCCGGCGACGCTGATATAACCTCTGCAGTTGCGAGCGTCGTTAAATAAAATACAAAATCCATATATCTTAAGAATCTCGGTCGTCAGGCGTTACCTGAAACCAGGTTGAGGTTTTGTTACCTGATTGGGTTTTTCCGGGGTTTTCCCCTCAACCCAATATGAGCAAATGCTGGGTAACTATCGGTGGTGGACCCCGGACTCATTTCACCGGAATTATCACCTCCATCTCATTCAGACGCTAAATAACCTAAGATGTTGACAAAGCATCATAAAATAACAAACTAAAATAAAAAATAAAGAAACTCAGGCTCCACATTAAAATTTTTAGGCGCCATGGTAACCTGACGCCCGGGATTTGTTTACCCCTGACTATAACTGTTTTCTAGAATTTAATATTCTATTGTCATCGTGCAATTATTTATTTTTTCCCCTATTTAAGATTACTCTGTCTCAAAACAATTGCTGTTAATTTACCCTAAGTGCCAGATCATCAAAACATATCAGAAGAAAGGAACTTCGAAGTAAAATTCTGGGATCATTGTAATTACTCCAAATTGTGTTAATGATTTATGTGTAATATAAATTTCAAATTAGAGCCATAGTAATTGAATTTTTCATAGCAATGCAGTTACCTCAAAACTTTAAATTTTTAGTTTTTTTCCGTTTTGAACTGGCTCGTCGTTATATCTTGGTTTCTAAGCTGTCTTTCAAATTCAGAATAGATACTTAGATATTCTTTTAGGCAATTATATCTTTGTCCCCTTTGCTGTGGAGACCTTCGGTCCTTGGAGTCATGACGTTAAAGTTTTGATATCTCAAATCGGCCAAATTTTGATCTCCATTACTGGTGATCGTCGTTGCACTACTTACTTGCGTCAACGCTTAAGTATTGCTATTCAACGCGGAAATGCAATGAGCGTTTTAGGTACTCTTCCCGAATCCAGCCCTTTGGACGAACTCTTTCTCCTGTAAAATTTATTATTCTGTGTTTTAGTTTTATACAGGGACATAATTTTATTTTTACTTCAATTTTTATTGTACCTGAGTTTTTGAATGTACTTCACTCCCACCCCTTCTACTAATGAAGTTCAACCATCCTCCACACAGATCCAAGACCGCATATACAGTCATAGTAGCCTTGTGGTCAGTACGTTCCAAAAATATGTTCGCGTTTTCCAGTGACGAAAGAGCTTTCAATATTGCATCATTTTCCATTTGCCTACGTCGCATCCCGGTTTCCCCCACCTGCTTTTATTCGCCTCTCTGTAAATGCTAGCGGCTGGGCTGTCTTAGCTCTTTTCTGGGAACATTAATTTCTGTCAGGAATTGGACGTCTTAGTAATATTATATCCATACAATTGTTTAAAATAAATTAAATAAAAGGGCCTCGTTAAGTAATTAACTGTCATGTGATTTCTTCCCCTTTCTACGACGCTGCGACGTAACCACTTGGACGGACAGTAGATAGCATGTCTGAGTAATTTCATCTTTTCGGATCGGGCAGAAGTGAAGATTGAATTCACAGTACGTAAGGTCTCTTTTATAGAGTAGGTACAGAATTATTTCAACATGAATTACTGATACGAAGCTGGTAATTGGAATTACGTGCAATAGTCTATAGTGTGATAATATGCACATTAGAACTGAAGCCTGTATCGAAATGAACGGCCACCATTTTTTAAAAATGTGTTTAAATATCCATATTATGATTATTTTTCAATTTAACTTCATTCTCTATATTGTACGCTAATGTGTTGTAGACAGTATAATATACACTGCATAATGAATACGTCCACATGGACAGCTCAGTTCGTGAGTAAAAACACTCATTGTTAATACTGTACTGTTTTTTGATTAAACAAAAACCTAATGAAAATTATCAAACTCAAAATCGCGATATTTCCTAGTTTACGTAAATGGATGAACTACTTTTCTTCCCTCCTATACCTAGTGAAGTGATTTGTTTGTATATTACGCAAGTATCATCGAACTCCAGTCGTGGAAGGAGGTAGCAAACGGTGTTTCCGGTTCTTAATCGTTGATCCAAAGGTATAGCCAGGTTAATATTATAAATGTTAGTAAAAATAAAATGATGCCCCTGTATGTAATACAATGTATATTAGTTTATATAACTCCATCATATACACATCTTGTAATACTTGTACTAAAGCAAGTTATAATATAAGAACAGCAATGTCAATCAAACTATATGTACCAGATGCTACAAATTGTCCAGTGTCTAGTTAATTATACATCAATGTAAATTTCTTATACTTAGCCAGTCAATGGAGGCCATGACTTTAGAATTGCCAACAGATTCTCTGACAGAATAGATATCAGAAAGACAAATACCTTTAGTGGTAACTTGGTATGAATGAAAGGAGCAACACGAGCTGCGCCTATGTGGACAGCCTGATTTCACACAGGTGCAAATATTATAGCAGCGGAAAGTTCTAAACATTTTTTTCGGACCTTGACAACGTTTCTCGTTCTATGTAGGTCAATGGCACAACATAGTCACGCCGAACCAATGTATTGGCCGCTAACCTTTCTGTTGCTGCTGCTTTTGTGCTTTCAGGCAAGTCGATTGCTTCTTTTTATGTGCATTGCTAACAGTGCGCTCTTTTACATTACAGCAGAATGGAAACCTGTGTATCAGACTTTCGTGTCATTCCATTGTGTGATGTTTACTGAATGCGTTCTTCTTTAATTGCACGCTATGATTAGTACATACACGTACCACCCGGATATGCTGGTTCTATCTCAGACAAGTGCAATTTTCTGGCAGTAGATGAAGATGGAACAGATTTTATGCGATTTAATTTAATTGCATTGCATAGCCACACGAAAGATCCATAAGTGGATCGGAACAGCACGTTTGCACATCTTTTTATAATCGTTGCAGGTATACTGCTATGATTGAATATTGTAGCAGTGTTGCATTTTGATTCAAACAATCTTACAGAATTCATACCTTTTATTTCATTACTGTGAGAATACAATTAAAAGATATTTCGATTTTTATGTATGAATTTTATTAATACAATATAATAAATTTGTCTTATTTTAAAAACTTTAAAATCTAAAAACAATTTTTGAGATGGAAAATCAAAATATTTATGAAGACATATTTTAATTATTTTCTTCTGCAATAAATGAAGTGGATTAAAATTCGTTTTAAATAAGCTACCCCATCCTATAATTCCATACATAATTACAGATTGAAGTAATGCTGAGTATATTGTGCGTAATAAACTTATCGACAAGTAATTCCTCAATAAAACAAAATAATAAGAATAAGGTTCTTAGGAAAATATTTGGGTTAAGAGGGATGAAGTTAAAGGAGAATGGAGAAAGTTACATAACGCAGAACTGCATGCATTTTATGCTTCACCTGCCATAATTAGGAACATTAAATCCAGACGCAGAATATCTGCATGGAAACATCATATGTACTTCGGTACATTAAAATAATATATATGATATGCGTAAATCACTTCGTGATTTAAGACGGCGCTTATTCCGTCGGATCCCGGCCAACTAGTCACTCATACCGAGTACACCTCAGCACATGTGTGGACTTCGGTCCTGCGTCATAGACATCTATGACGTAGTGCAGAGGGCGGCCACTAGAGGGAACCCAAGAATTGGAGCTTAATCTGAGACGATTCTAACCGGCATCGGAGTTGTATCCGGTGTGGCTTAGTGGATAAAGCATCAGCACGTAGAGCTGAAAACCCGGGTTCAAATCCCGGCGCCGGAGTGAATTTTTCTCCGTTCCATTACTCTTTCATCGTATGATGACGCAGAATATCTGCATGGAAACATCATATGTACTTCGGTACATTAAAATAATATATATGATATGCGTAAATCACTTCGTGATTTAAGACGGTGCTTATTCCGTCGGATTCCGGCCAACTAGTCACTCATACCGAGTGCACCTCAGCACATGTGTGGACTTCGGTCCTGCGTTCATAGACATCTATGACGTAGTGCAGAGGGCGGCCACTAGAGGGAACCCAAGAATTGGAGCTTAATCTGAGACGATTCTAACCGGCGTCGGAGTTGTATCCGGTGTGGCTTAGTGGATAAAGCTCAGCACGTAGAGCTGAAAACCCGGGTTCAAATCCCGGCGCCGGAGTGAATTTTTCTCCGTTCCATTACTCTTTCATCGTATGATGACGCAGAATATCTGCATGGAAACATCATATGTACTTCGGTACATTAAAATAATATATATGATATGCGTAAATCACTTCGTGATTTAAGACGGCGCTTATTCCGTCTGATCCCGGCCAACTAGTCACTCATACCGAGTGCACCTCAGCACATGTGTGGACTTCGGTCCTGCGTTCATAGACATCTATGACGTAGTGCAGAAGGCGGCCACTAGAGGGAACCCAAGAATTGGAGCTCAATCTGAGACGATTCTAACCGGCGTCGGAGTTGTATCCGGTGTGGCTTAGTGGATAAAGCATCAGTACGTAGAGCTGAAAACCCGGGTTCAAATCCCGGCGCCGGAGAGAATTTTTCTCCGTTCCATTACTCTTTCATCGTTAAATCCAGACGTTTGAGATGGGCAGGGCATGTAGCACGTATAGGCGAATCCAGAAATGCATATAGAGTGTTAGTTGGGAGGCCGGAGGGAATAATACCTTTGGGTGAGACTAAGACTTAGATGGGGGGGTAATATTAAAGTGGATTTGATGGAGGTGTGATATGATGATAGAGACTGGATTATTCTTGCTCAGGATAGGGACCGATGGTGGGCTTTTGTGAGGGCGGCAATGAACCTCCGGGTTCCTTAAAAGCCATAAGTAAGTAAGGTAGTGCTTGTACTTTACGGAAAGTAACACGTACTGCACGTGTCACTGTTCAATTATTGTCAAGTTCTGCGACACGGTGGAATACCCAGAAGCCTCATTCTGAATAGATTTCAAGTTTACAACATCGCAACTTAAAAATAGTTCCTGTCTATGATTAACAAATTTTGTCACGTAATTTTATATTACATTCACTAAACAAGCGGCGAAGGAAAGCCTATAAATAGCGTGAATAGGCACTTAAATAAGAATCGAGATACGAGAAGGTAGTTACCATGGAAATAGGCAGTTACAGGCACCATAAAATTCACTCATTTAGTTCCAGTGACCTTGAAACATGTTTAACTATTCAGAGACTACGATTTTGGGTTGAACAAAATAAACGAATAGGAAAATACCGAGCTCTAATCATCGTCATCATCATCATCATCATCAGATAAGCTTATTGTTCGTTTTGTATGTGTACGAAAGGTAACATTAAAACGACGATAAAAAGAATTACAAATTCGACTCGTCACTCCTACGTGGGAATGCTTAGGGTGAATGACGCAGTACGAAAACAACCGTCACTGGAGGAAAAATTTCTGGGAATATAGAGTGCCCGTTACGTTGTCTGCTGTTTCTAATATGGGGCTATTCAACATTAACTTCTCTAATAATTGTTTAAATTAATATTTAAATCTCTTACATTATATAGATAGCCACCGGCGTGTCTCAGTCGGTTAAGGCGCTTGCCTGCCGGTCTGAAGTTCCGCTCGGGCGCGGGTTCGATCCCCGCTTGGGCTGATTACATGGCTGGGTTTATCCGACGTTTTCCCCAACCGTAAGGTGAATACCAGGTAATCTATGGCGAATCCTGGGCCTCATCTCGCCAAATACCATCTCGCTATCACCAATTTCATCGACGCTAAATAACCTAGTAGTTGATACAGCGTCGTTAAATAACCAACTAAAATAAATAAATAAATAGATAAAAATAAGTTTCCTGAATCAAGTATGTATTTGAGAGTATTTCTTTTGTAGGAAAAATTCTGGACGGTAACTTTATGGACTGACACGAATTAAAGCACACTTGGTGTTATTTATATTTCACACAATACTTTTTAGTTCTTATTTTCTATATTCAGATTTTTCGGATGATCTAAGCCACACAATATATTGAATTGGGACAAAAATCCTAAATTGATTAGAAGAAATAGCTATACAGAGGTGTATTACATAATCATTTTGCGTGCGAGAACCTTAAAAACGTTTATTTCTGCGAAAATAGCACAAATCCAAGCCTTAGGAAGAAATCTGGCACCCATGTACAGTCTTAGAAAAACGTTTTGTCGCACAGGTACTTTATAAGTCCCAGAAAGAAGGCAGTGCGCATGATCAGATATACAACGAAACAAAACTAATTTTATTAACTCAACTAGTCGTTCTTTCGTGAACCAGGTCGCTTGTCCTTTGATCATGCCCACTACCTCTTTTCTGGGACTTGTAAACTATCTGTGCGACAAAACTTTTTTTCTGAGACTGTACATAATGATCGTTTTATTTATCATAGTATATCACTCAACAAATAGGTAGTTAAGCTGAAAAATTTAAAGGGGTAATAGTGAACTATTGTAATGCAGTTTTGAACCATGTATTGTCAGAGTGCACTAAAGTAAAACCGTGCAATATCATTTTAATATGTCTCTTATGTGTAATGGGGCTCAAATTAATATTCATTGTTAAAAAATTACTTTTTTTCGTCTAGAGAAATGAGCATAAATGAGATATTTTTCGAGATATTTTAACATAAGTGCATCATTAAGACAATCGTACATGCATTAACATGCCTTGAAAATTTCATAACCCTAAGTTTAATTGTTTCTGAAAAAAATGTACAAATGGAATCAATCTAAAAAGTATATTTAAAATAAAAAATAATAATAATTTCCAGCTTTCAATGTAATAGATAGCAACCATTCTAGGTTCATCCAATAGCCAAACTTTCCCTTACTCAGCAGAAAACATTTCAAATAGCCTCCATCATTAGGACCAAACCTAGACCAATCTGATTTTACTATTTTTTTTCTAATTTCCCATCCATCATAGCAACTATCTACCCTTAACAGACAGAAATAATGCCCCTATTCACAAGAATCCTTTATAGACGTATAAAAAACTTACGATATTGCAACATGTTCCTCTACTACGAAAAATCATATCGTGCTCTTCAAGGAACGCGATGTCACACATTCGTAATGGTAAATGCACTTTTGTAAAAAATGATTATAGGAGTGCAGGTTTCAGGAAACGAATATAGCGATGGGGTGAGCACTGAACCGGAACGATGTCGTGCAACTCCACGAAACAAATCAGTGGTTGCGTGACGTGTAGTAAGTTTAAATTAACCGAACCATTAACATACCCACATCTATTATTGATTATGCAAGTAAGGTCCTGTTTTCTCTATTTATGGGACAATGATGACACAAAACACTCTTTTTTATTATTATTTTGTACTACAATCTGTTTTATTAGACTAAACATTATGTCACCATGTCAAAAAGTGAATTAGAACATTAATTTTTACATAACATATCATATTAAGTAGATTAAAAGAATTGTTAAAAGTTGGCATTCATAAGAAATGTGAATATATGTAATTCGTGAAATGAAAATGAAATTATAATGTTTAAGAGAGGCTAGAATTCACGGTCAGTACAAACTGTGAAATTCTTTTATTGAAATTATCGACTCCGATGAGCGCACATATTTGTCCTATATCTGAACGAAAATGATGAAGGTAAAGACGCAAAGAAAAGGGCCAGGGATTAATAAATTTGCTTTCTTACTTTCTTCACATTGCTATATAATCATGAAGAAAAATTAGAACATTGCTTCTGGCTGTTGAATTTAATCTAAAACTTCTGTTAAAAGACTATAAGAATGACTTTTTATGGGAAAACTATTATGCATTTGAAAAATTAATTATTAATAAAGAAATAATTGGACAGGTCTATACCAGTGTGAATTTCAAGCGCTATGTTCGGTTCAAGTTTGTCGAGCGTGACAAGAAACGAAGTCTGCTTTGAAGAAGCGGATCTATACATCTCGCTTGAATCTGCCCCTTCAAGATCGCTGCCCTCTCCTACTCTCCCCTCCCTTCCCATTCCTTCATGCTTTTAGCTGCGTATGAATTTTGGAAGAAATCTTGTGAAGTTTTATTTAGATGTGAAGATAGGTAATTTTTATTACAAAGTTATCATTAAACATCCACAGAAATATACGTACATATAGGAAATCACATTTTGTTTTAAAAAATATGACAATTTTTATTATACTAATTACCAACAGAAAGTAGCTATAATTACATTCTTCACATAATATTTAAATAAATCACAGTTGCTCAGTAACAATAGATGTGTGACTACACGAATGATGGAAGTATTGTAATATGAACACGTAATATAAAATAAATTGTATAAGTCCATAAAAATAAACGATTTCATTTTCATACTACATATCATTATAACTTTTCCAACCTGTTAATAAATAAAATATATAATTTCATTTTCATATGACACATACTAAACTTAGAGCACGCTACCTATTAATAAATATAAAAAATAAATCTTTTCCATACTATACATTATTATAACTTATACTATCCACTCTGTTAATAAATGAAATAAATAATATCCAATCTATTAAATGTTTTCATTTTCATAATATTATACATAATTATAACATACTATCCAACCTGTTAAATAAAATGAATTATTTCATTTTCATACTACACGTTATCGTCATGCATGATAGACAGTGTGTAATATCACTGTAATTTTTTGAAAGGATTATTATTAAAACTGAGCGTATAATCTAGTTTCTTTCTACTATCTCTTAAGAGAAAGAACACAAAACTTAACCGTTACAAATATTGTTGGAACCCTATTTTGCAGTCTGTGATACAACAATAGAAAAGATAGTTTTTTCTCTCAAACTTTCAATTATTTCTCCTGTATTTTTTTTTAATAAGACCACCAATCAAATAATTTTGAGTTGTAAATTGTTACTGACTTTAGATGATATCAACGAGTTCCAAGAAACATCGGCTTCAAAATAGCACTCCAATCATAATTCTGTAGCTAATATCTCTTATTGGAGGTTTAACCCAGTTTCTTGTTGTTATCTGTACGGAGAAAGCACACAATTAACTTTCACAAATTGTTACGGTTTTTATTATGTCTGAGCCAATTACAACACAAATGCTTACATTGTAATTTGTAACAATTTGTAAACGATTACTAACCCTTGCACCAAGTTTAATTATTTCGTATTCTCATGCAAGTGAATATAAATGATTCGGCTAAGAATGAAAACCTCGTATCTCACGAAAACCAAACTCTACAAGAGGAACAAGAAACTGTCTGTAGACTTCATTTTTATATTTTTTAAACATAATTGATAAAATATTATTATGATGTACCGAAGTACATATGATATTTCCTTGCAGATATTCTGCGTCATCATATGATGAAAGATGAGTGGAGAAAAATTCTCTCCGGCAGCTGAATTTGAACCCGGGTTTTCAGCTCTACGTGCTGACGCTCTATCCACTAAGCCACACCGGATTCCCATCCCGATATCGGATCGAGTCCTCTCAGTTTAAGTTCCACCTGTTGGGTTCCCTCTAGTGGCCTACCCTCATGCACTGCCTCATAGACGTATGGCAGTGGTACAAAGTCCAAAGTGGCTTAGTGGATAGAACGTCAGCACGTAGAGCTGAAAACCCGGGTTCAAATCCCGGTGTCGGAGAGAATTTTTTCTCCGTTCCACTCATCTTTCATCATATGATGACGCAGAATATCTGCACTGAAATATCATATGTACTTCACTTCATCATAATAATATATGATATGCGAAAAAATAATCACTTTGTGATTTAAGACGGCTTTTATTCCGTCGGATCCCGGCCACTTAGTCACTCTTAACGAGTGCACCTTTGCATATGTGTGGACATTGTGCCACTGTCATACGTCTGTGACGCAGTGCATGAGGGTTGGCCACTAGAGGGAACCCAAGAGGTGGAACTTAAACTGAGAGGATTCGATCCGATATCGGGATGGGAATCCGGTGTGGCTTAGTGGATAGAGCATCAGTACGTAGAGCTGAAAACCCGGGTTCGAATTCCGGTGCTGTAGAGAATTTTTCTCCGTTTCACTCATTTTTCATCATAATTGATCAAAGTTAACTTTTAAATCACAAAGAGAAACAGTTGTTTTTACACTTTTTACTGATGTGTTACGAAATTATCTTCCGATTAAGCCCAAAAGCATTTTTTGAAAAAAAAAATTGAGATACGAGGTTTTCATTTTTAGCCGATGTTTTACTGAAATAGAGCAGTTGATAGAGGGACTGGTCACTCAATGAAAAGAAAAGAGTTCTGTAATCCATTCATTCTTTTGACAAATGTGTACCAATGCTCTTTGCAGCAGACTGAGGAGTTACGCTAACAACTCCCATCCTTTATCTTCCACTTCATACTGAAGAGCGCCAGGAAGCAAGGGGCTTTATTAAACACTGCCTGGTGTACATACGCAAAGTAATGGAACATTTCTCTAGACGAGTAGCAGAATTGTCTTGAAATGCCATTCTAAGATTGTTAGAGAATTTTCTCAAGGATAGAACACTTTTCTTGTTACCAGAGATAGGGATTATTTTAACGAAATAAGATGGATTAGGTAAAGAATTCAGTCCGAAGATGGTCTAGTCGGGGTGCGCAGTAACGTACACTTAAGATGTTAAAATGATGAAAACTACACAGGCCTGCAATGAAAATAGTTTTATTTTTTTTTTACTCTGGAGTTAACCGTCAATATCCGGATATAATCAGGACTGTCATGCCGTCGAGCTCATTACTAGGGAGCGGATTTTCATGGGTTAAAAAATTTAAATATATTTATTTTTATGTGCTGAAAAGTACGAAAATATTTGCTAAAAATAAAAAAAATTTTTTTTTTAATATGAAAAAAAAATACCTTACTTAGCTTGAAAAAAATATTACTAGGTATTCACCAACCACACTTTGAGTGCTAGTAGTTGGCTGAGAATTGCAGTGAACAACAAAGGTCATCTCCAAATTCTCCATCACAAATGCATGCCGATTATCTCTGAATAACGTCAATTTCACCTACAGGCACATTCTCCAATACTTGAGCAACTTTACACATTTTTTATATCCACAGTTTTTCCCAAACACATTCTGGAATTTGTCCCTTAGTGCTTCTGAACCTGGTAGCGAGTCTAGTTTAATTTCCACGGCACGCACCTCCCTGTTTCAGACAATAGGTTTTTGAATATTTCGAGTTTTTTATGGTGTCACACAAAAAGCTTAAATTTGCTAATAGGAAAGCCAAATCGTTTTTAAATAATAATCTTTCAGTATATCTTGAAGGATATCGATTGACGAAGCCCGATAACAGGGAATCGTAACAAGATACATTGCCTTACTTGATAGACATGAGCGAGAGACGAGAGATTTGTTTAAATTAAATAATATTCATACCCGAGCTCTTATCTGTTGTGTTTCACAAACAAAACATGGAATGAAATCATCTTCAGCAACAATAAACATTCCTAATTATGTGTTGCAAGATCTCTCCTCCTTGTCCATGTTAAGTTAATTTATTCTCTAATAATAACACTGATGTGCTGCCTAGCAGTTCTCAGAACTTGAGGCGATACTATTACAAAAATAGATCACAGATACACCACACAGCGCTTAGAAACACGAAGCAACCAAGAATTCTTAAGAAGATAACGTACTTCTGACTGATATAATAGATTTAGTTTTAAAATATTTAAAAGTTCTTGTAAAAAATTATTTAAGTAAAAAAACTCCAAGATTTATTTGTTTATAATAGATTTTCTGAAAATATGTATTTACATATTTTTTTTGTGAAAATATGTGTTTTTATGTGAAATAAAATTCGGGTTTTAAACTTGAAACTTCATGTCCGGAATTTGTAACTTTGTTAATTGTGTTTTATCACACGCAAAAAGAATATTTAATTACATAGGAATCCTCTCCTTACTCATTACATACAACTAAAAATTGGTTTGGATATCACCAAAGGCGCTTCCACGTGCCTACAGACTGACAGATTACTGCAGTCAGACTTTGTAGCATTATGGTCGTCTTGCAGAATTGATAGATCGCCTTTCAACTACATCAAAGTACTGGCGTTCGTCATGACATCCTGTGGTTTCTTAGCTGGAGATCCTTTGTCGTGTGACTACGTCAGTCGCGTCTGTGGCTTAAACGCCAGAGCGCTGGTTATCCATCAGGCGGTCCAGATTCGATGCCCGGCCACACCGTGATGAAATTTGTGGTGCACAAAGCAGACTTTGCAGAGTTTTTTTTTTTGGAGTATTATCGTTTCTTGTATTACTTCACCAACACTCTCCTTCTTCCCCACATTTCATCTATCATCTACGAGAGTGAAAAATGGGATGGGGAAAACTCTTGGGTGTAGTAGGGATTTCCGGTGCTGATATAGGAAGAAGGACTTGGCTTTCCGTACCCTGGGGCCTGTGAGGTTCTCGTCTGGAAATGGGCCTGCCTAACCGAGGACTAAGGCAGGATGGCTTAACTGTGAGCATCGGATTCAATAATTCTATCAAGACAACTTGTGGGATTTAGGCAATCATCGCATAATATAGTGCGCACAGTGAGCACATACATACAGAATACATTCATACATACATACATACATACAGTACATACATACATACATACATACATACACACATACATACATACGTACATACATACATACATACGTACATACATACATTCATACATACATACATACGTACACACATACGTACATACATACATACAGTACATACATACATACATACATACATACAGTACACACATACGTACATACATACATACAGTACATACATACATACATACATACATACATACATACATACATACATACATACATACACACATACGTACATACATACATACAGTACATACATACATACATACAGTACACACATACATACGTACATACATACAGTACATACACACATACGTACATACATACATACATACACACAACATATATACATGCATACATACATACATACATACATACACGCATACATACATACACACATACATACATACATACAGTACACACATACATATGTACAGCTGTCAAAAGAAAAAGTGGCCGCTCTCCTGAAACAAAGTTCCCTTCGGGTATCTTCGCTACAATTCGGAGACAGGCGATGTTACATGTTGTTGGACCACGTTGCCTGATATCTACAGTTATAACTGAAGTATTCTGTATGTTATTCGTTAGCGCAATGGAAGCGTTCAGGCCTCTTATCCATGAGGTCCTGCGTTCGACTACAGCCTCGTGCTTTTATGTTATTTTTTGTTCTGTTTTTGAGAGAGACAAACTATACATAATGGCTCCTTTCACTTTTACGATTATTTTAGTAATTAACATCAGGTTCATTAATATATTATGCCATGACTTTATCATTATGATATTGTGGCTGCAAATGGAAATATCTTTCGTGGCATAAACAAAACAAATTTACTGGCGTCGGCCTTAAAACATTCAAACAATTAAGCGTTCAAAAAACAAAACAAAAAGCTACAATTCAATATCTAGTCTATCTTCCTCTTATCTGGATCATCTTGCAGTCGAATGGGCATGGAATTGACTAGTCTTTGCAAATAGCGACTGTTCTTAGACACGATATTCCAGGCATTCTGAACATACATAAGTGTTATGTCCATGGGCAGGTCTTTCATTGCAAACCCAGCAATCTCCAATCTTTCCTATTTTCTGCCTTCCTCTTAGTCTCCGCATATGATCCACATATCCTAATGTCGTCTATTATTCTTTTCAACCAGAGACCCAACCAATTCCTTTTTCTCTTTCTAATCAGTTTCAGCATCATTCTTCCTCCACTCACTTTTTCAAACACAATTTTATTTCTTATCTCTCTGTCCACTTCACACGCACCGTTCTTCTCCACATCCACATTTCAAATGCTTCAATTCGTTTCTCTTCATTTCGTCGTAATGTCCATGTTCCTTCCCCATACAATGCCACACTCCACACAAAGCACTTCACTAGTCTCTTCCTTAGTTCTTTTCCAGAGGTCCGCAGAAGATCCTTCTTATTCTTCTATTAAAAGCTTCCTTTGTTCATGTTTGCAGTTTTTCTTGGGAAGGATAGGCCTAAATGCGGTAACATCCCGTTGCTTTCCGCACACCACTATTTCTTTCGCATCTTATTAAATCCCAGGGGCCCAAGCGTGGAGATGAGGAGAGTGGATTTGACTAATTGGGCCCTCCGGACTTCACCGAAAGTCACGGCAAGGGTTAAATATTAATTCTATCAGGATGTTTGACCCGATCAGAGACCGGGAAATCTCAATTAGCCTTTGCCCCCGCATCCTGGACTAGCTTCTACGAATCATCAGAAAATCTTAGAGTGTGATTGGGCCAATTTTTCCGAAAATGTTTCCACACTTTTGCCCTCGTAGCTCAGCGGACGAACGTCGGAATTTAGATGTCAACGTCTCAGGTTCAATTCCTCGTTAATCCTTTTCATTTTATTGTGGTTCAAGATAGTATAATGTAATAATACAAAAGAAAAGCTAATACCAGTATTATGCAACTGGATTTTTCCAAACCTAATATTAAATTTACGTTATTTATATCGCTAAGGAACGATTACAATATAAATGACTTGAATATTATTTATACAGTATCACTAAAGAACGATAACAGAATATAAATGATAAATATCGGTTTGTTTAATTAATATAAGATATTATATAATACGTATTTAATTTCTAAATAAAATAACCTATTTCAGAAAGAAAGATGGTTTTTTGTGTTATAATAATTACTTACATAAAATACAGATTATTTATATTATGAAAGAACAATAACAATATAAATAACTTGAATATTATTTTATAATGCTAATGAAGGAAAACAGAATATAAATGATAACTTGAATATTATTTATATCGCAAAAGAACGATAACAATATAAAAACGTGAATATTATTCATATCGGAATTTTACAGATTTATTACAGATGTATTTAATAAATTGTAGAAGAATAGTAATTAGTAACAGTGTCCTATTTATTCTTCTTGGAGTCAAATTTGTAACTTTTAAAAATGTGGTTGCTATGTTGAAGTGTATGTGTTGCAACGGATGCTTGATTTGTTATGTATGTGAGTCAGTTATGTGATGCTTGATGTCGTCGCAATGTCGTAATTATAGTTTGATTGTGTTTGTGTGACTATTGTGTATTAATTTATGATGTATGGTACGAAAAGCTGCATATTTGTGTTATAGACTGTTACGTATGTGTGTTGTTAATGTTTTTGTAGGTTTCAAATTGATAATTGATATTTGTCTTGCAATCGCAATGCCTAATTTACTGATTGTTTATGTTTTGTTTACATCGCGTAAGCTAATTTAATTTTCTTTTACATTTCTCTTTATGCTTATCATTTTTGTGTATAAAACTATAGTCCTAACATACATATGTAAAATAGGGCTAACCCCATTGGAGATACAATAATAATAATTATTATTCATATCGTTATAAAACGATAACAGAATACAAATGATGACGTGAATTTTATTCATATATCTAAAGAACGATAACAAAATATAAATAACGTGACATCCATAAAGAACGACAACTGGATATAAATGATAATTTGAATATCATTTACATCGCTAAAGAACGATTAAAAATAAAATGAAAACTTGAAGAAGGCCCGAACCCACAACCTTTGAATCATTAAACAAGCACTCTACCGCTGGTCTACGAGGCGTAGATATGGAATACTTTCATAATTCCGGAACTGCTTGTACAAGCACATGCATCGTGTAACATCGCCGCGACCCGAAGTCGACTTTGAAAATATTCGCTGTTCACGAGTGCGGCCACTTTTTTTTTTTTGACAGCTGTACATACATACATACACGCATACATACATGCATACAATACATACATACAGTACATACATAAACACATACATACGTACATACATACATACATACAGTACATACATACATACATACATACATACATACATACATACATACACACATACATACATACATACATACATACATACATACATACATACATACATACCCAGTCCACCGTTGCTGTACAAGGGACCAGCCGTGGTCCAAGTGCTGGGTCGTAATAACCCCCATGTAAATTGATCAATTATTCAATGAATCCAATCAATCTCAATCAAAATCAATCAATCAATCTCCTGCACATAGGCTAATCAGAAAAAAGAGAAAGAACTGTTAAGAGTTCTTGCCAGCTTTTAAAAGGGTTCTAGTACTAAATCCAATGTTCATAATTAGGGCTAGGCTTTTGATGACCTATAAATCATTAAAAAATGTCCTAAAAACAATGCATTTATGACCTAAAAGTCTTTAAAAAATGTCCTTAAAATGCCCTAAAAATTGATCTTACATAATTGCCTTCGTAGGAAAAGAGGGTTTGTACTACTATTTAGACTAGTAATTAAATTAAATTTTACGTAATTTTTTCTAAGTAATACATTTAATTAATTATTTTATCTGATAGTTCATGTCTGATCGTCGGCATGTGGACGTGAGGTCAGAAGTCGGCTGCTCGATCTTGGCCCTTCATGGGCTGTAGCACCATGGATTTACTTTACTTTTAGTTTCCGTGTAGTCTACCACAAGGCCACTCTTATCTGGAATTACCAGATATAGAAGAGTCTATATTGAAGGGGTGGTTGGACTGATCCATTATGTGGGGGTGTACTACGTTTTAATGACAATATTAGTGTAGAAAACGATTAAAATATTATACAAAATAATGAGTATTAATGAACAAAATATGTAAAGAAAATATCAAAGGAAATAGACATTATTTTACATTAATAATGGGGATTTATGGCCAAAATCAAATGAAAATGCCACCGAATAAAACAAAAGATGCTCTTATGAGTTGAAACAGGCAAAAAATGCAAAAAAAAAATGCGCTAACAAATATGTCTTAAAACACTCAGTTCATCACATAGCATGTAAATACTAAAGCAGCTATGTTTCTGACTTACTAGAAAAAAGATGCAATTTCATCAAAATCCTAGCCCTATTCATAATACAGTGGTAGGTACGTATCTTAGTGATAACACGAGACGCAGGTACAGTGTTGTGCACCTTACAAGGCTATATAACGCTTAATTAAGCACGTGGACAATGCAGAGTTGATAACATAGCGCAGCTTGTTGTAGTACGAGATATACAGTAGTACTGGTGGAGCTTGGACGTCCTCACTCTCCAATCTTATGACTCAACCAAAACATAATAAATCATACACAGCTTGCCTGTTCTATAACCAGCGTTGTCACTCTTTCTTCCTTAAGCTAAATTCTGATTTTGAATTAACCCGGTCGTTAGACTGAGATCAGTTAGGTGACCAGATTTCCAAAACAAAAAAATAACGGGACACTTACTAAAATTGACATGAATCAACATTTTATCTAAACATTCATTATTACTTGTGTTTATAATGTCAGTGAGCAATAAGGACCAGTTTTATTTATTTTAAAGTAATAAATACTACACTGCTTACAATAACTAGTCTATAATGCAATGACCTACCTGCAGCGGTCTTTGAGGACTGTCCTTCCTTAAGGAGATTCCAGAAGAACTTAAAAAGTTGTGTATAAAGTGCAAATTAAAATCCAGTTTGACATTTAACATTTAATTTTTTAACAAAATGCATTTTATTTAGCCTGACGAGTTACTCCTTGGTTTTAATTGTAAATTATTTAAAAATAGCGTGGAGTAAGAGGGCCTTAGACTAGAAATGTTTAGCTTAAATGTAGTTCTGTTTATAAATATGCAAATGGGTGTAATTATTTGTCTTATTTGAACTGCTTATCAGTGAAGCGAGATGAGTCAGTGAAGTTATGGTTTTACAGTGCAGTGAATAGTTCCGATCAATGATAATTTATAGCGTCAATGAAATGTGTTCTATAGTGTCAGTGAAATGTGTTATAGTGTGTCAGTGAAATGTGTCCTGAAGTGTGAGTGAAATGCGTCATAGTGCCACTACAGTGAGTGAGATGAGAGTAAAGTGAAAGACTATTGAAACTTATGAGGCCTATACATAGTGTTTTCCTTTCCTTGTAGGTTGTATTGTAAAATTAGGTTATTTTATGTTTTATTATTAATTGTAATTATTGTGTTAAACTATATTGTGTATTCTTATTATATTGTGTATATAATTGATTGTGTATTGTATAATTGTATTGTATATTGTAATTTTATTATGTATTGTTTATATTGTGTATACCACTGCCACCGGGTGCTTGCCCACTTGCAGTGTAAATAAATACATACAATACATACATAATAATTATGTTAGTACATAAAAGAGTAGCATAGATATTTGACTTAAGTCATTATTGACAATTTTTATATTGCAACTATTCTGGATTAATTAGGTTACCGGTAGCTTATCTGTTTAAAAATATTTCAGGTTAATTAGACCTTACATCATATCCATGTCACTGTGTACTGAACTTGTTGCATAACAAAATATTTTGCCTCATATTACCTTTTAACCTTTTAACTATTTTAACATTCTCCATGAAAATCAACTGTACAACTGCAGCATATTTCTTTGATGGGTGAATTTGTTCTGGAAGTGTTGGCCTTTCCTTCAGGAAACTATAGAAGTCCATGCAAAGCACATTTTTGAAATTACATTTTGTGATTAACATGGCCTTTATAATTTTAACTGAAAACTGATTCCTTTCGTCAGATCAAATTGAATTCATCAATGAAAACACTCTTTGTGATGATGCATTGGTGGCAGGTATTCCGAACACAAAACTTACAATCTGAATTATGTTTGTAAAACTAATGTCTTTGAGTTCCATAATTTGTAATGTTTCAGTCCACCCCTCTGTAATTTTAACATCACACTTCTTCCAATGTTCAATTTTTGCTTCATATATGTTCTTAACATGATTCACTTCACTGAATAGGCCATCTTCATCTAGGTCTATCACTTTTAAAATATAAGAGCCATATTCATAGACATTCTTAGTGCGGGCTTCCGGTTGATGATCAGCGAACTAACGTTTTTCGTATTCATAAACCAGTGTTAGCGATATATGATGTAATATGAATCCTGTACAAGTAATCAGTCGATAGCCGGGGCTAGTTTAGCACGTGACTTTCCACGTAGAATTAAATATATATTCTGCTTAAGCACAGCACAGAATAATCTTCCCTTGCATCACTCCAACTCACAACCCTAGATCATATATACCCAGATTTCTCGGCCTTGTAGACTTTGACGGCAACAACTTTTGTCAGGTTTACTATGCTGCCATCTAGTTGTTACATAAGGAGTCACGTCTTAACTCCCATTGGAATTGCATTAGCGACTGTACTGCCATCTCGTGTTCGTTTACGGCAGACAGGTGGCGATCCTGGCGATTGTTCTCTTCAAAGTGCTACTGATTTTAACAAAGGGATGACCAATATAGTTATAGATATGATCTAGGCTCACAACTAGGTGTGGTCCGTCCGATCGTTTATGTATCAATCATCAACTTCCGCTATGAATCTGCTATTGTTCATCTTTCCGAATCCCTTTGTGCGTTGTGAACTTCTGAGATGTAGACATCTGGTTAGTGTTTACAGAGTAGAACAACCAACTTCAGTGACTTTGAAAAGTATTATTTTTCTTTCAGCTATATTGGGATTCTAACCCGCTGTGGAACGCCTCAATTGCAAGTTGAGGGTAAGACAATCCATCCGCGCTGATATGGGCTCATAATTTGGATTCTTTTACGTCCCGTAAAATACGGGAACGTCTCTTTTTCATCAATATGTCCTGTTGTCCCGAAAGTAGTCTTCGGGAAATGTTTTTGAGCCGTATTTAAAAATTAGTGACTGAAAACCAAAACTGGGCAAATCAACTGCTATTTTATTGTATGAGTCTCTATCACTGTTTTATTTAATTGTATTTGTTTTAATCTGTTCAAAGACAATATAGATAAACGCGATGGAAAATATGCACCACAGCTCAATTTTTAAAATCAATGCTGAGTGTCCCGTATTTTTTCTGATGTTTCTGGAAATCCTACTCATATTGCTACCTAAAAACGTGACATGGCCAGTAAATTTTGTCTAGAACCCTTGCATGTATGTGTCATGAATCAACAACGAAGAAAGCCACACTAAGTAGTATTTTACCTTCGCCAAAATCCTCTGTAATCAGCAGGATTTGAACCCACGAACTTCGGAACTAATTGCGAGCATGATAGCCGCTAGATGACAGAGCAAAGAGCACGGCATGGCGCGCGCCGCCTCATTATTGTAATGGCTATATTGACTGTCTTTGAGGCAGGGTATCCCTTTTATTGCGTTCGAGGTTTGTTTTGAATTTATTGTGAGACATTGTGTGGGTTACGCCACGCAGCAGCACAACAAACCGGTTGGGTGAGTGCTCCTGCGTGGGTCATTGTTTCGCAGCGCATTGACCTTCAGTGTTGCCAATTCATCCTTTTCCCGTTAAATATCTCTCTCTCTCTCTTTTTTTTTAAGTTTAGTATAGGGGCAAAAAAATCTATCCCGCCTAGCATGGAATCTACATTTTTTTCTTTGCATAGCCAAAATGAATCTTATTGGATTAGATAATATAAACAATGTTCAATTGGTCAATCGTATGACTTATCACTATTTTATGGTGTATTAACACGCGTTAATACGAAGAGTTCGCGGGAAAAACGATGAATGTCACAGTTTTGTTAAGGTTGATGTAATTATCTAATTCAATGGATCACTACGAAATTTAATGTTGTTCTTATGAAAAATGGTAAAAAGGAGAATTATCACCACGAATACACTAAGCCTTTCCTTTATTTTCTATAGAAAAGCACTACATCTTGCAGTTATAGACTCAATTAGATCATTATCTAATCCTTAACAGAAATGTGACATTCATCGTTTTTCCTGCGAACTCTTCAATGTTAATTACTGAATAGTATGTATGAACGTTTTCGCCTTTTTTTTTTTGGCCATCATCAGATACATTAATTTGGCGATATCTAATTGTGCTAAGTTACAATGTGATTAAATTTGTGTTTCATCCTTCTTTAATTATAATAATCTATCAATAATTAATAAGTATCTACATTGTTATGGTGTTAATTCATGATCTTCATGTATGTGTTTTTATATGAAGTGATATCATTAGTATCTAATTTCATTAAACATTAAATGCAAATAGTTATTATTGTCATGTTATTATACGATAAGAGTGTTTGAGATCATATACAGTATACACACGGTCTAGTATATACAATCATGAAGCTCAATACGTAGTAAATATGCATCCATAGATAGTTGCTAACCACTAGGATCGCTAATATCGCCTCATTACAGACAATGCGAAATAGTATCGGCACAGTCTATTGTTCCTAGTACCGTCACAACTCAAGTTTCGTGACTGTATATACTAGATTGTGGTATACATATAAAACTCACGTTACATTTATGGCTAACGTTTACATTTGTATATAAGACTTCTACGCAACACATTCACCATACAACACGTAAGTTCATTTTGATATTAAACTTCGATAAAAATATATAACTCATAATTAACATGACGGTAAACTTTATATAATAACATGAGCTAACAATATTCAAATATAATATCATTACAGATTATTCGCATAGAAACCAATATGAAAAAATCACCAATTTCAAAATAAACAAGATTATACATACTTAGTCTATCAATCCAATGGTGAAACCTATAAATGTAAGTTTTAATAACATTAACATATTTTTTCAATTATACAAAAATGTAAAGTTCATTTTATTCAACTACGAATAATAATAATAATAATAATAATAATAATAATAAATAATAATAATAATTAGAATTACAATAAAATAATAATATTTTATAAAGATTTAGGCAAGAACATCACGCTACCGCACACTTCCAAAATCTAACAAATATGCTTGAATTGAATTAACATAACATATTATAGAAGAAATACTTCATTCACTTCTTCATATACAAAGAAGACACTAATTATGACTATTTTAACTCATTTACGTAATCAACACATCGCGATATATACTACGTGAAACAATTATGTCTTTATCTTTCACGTGCATAAAATGTCAAAAGTTTGACAATCATTAGTTCACAAGCTGTGATCGAAGATTACCTTTGTATAAATGAATATAAAAATTCCACAAATTTGTATTTGATGTAGTTTTTCTAATTTTCTCTTATCGAATCATTAAACAACCTCGTTCTCCTGCCAATTTCATCAATCAATCCATTATTTCTTCGAATTTGTCAGCAGTATCTCGACCGATGTTAGCTTCATATGTGTCAGGATCATAAAAGTTTGCAGCGTTATAAGATTTTTTTCCGAAAATTTGAGTTTAAAAGATTTCTATCCCATTTAGTATTCTGAGACACTGCACCAAGTACTCGTCTAACATGAATTAGATTTAATATCGGTATTGTATTGTATTACCTTTGGGGAGGCCGAGACGTAGATGGGAGGATAATATTAAAATGGATTTGAGGGAGGTGGGATATAATGGTGGGGACTGGATTAATCTTGCTCAGGATAGGGATCGATGGCGGGCTTATGTGAGGGCGGCAATGAACCTCCGGGTTCCTTAAGTAAGTAAGTAAGTAAGTAAGTAAGTAAGTAAAGTAAGTATTGTATTGTATTGAATTGTATTTATTTACATTCCATGGTATTCGTACATCGCTTCACAGCTGGAAGAGAATGCCTCATGGCCTTAACTCTAAATTACTTACTTACTTACTTACTTACGGCTTTTAAGGAACCCGGAGGTTCACTGCCGCCCTCACATAAGCCCGCCATCGGTTCCTATAATGTGCAAGATTAATCCAGTCTCTATCATCATATCTCACCTCCCTCAAGGCCTTAATTCTACCAGAATAAATAAATAAATAATAAAATGCTATTGTACATCATAAACCATCTGAGGATAGTTAGAGAGTTTTACGAAAATTCGAAAATCACATGTGTTAATAACTGTTCACATTCTATTATATAATTTGTTTTAATAATCTCTCGTTTGCTAATGACCTGAAGAGTATCCTACGTATAAAGTCGTTAAATGTACAGGGTGATTCAAAACCTCTGCGACAAACTATGAGGGGTGATAGATCTAACAATAAGGAATCCTTTTTGTTAAACAACGTATGTCTTTTGACGCGTCGTTTCGAAGATACCGTTGAAAATGTTTTTGCGCGGGCGTACGTCAATGTATGCAAATATGTGCACCCCTGTTTGTTTGTTGAGAAGGGTTATTGTTGTTTGTTAACGTTTAATGTTCAATACCTTTTATTTTCAGTTCAGTGTAATCATCAATTGAGAATGGATGTCTACGTTGTCTTCCATCAATTCGCCGGGGACGAAGAGATCCATCGTCTCGAAGGCGCTGATACAGTCGAGCAAAAATTGTGTAGTGAGGGTGATTTCTGTTGTTGGTCAATGTGGAGAGCTCTTCTTCCGTTTCCGCGAGGCTCCCCATAACACATTACCATGTCGGCTCGGGAAAAGACCCATTCACAATGAAAATTAAACATAACCGTAACATAAACACAGAAGTTTGCGTTTGCGCCCAGGCTACCAAATGGGATCATTCACAATGATTCACATAAGCATTGACATAAACATTACCGTAAGACGTTAACGTGAACGTTTGCAAACTCCAAACTTTCATGCTTATGTTTACGTGATTTGCAAACAGAACACAATCGTGGAGCGCTGATAATAATAATACTAAACTGCCCCCATTGAGGGTAGCCCTTACGGACTCAGTATATCCTCAAAAATTATTATACATATGTAAACATAGGTATTAAATTTAAAAGAAAAGGAGAAACAAAGAAAAGGGCATGAAAAATTACAATTGCTATTAATGTCCAAAACTATGTGATTAATTAGGATTTGGCAGGATTTTTAACACAATTATCACAATGTCATCCCTCAAAGATGTTGGCAGAACAAATTTCCGTCGAAATTCTTCGAAAAAGCTGGTATAGTCCCTCGAGCACCTATGAGCAAGCCGAATACCTCAACGTGAATTAAGATATTTCAAAATAGTTGACTGTAGGCTCATAGATCGACTTTTTTCAAGGTGGACCTCAGCTGACTGATGACATTCTACTTCAGAACGTATCGTGGGGTCCACAGTGATACCCTGTTTAGTGTCAGCATTGTACGCTAAAATATCTACTTTCTCGTTGACCCATTTTCAGCTAGACAGGAGATTTCTTCTTTATTTATTTTATTTCTTAATGCGGCAGCAATTTTGGATCTTACAAGATGATGCCTAGAGTTCCTCAAGAGCAATCCCTGTTCACAGAATCCCAAGACGTGTGCTGAAGTTTCAATCTCCGGGCAGCCATGTCTGCACCGGGTAAATATCGAAGATCTGCCGGGAACGGAACGAACAGCTGCTAAATTTGCTGTCATTTTCAGGTACGAGATATCCATTCACTATTCGACAGGATATGAGAAAATGGCGTCGTTGTTATGTTTCCATGGTTACCAAGTATGTTTGCTGCTATGTTTATGTTCCCATAGTGAATGATGGTATGACTTAATTTTACCGTAACGTTTACATTCTTAAGTTAACGCTTACAATATGCTTAATTTTCATTGTGAATGAGCATTAACTCGGGAAAAGTGTAGACATCCATTCTTAATTGATGATTAGACTGAACTGAAAGG
This sequence comes from Periplaneta americana, assembly GCA_025594305.2. NCBI lineage: Eukaryota > Metazoa > Arthropoda > Insecta > Blattodea > Blattidae > Periplaneta > Periplaneta americana. The sequence goes on along the minus strand of JAJSOF020000029.1, from coordinate 24,988,947 downwards.
AAAAGGTATTGAACATTAAACGATAACAAACAACAAGAACCCTTATCGTCTGTTACAAACATCTCAACAAATAAACAGGGATGCACACATTCCCTTACATTGACATACGCCCGAGCAAAAACATTTTCAACGGCATCTTCGAAACGATGCGTCAAAAGACATAGGTTTTTAATAAAAAGGGTTCCTTATTGTTAGAGCTATCACCACTCAGAGTTTGTCGCAGAGGTTTTGAATCACCCTGTATATAACTGAGACATCGATGGTAAAGAGGATGTGCAGAACATAATAAAGATGAACGAATTATTTTTAACGAGGAAAATTTGACGAAAGGAACTTCAAAACTGTTGAATAACAGCGGCGACTTCAATAGGAAGAGGGGAAGGAATTGGCTGTATCCCAAGCGAAGAGCCGTTCGTATAAAGGTAATGAGCACTCTTGCCAATCTACTTATGCCATTGCTCCGGGGCAGTGTAAAGAGTGGCTGAGGCAGTTCCATTACTCATTTTTGGTAAGATCTTAAAATACAAAATGGTTATATTTTTAAGAGCTCTAAGTCATGTAATACAAATAGTTAATTTCATGTTTAGTTGAAACTTTAATTCATACAGCATAAACATTCAAAACTCACTTTTATCTGAAAAAGGTTTTTGGTCTAAGTTAATGTTCTTATTTCAATGATAATAATTAGGTACTGCTCTGCAGGTGCCATGAGGCATGGCTAAGTGATTAAAAATAAGCATTGTATTTGAAAAGGTATACAGGGTGTAACATTCTTATTGAATTTGGTATTCCCAAGAAACTAGTTCGATTAATTAGAATGTCTCTCAGTGAAACTTACAGCAGAGTTCGTATAGGCCAGCTTCTGTCTGATGCTTTTCCAATACACTGCGGGATAAAGCAAGAAGATGCACTATCACCTTTACTTTTTAATTTCGCTCTAGAACATGCCATTAGAAAGTTCAGGATAACACAGAGGGTTTGGAATTGAACGGGTTACATCAGCTTCTTGTCTATGCGGATGAAGTGAATATGTTAGGAGAAAATTCACAAACGATTAGAGAAAACACGGGAATTTTACTCGAAGCAAATAAAGCGATATTGATTGGAAGTAAATCCCGAAAACAAAAGTATATGATTATGTTTCGTGACCAGAATATTGTACGAAATGGAAATATAAAAATTGAGATTTATAATTCGAAGAGATGGAAAAATTCAAATATCTTGGAGCAACAGTAACAAATGTAAATGACACTCGGGAGGAAATTAAACGCAGAATTAATATGGGAAATGCGTGTTATTATTGGGTTGAGAAGCTTTTGTCATCTAGTCTGCTGTCAGAAAAACTGAAAGTTAGAATTTATAAAACAGTTATATTACCGGTTGTTCTGTATGGTTGTGAAACTTGGACTCTCACTTTGAGAGAGGAACAGAGATTGAGGGTTTTGAGAATAAGGTTCTAAGGAAAATATTTGGGGTTAAGAGGGCTGAAGTTACAGGAGAATGGAGAAAGTTACACAACACAGAACTGCACGCATTGTATCCTTCAAATGAAATAATTATGAACATTAAATCCAGACGTTTGAGATGGGCAGGGCATGTAGCAAGTATGGGCGAATCCAGAAATGCATATAGAGTGTTAGTTGGGAGGCCGGAGGGAAAAAGACCTTTAGGGAGGCTGAGACGTAAATGGAAAAATAATATTAAAATGGATTTGAGGGAGGTGGGATATGATGATAGAGACTGGATTAATCTTGCTCAGGATAGGGACCAATGGCGGGCTTATGTGAGGGCGGCAATGAATCTCCGGGATCCTTAAAAGCCAGTAAGTAAGTAAGACAGAGGACATAAAAATAAACCTTTTTTTTTTTTTTCCAAGACTATGACTCAATGTCGGTTTCTAGGTTACCAAAAGCAGGAGAGAAATGTAACATTTTCTCCCTAGGAGATAATGTAGTACTTCTCTCCCTAAAGGAGATCGATCTTCGAATTGCGTATCTGAACAGTCAGCGATGAATCTGTGTCCTCAATGTCGTTGATTTTCAAATTCGTCAGCTCGTCCGAACGACATGCACCAGCTACGCCAAAAACCAAAGCAATCACTACTACCAGAATGCCAATAATATTACCTCTACATATTTTACACACAACATACAACTCAATTTCAGAACACACACACTCTTTGACTCCGTATTACCAGTGGCGTAGCGTCAATGTAAGCTAAAAGCTTAGCTTCCCCAGTTAATAATAATTTCATAATAAACCTGCAGTTTATGAAGAAAATTATTTATTAATTTTAATAGAATTTATATTTACGCGTTAAATATTGCGATGCGGCAGCTCAGGATGATTTGTGATGCAGCAGTAAACAAGAATCCTGCACACACCAGCTTACAATCAGACCGGTTTCTTCTGTGTAATCCACCCCGCAGATTTTCCATTCCTTTCTAACTAAGCTACCTAGTCGCAAGGCTCGCAAAGAAGCTAGCGTTAACATTTAAAATAAGTAGTTTCGAGTTGTCCCTTTTCGTCAGTTGTGTTCAGTTGAAGTGTTAGTGTGCATTTAGCTGATATAATAAATAATGAGCGATATAACAGTTCCTGACACTAATTTACTTGAATTTTTAGGATAATTGTATTATCAAGACCGACTTACGAACAAAAGTGTGATTTAAAAAACAAATGACCGACTCCCTTGCTGTCAATGAAGGACACAACAAAAAGACAGACGCATACTTACGTAATGATACTAATATTATGATTTCTCTAAGTATGACAGGGAGTGAGCTAATGTTATACGTACACGTGTTTATTTGTTAAGAGATATGTAAACCGTGAAGTCATATTTTATTAGGTATCATTTGAGGTCATGCCTTATTGGTGTTACTTACGATGTTCCAACCAATCTTCGACTGCTGACTTGAAATTGATTACTATTTATTTTAAGACTGTATTTTTGTAATACGTTTTCTCATATTGCATGAAAGACAACTTGAGTTAGCTTCCCCTGCTCAAAATTTCATGCTACGCCACTGCATATTACACTACACAAACACACCCCCACAGGTAACAAAACAAAAGGCGCCAAGACCAGCAACAACCAGTTCTGAAGAAGACCAATAACAGGTCAAAACATGTTAACCAGGTACGGTAGAATATAACACGAGAAACACATATAAATACATATTCCGAAGTAACTTTCTAAGTTGAGATTCTTTCATTTTTCCTTCATACCACTATCACTTGAAAATGAAACATTTCCGGACATTACTTTATTAAGAAGAATATATTGTTTAATTTCATACCCTGTATCACATCAGAAAATTAGGAATAGTTATTCTGTTACACTCTTTTACAAAAGGTGTTATTTTATAAAATGCTATTTAAGGACCTTCGTGGAAACTGATTATCGTACATCTGAATTATGCTGATTATGAAAGTGAACGAAAAGACAACACTTACCAATAAGGCAGTGGCGGCTCGTTGCTGAAAATGAGAATGTGCTACAATATAGGAAATTCACTTTTAAAAAAGTTGTTTCAGATAAATGGAAAATGAAATAGCCATGGCACACAGGGTTTGTAGTGGTTAATAAACAAACTTATTTCTTGATTTCAAATTGAAGGTGATCACTTTCACCTACTACCTCTTTGTCATATGTAATTCTATAGAGGCTCTTATCGGGCGGGACCTGGAGCATTCCAAAGCACTTCAGAGTTACATTAGTAGGCATTTATGTGCAACTCGTGTTGGAATGAATTGCGATACTGACTGCTGTCGGACTTAAGGCTGCCTCACTACGCATTCTAGATGAGTCCTGTGTTTGATTACTTTGGATACAAGTTAGATGTACGGATACAGAATTAAAAAATGGGTCGAGTCGTTGAAATGCGCTGAATATAGCGTTTGCGCTTAATGGGTTGAGGTAAAACCCTGAAAAAACCTCAACCAGGTGACTTCTCCCGAGCAGGATTTGAACCCGGGCCCGCTTGCTTGACGGTCACACATGCTAACCGTTACTCAGCTTTAAATAGACCTGATTTTTATTTAGACATGTCATAATTATTGAAAGTTTATTGTTTCAGTTATTGACTTTACTGTTGTGTAGGTTTTAGGTGTTAATCTTTACATTATAAGTTATAAGACGTACAGTCGGACACTAAAGTCTACATACACCCCATTTTTAGCATATTTTGTACAACCCTGAATGCACAGATGTTAACGTGAAACTCTATGTCTGCGTCCACTTCCATAACAACAAAACCAAGGTATTCGGACCAGTATCTTGCACTACAAGCTTGTTAGATGCAACTGTTTGTGTTTACTGAAGTACAGAAGTGAACATACACTGCGATTCTTTCGTCAGTTGTAGGAGAGACGTTGCAGTGAACACAGTGAAATTGGTGCAGTTTGTTAAAACAGTAGATGTGTATTACAATACATAATTTGATCGCGTATCATGGATCCAAAAAGAACTGAAATATCAGTGGAGGTAAGAAAAATATAATTGAGCTCGATAAAAAGGGCTTTTCAATGCGTAAAATTGGGGAAATTATTAGAAGGAGACATGCAAGTATCCAAACCGTAATAAGGAACTACAATGATCGAGGAAGTGTAGAAAACAAAGCCAGATGTGGAAGACCAACAAAATTATCTAACAGGGAGCAACGACACATCATTAGAAAAGTGAATTCAGATCCCAAAATTACAGCTACGGAGTTGGCAGTAGATGTCGCAAATACTAGTGGAAATATTGTTCATCCCATCACAGTACGAAGACTTTTGAAAAAGCATGAGTTTCAAAGTAGAATAGCAAGGAAAAAACCGTTCATAAGCATGGTAAATGAACAGAAGCGCCTAGAATTTGCAACTCTGCATCGAAGTAAAGATTCCACATACTGGAATACAGTGTTTTTCACGGATGGGAGTAAATTCAACATATTTCAATGTGATGGAAAGCAAAAGGTGTGGCGAAAAAGGAATGAAAGTTTGAAAAGAAAAATCTTGTTCCATCAGTGAAGCATGGTGATGGAAATATTCTTGTATGGGGTTGCATGTCTGGAGCTGGGGTTGGAAATTTAGTATTTATTGAGGACATTATGGATAAATGGAAGTATCTCACCATATTAAAGGAGAATTTGAAACAATCTGTTGAGAAACTTGGACTAGGAACAGACTGGGTGTTTCAGCAAGACAATGACCCCAAGCATACGGCCATTGTCGTAAAAGAATGGCTACTTTACAATGTACAAAAACAGTTGCATTCGCCTCTCCAGTCACCAGACATCAACCCAATTGAACATCTTTGGGAAGAACTAAAGCAGAGGATAACAAAATAAAAATCAAAAGCAAGAAGGATTTAAAAGCTGCCTTAGTGAAAGACTGGAATAAATTTACATCAGCAGACACAAAAAAATTGGTGGAATCTATGCCTCGACGTTTGGAAGCTGTGATAGAAGCGAAAGGTGGAAATACAAAATATTAAATGGTGCCTGAAAGTGAAAATAATCAAAATGTATGTTGACTTTTTGTACCTGAACGGTTTTTCTTTTGTGTGCTTAAGATGTTATTATATGGAACTGTTATTAATAATGCAGTATATATGTTGCTTTTCATTTCCTAAAATGTCTGTTTATGTCACAGAAAGTGAATACATAATATTTTCTTTATTGATTTTGAATTTAAGTGTTATTTTTAGGGTGTATGTAGACTTTTTGTCCGACTGTATAAACGTTTTCGTTGATCAGTGTCAACATCTTCAGATACGAACAATCAATTTTGCAATATCATTAATCTCTACAATCTCTACACATACAATGCATGTTTAATGGTATAGGGATAGAAATCTATTAAAAATTAATATAATTATAATACACATTAATATTCTAATATTCAAATATGGGTGCCCCTAATGTCAATATTTAAAAGTGTACATATGGTGTACAATAGATATGCGTTTGCAAGTCTTCACATGTGGGCTGGGATATTATTAAGATAATATTGTGAGGCTAAAAAATAAAGTTAAAATATAAAATTGAGCTGACTATATGTTATATTATATTATAAATGTGAAGATTTGCAATTACAATGTTTTATTACATGTTTTATTCATATCTCCGTATTTTAGTGATGCTCATCTTTCCAATATACAGGGACATCATTTTATTTTTACTTGCATTTTTATTGTACTTGCATTTCTGAATGTACCTCACTCCCAACCCTTCACTAATGTCCTTGCTCCTGTCAAACACACAAACTTACGGCCGCTGTTGCATTCGAAGTCTTCAAGCAGTGAAGTAAACACTGCAGTGTATAGTGTGTTTCATAAATATGATTGCGTTTTCTATAGAAGAAAGAACCTATATTAATAATATCGTACTAAAAAATTATATTCAAGAAACGATAAATTCAATTTCAGAGAATACGCTTCAAAATGTTTTAATAATATGCGTACTGAATTGAAGCCTGCATTGTAATGAACGGCAACCATTTTCAGCAACTTGTTTAAAAATTCAGATTAGCTTTTTTGAATTGAGGTGGCTAGAAGCAAAGGAATGCTAGTGACATTTGTAATAACATGAGTTAAGTGCATCCAGTGTAAGCAAAAGTATCTAAAATTTTAGTGGCAAAGGGATATTTTAATCGCATCACATTAAAATTTAAATAAAAATTTCACCGATTTTACGAAAGCTTAAATATTTAAACCCCATTTTCTCAAAAGTAACTTAAGTGCACTTACAGCCCTTTACATATGAGCCCTCAATTTAAATGCACCCTCTATATTGTATGTTAACACCAATAATTAATATGCTAAATAAAGTAGACATTACATAACGAACATAGCCGCCTGAAAAGTTGATTTTTTGAAAAAAAAATGTTACTACTCTACTGTATTTTGATAAATTCCGTAAAAGTGATGATCAAACTGAAAATCGTAATATCGTATTTCCCTACAACATAAATGGATAGGTACACTACTTTTCTCTCCTCCTATCCCTAGTAAAATGATTTGTTTACATATTGCACTAGCAACATCAAACTCCTGTAATGGAAGGGGGCAACAGTGTTTCCGAGTATAGCCAGGTTAATGTTAAAAATGTTGGTAAAAATAAAGTGATGTCCCTGTATATCATAGTGTATGCTTCATAGCCTGTCGTAAATGCTTATATAGATTATTGAGATAATCTTTATGCCAATATATTGGGTTTTGGTTGTTTATTGACTTGCTGGTGTGCGTTTGCTTTCTTGCTGTTCATTCACAAGACAAATAATCAAAATCCAATACTGTATATGTAGTGAATTATGTAGCCTCACATTATTATCTTATTAATATCCCAGCCCACATGTGAAGACTGCAAACGCATATCTATTGTACATCATATGTACACTTTTAAATATTGACATCAGGGGCACCCATATTTGAATATTAGAATATTAATGTGTATTATAATTATATTAATTTTTAATAGATTTCTATCCCCGTATGCCATTAAACGTATATTGTAGGTATGTGTAGAGATTGTAGAGAGTAATGATATTGAAAAATTGATTGTTCGTATCTGAAGATGTCGACACTGTTCAACGAAAACGTTTATACGTCTTGTAACTTATAATGTAAAGGTTAACACCTAAAACATACACAACAGTAAAGTCAATGACTGAAACAATAAACTTTCAATATATATATACGAGTATATATAGACTTTTCTGAAAATTCACATAAAATGAATTGCAAAATGTCATAATTAGGTAAACACTGGAAAAATGAAGATTAGTATCGTTTCTGAACATCGTAACGTTGGTGAGGAAAAACGATTTGTGAGTAATTTTCAAATAAATACAAATTGAATATTTCAGAATCAATTGTTCCGTCCTTCTTTGTATTCGTGACTGAAGATGAATATTTCGCTTAGATTGAGAGAATGAAATAGAAACAGATGCTAGTGACGTGGGAGACAAAGAAAATCACAAGCAACGGTTCGTTTCGTTCCGAGAACAGTGACGGCAACAGCCTTGATACACTGAGAGCTGACAGCGATAGCGATGAAAAAAATACAATGCGTGAATATTCTGAATATTCATATTGTACAGACCCAGAGACAAAATGTGGGCCGACTCTTGAACATCATTACAGAGTGCGATTGTCGTGTTATGATATTTATGAAATAGAAAAGAGCATTAAGTTTAGTGTCGATTTCGGTTTAATTCCTTCCGTGGAAAATAAGAATTGTGTCGATTATGGAGGGTAAAACCACAGTCTAATATATAGCCTACAGTCACGAAGCTTGGGATGATTTTTTGCATTTCTCGCGGTAGTTGCTAGCCGCTTGGAGCGCTGTGAATACTAGGAACAATAGACTGTGCCACTGCCATCGTGATCTAATACAGGCCGTAAGGCAGACCATGTGACTTGCTTAACCCGATCACGAAGAGCGGCGTTTCAACCATATAAATTGGTTGAAATGCATAAATAGTAACACATATTTCTCTAAAATGTAGTGTAATTGCATATAATTCACTTGCGAGTTAAGGTGTAATATTATTTTGGTGTGAAAATTACGTTATTAGTATGTGTAATACCTGCCTTTATTTCAATTAAATGTCACGAAATTCTTGTACATTAATTTATGCACAATTCAGCAATTTTCAGTTGCACCGCACGAATATTTAGATATGTTGAAATTATAGGTTATGTTTACTGTACCAATTGCAGCTTTCTGTCTAATTTTATTGGTCTCCAATGCTCTGCCATTACATATGTATGTTATGTCATATGGAAATTATAGGTTATATTTACTATATTTAACTAATATTCTTCTTCATTAAACCTCAAAATAGCTTCCATTCTAAATTTAAAATGTTGATGCGAACAGATTATGTTAACATGTAAAATCCTCTTCACATTAAAATAACACAGTTTTGTAATTATTGCTGCAACATATTATGCAACAAGAAGTAAACGGAACTTATGGACACATTACTCTAAATAAAACTTAGCGATGATATGCAATAAAGTTACAATATTTCACTGAGCTCCATACACTGAAATAGAAAACCCGAACATACATTACGGCCTGGTCTAGATCGAAAAGGCATTGACTGTGCCATATTTCGTATTGTTATGAAAAGTTGTGTAAACTGTGAAATGTTCGTTATCGGTTGTAATAACTGTAATTGACTAAAATACAATAATTTGAATAATAATATGCGACAAGGAGACGTTTGTAGTACTATAAATTGTAACAAAAAGAGGTCAGAGTTATCCTTCTTCCGAAAATTCCAGCAAGGTGAGTTTATAATACTGTATATATTTTATGAAAATAATATATAAACCTTATGTATTTCATATTTCAATAGCGGAAGGAAGGTGTTATTATTTTTCAAAAGAACACGATATCGAAAGTACAATACATTTTATCGTTTGCTAGGGAGAGGGTCTGTGATGAGGCGATAGTAGCGATCCTGGTGATTAGCAACTATCTATGGATGCATATTTATTAAGTATTGCGCTTCGTGACTGTATATACTAGACTGTGGTAAAACTCTGTTCCTGTGATTTCAAGAAATGATTTGCTAAATTTTCCGTATAGGCCTAGGTTAAGGTGTCATAAATGTGTAAAGAGGACTTCATTTTGTCTAAATACATGGTTTAATTATGCGAAGTTGACTGTACACCAGAGTATTGGTTTAGTTCTTTGTTGGCTGCCTAGTTTATCTTTAGAAGCGGCTTATTCTGAAATTGGCATTAATATTAACTCTGTAATGGATTGTTATGGCTTTCGTTTGGTCAGTTGAGCACTTGCAATGTTTTATATTGTGTTTTAGTGATTGTTGAGGCTTAAAGTCCCCCTTTAAAATATCAGTATATATTTATAACTTTCCATATTGGATTTTGAGGCATTTGGTGGCATTTGAAGTTCATAGTTGGCAATACTTTTTTGGCAGTTTTCGTCCGCCATCTTGGATTTTGCCCGTCTCCAAGGAAATTGCCAATTTTTTTACATGGATTTTTATTAAGACATCTGCGACTGAAGTTTCATTTTATTTGTCTTCGTATATGGAATAATGATTTCCCATTTTTGTGGGATTTTATTTGACTTGATCTCGCAGAGAACAATAACAAAAAAATCAATTGGAAGGGTCAACTTGTCTTCCAAATAAAAAAAATCATAATAACGAAAAAAAAAAAATAGTTAAACAAAAATGGTGAACCTAACATCTCGTCTACCACCGTCTACTTCTGCAACTGCTCTGACCCCACATCGAGAACTTGACCCCACAGCTCGTTCTGATTCTGAGAGCGATAATTTTTTAACAACTCGATCCTCCTCTCCTTCAACTTCGCCCAGACATTCTCTATTGCGTTCAAATCTGGTGACTTAGGCGGCCAGGCGACCACTTCGATTTCTGGCTTCCCCGAGAACCAGACTTGAATGGCCTGCGCTGTGTGCACTGAAAAGTTATCCTGCTGGAACAATCTTGACATTGATTCTATATTTTTCCATTTCACGGACTCTGTGTATTTCTAAAAATTACTGTATGATCTTTGCAGATTTTATTTCGTATGTTCCTGCTACATGAATTATTAAAGAACTTACCAAAAACATCCATGCTGCTACCAGACGTTTTACATCTTGACTTTTAGAACAAAGATTTTTATTTTCTCAGTTGCAATTATTTCAGCCAAAACATGACATGATTGTCTCGAAGAGAATCGCATATTTGGATTAATATTTAAGCTAAACAAAATGTTCTGGTATTAAGTGCAATGAACACCTGTGGAGTAACGGTCAGCGCGTCTGGTCGCGAAACCAGGTGGCCCGGGTTCGAATCCCGGTCGGGACAAGTTATCTGGTTGAGGTTTTTTCCGGGGTTTTCTCTCAACCCAGTACGAGGAAATGCTGGGTAACTTTCGGTGCTGGAGGACCCCGGACTCATTTCACCGGCATTATCACCTTCATTTCATTCAGACGCTAAATAACCTAGGTGTTGACACAGCGTCGTAAAATAACCAAATAAAAAATGTATTTATAAACATTTTTCCGATTCCCGGTCGGGGCAAGTTACCTGGTTGAGGTTCTTTCCGGGGTTTTCCCTCAACCAATTTGAGCAAATGCTGGGTAACTATCGGTGCTGGACCCCGGACTCATTTCACCGGCATTATCACCTTCAGCTCATTCAGACACTAAATAACCTAGATGTTGATACCGCGTCGTAAAATAACCCAATTAAAAAAGTATTTATAAACATTTTTCCTATTCCCGGTCGGGGCAAGTTACCTGGTTGAGGTTTTTTCCGGGGTTTTCCCACAACCCAATACGAGCAAATGCTGGGTAACTTTCGGTGCTGGACCCCGGACTCATTTCACCGACATTATCACCTTCATTTCATTCAGACGCTAAATAACCTAGATGTTGATACAGCGTCGTAAAATAACCCAATTAAAAAAATATTTATAAACATTTTTCCGATTCCCGGTCGGGGCAAGTTACCTGGTTGAGGTTTTTCCGGGGTTTTCCCTCAACCCAATTTGAGCAAATGCTGGGTAACTTTCGGTGCTGGACCCCGGACTCATTTCACCGGCATTATCACCTTCAGCTCATTCAGACGCTAAATAACCTAAATGTTGATACAGCGTCGTAAAATAACTCAATTAAAAAAGTATTTATAAACATTTTTCCGATTCCCGGTCGGGGCAAGTTACCTGGTTGAGGTTTTTTCCGGGGTTTTCCTCAACCCAATTTGAGCAAATGCTGGGTAACTTTCGGTGCTGGACCCGGACTCATTTCACCGGCATTATCACCTTCAGCTCATTCAGGCGCTAAATAACCTGAGGTGTTGATACATCGTCGTAAAATAACCTACTAAAAAAACATTTTTCCGATTAATATGAATACTTTATGTAAATTTTGAGCTAATATCCTTGAAAGCTTAAATTCAGCTTCAATTTCTTTATACTCTGATTCTTTATTACTCCTACGTATGGCCTTAAAAACTCATTACTAGTTGCAACATTGAAAAATGCACGATTTGTGACATTGAGAGTGTAGGTAGGATCAAGTAACACGCCTTGTCGATCGAGTGTTTTTGCACTCTGTTATTCTGTTCAGTATACGAGAAATGCAGTTCTGTTCACAGGAATTGAACTCAGGCTCACTAAACCAGGTCACTAGCTGATCACCTGCTCAAGGTCGGCCGGTGAGTTGGCTCGTGCCCAAGTTATACCTCCATCCTGATCTCTGTTTTTACGATCTTCGATATCCCTAGCGATCTGACTGCAGTTGAAATGCATTCCTTGTTTAGACCATTTTTATTAGTTCTTAGTGTTGAGCTTGAAATATACCTCAACGTTTCTTAAATAAAAGACGTCAGTTCTGAATTTTTGGGATTCACTTTTTGCAGTAGTAACGTAGACGAGAAGAGTTGTAATGTAGATTATATTATTTGGGAAACGAAATTATGCTGCATTGGTAAACGTTTTTTTGCACGATCGTGTTGTTAGACCTTGAATGTTAGGATTCCCTCATAGAAACTTATTTCTAGGGAAACCATTCTTCAAAACATAAAACTATGCTGAAATAGACCCATTACAGTGCACTTATTGTTACTTAGCATTACAGTGCAGTTTTGCAAAGATTTTGGAATAATATTATTCTAAATTATCAATACAAAATATATTTTATTTGCAATTTTTAAAATATGATCGTGCAAAAATGTTGTACAATACACGTTTGTGAAGTACATTACAAAATCTCGTTAATTGAAAAACTCGCTGTGCTACTTTTATGAACTTTTTCCCGATTTTGTAAAAAGCACTTCCCAATCTTGTACTTACTTACTTACAAATGGCTTTTAAAGAACCCGTAGGTACATTGCCGCCCTCACATAAGCCCGCCATCGGTTCCTATCCTGAGCAAGATTAATACAATAAATACAATAAATAATGTTAAAATGTTCAATCTTATAACTTATCAATTTAAGATTGAACTTTTTAACATTATTTACTGTATTTAATAACTAAGTCATCTGAAAACCAAAAGATGAATTGAATCGTGTATTGCAGAAGCAGCACATGTCATGAAAACTAAAGTTTTCAGTAGACACAAAAAACGCTATTACTGGTGGTAAACCACATCATTGGTTATAGTACTGGCTTCTTCAGACAGAAGCCTAATAGATGTGTCGTTTTATACCAAATTTATTAGAATCTAATGAATTGTTAATGAAATAAATCAATATAAGTTATATTAGCTTGACATGTGCTGTATCTGCAAGGAATCAAAAGTGTAATATAATAATTTCAGTTCAACTAAAGTTTATTTGTGAAATTAGGGATATAATATATGCATAGGCCTACTGTGTACTTAATACATAAGTTCAGCATATAAATGACTTTATTTTCCACAATAGGCCATTGAAGAATATTATTGTAAAATTCTTGATATTCATGTGGTATGTAACGCATTAGTTTGCGTATATCGTCAATCTTCTTTCTTTGAATTCAAGGATTTTATCTGGATATGCCAATGAAGAATGTAAATATGGTATTCTCCTTTGTACTTACAAGGAAACATTCTCATGGGGGCAGATAAAAAATTAATCTTTTTCTTCCGTCATTTTAATAATGCCAAAAGAAGTGCTTACACAAATTTTGGCCACTCGAGCGCAATTACGAGGGCCGTAAAAAATAAGTTTTCCTGGGACCGTTTACAGAAAGAGAACAAAATGTTATGGAAAGTTTTATTGGAGCAGATATTTATAAAAATTTTCAAGAAAGGCTATTAAATTTTTATAACAAATGTTGTGAAACAAAAGACTACGCCAGAAGAATGGAAAATAGGGAAGATAATATCGATATTTAAAAAAGGAGATAAAACAAACCCAGAAAATTATAGGGGAATAAGCTTACTATGTACAATATATAAAGTATATGCGAAAATGATAAGCCAAAGACTATCAAATATAGTCGACATAATAATATCAGAAGAGCAGAAGGTTTTAGGAAAGGAGAAGCTGCACAGATAACGATTTTTTACTTTAAAGCAAATAATCGAGAAAAGAAGGGAATTCAACTTAGAAACTCATATCCTTTTCATAGATTATAAGAAAGCTTTTGACAAAGTGTCTAGACCACAATTGTGGAATACTAAATGAAAAGGGAATCCCACTACAATTGATAGAAGTAATTAAAGATATGTATGGAAAAACAAAAATAAAAATAAATCAAAGAGAACCCATAAGAATAACAGGAGGAGTTAGACAAGGTTGTCCATTATCAACCACTCTTTTTAATATATATCTAGACGACATGATAAGATCATGGAAACAAATAACAACAGGATGAATTAATTTAGGAAATATGATAATAAAAACGTTAGCCTTTGCAGATGATCAGATTTTAATTGCAAAAACAGAGGACGAAATGCAGAGAATGCTATATAAATTAAACGAAATATAAAAAAATACAATATGGAAATATCATCAGGAAAAACAAAGGCAATGGCTTTCAAGGGCTCTTATCCAGTTCGGACAAAGATAATTTTAGAAAATAAAGCAATAGAACAAGTTTCAAAATTTAATTTCCTAGGTTGCGAAATAACATACACAACAGAAACAGATATAAATAACAAGTTAAACAAGCTTAATTATATAACAGGAACACTAAAAAGAACCTTGAAAAATAAAGCCAGAAAAGACTCCTTAATAAAATTATATAAGACGATGGCAGTTCCTACAATTACTTATGGATCCGAAACATGGACAATGACGGAACAACATATAGCTAGAATACAAGCTGCTGGAATGAAATTCCTCAGGCCAATAGCAGGATACCAAAGAACAGACAAAAACACAATATAGAAATAAGACAACAACTAAACGTGAGTTATTTTTCAACTTATTCACCACCAGAATTGAGACATTTGTCATTCATTGGGATCAATTTTTGTATCCTTGTGTCGTAGATATCTGCCGTCTGGAATCGGAACCAATGTGTCGGCACATGTCTTTGACATGAGTTGTTTTTGCGCGCTTCCAGGATATCATAAGTCTCCAAATGTGAGACGGCTATATTGACATATGTGGTTTATGCATGGAATGATAGCCCTATATCAACAGTCCATGAAACTCGAATAAACTCATTTCGCCACAAATAGTGACATGTACTGTTTCTGCAACCCCTGATTCAATTGTAAAGATCAATCCAGTCTCTACCATCATATCCTACCTCCCTCGAACCCATTTTCATATTATCCTCACATTGATTAATTAATTAATTCATTCATTTTATTCCATAGATCTTACATGAGCAATGAAGCTTTAAGATTTGGAACAAGTCAAATTTTTACAATATTACAATTACAATTTTTACAAATTTTTACAATTTTACAATTAAGTAATTTTCTACAATTTTTACAATTTTGTGCAATTTTTACAATATTTTGGCGAGATGTAGTGAGATGAGATGAGGTCCGAGGATTCGCCAAAATATTACCCATTATTTGCCTTTGGTTGGGAAAACCTCGGAAAAACCCAACCAGGTAATCAAATCAAAGGGGTTGATGCCGAGGACTCGCCATAGACCATCTGGCTTCAGTCCCACGGCTGTGGAAAACCTCGGAAGAAACCAAAGACCAAAGGGGGATCTTATGACATGATTTAACCCAAGCCCGAACGCAGCTCCGGATCAGCAGCCCAGCGAGTCTGCAGACTGAGCTACATCGATGGGTCTACTAAAAGTATACAATACATAGCCAATCAGATTATTAAATTTACAAACGCAAAGATCATTCATAAGTTGAGCTATGTTATAATACAAAACTAGTAAGTTAATTAAATTTAAGGCATAAACAATTCAACCAGTTGTGATATACAGAAATTGATAATACATATCATGCAAACTACTTCAAAATAAGCAATAAGTAATTGAATGTAGAATTATATTGAACTTAAAAAAAAAAACAAAAACAAAAACAAGTTTCTTAGGACTGAGGATGTTAATTCTACTGCGTTTCAAATTATTTTTCGTACTTCTGTATATGTTTGAAGTTTAAAATGTAAAATAAGAAGAAAAAGAAAATTCTGTAATTAACGTTATTGTGGAGTTTGAAAGTTATAGTTGGAGGTATTTCGCGTTGTTTATTATTGTCGCTCAGAAATAAATGTAAATAAATATGAACGCAAAATGGCGAGATTACAGTTTCTGAAATATTCAAATTATATTGGAATTTATTCAGGAAATAAATTTTACGATACGTTTCGAATTTGTTTTATTTTCTTTAGTTAACTGTGACAACATCAAAGCGTTAGAGTGTGGAAACTGAAATGGATAGCAATGCAACTCAAGGTTCGAGACACAATCATTCTGCAACACGTGATCAAGAGAAAGGCAGGCAGTCCTTCAGTGCCTCGACTTTCTTTCCCAGTTAAGATCGTGAGACAGGATGTGACCGCATTTTGCTCTCGTTGATTTAATGTTAGTAACGAGCGAACCGTGAAAAAATAAGAGCAAACTAGATCAAGCAACATGTAATGTGCTATATTTTTATATATATATGAATGCCAGTTAGTAAGAATTCTGTCGAGTGAAGTAGGTTGATTAGTTGACCTTACACCTGCCAATGCAGAAACAATGAAGAATTTTTAGTCAGCAAAAATATAGAAGGCTATATTGTAATCTCACACGTTCTCTGTAGTTTCTGGAAATATAAATGAGACATGATGATGATGATAATGATGATATGCACTACTATTAGCAGAGCAGCAGAGGCTCCAGTAGTGGCGCTGTCGAAATGCGTTTAGAGCGGCCTTATTTTCTTTATTTGTATATTGTTTTATAATAAATTTAAATTCTCGGTAATCATGTTTTCGTCACAAGTGATATTGTGAATTTTTCAATGCATTGTTCAGTAATGCTGTTTATGTTTCCATTACTTACTTATGGATTTTAAGGAACCCGAAGGTTCATTGCCGCCCTCTCATAAGTCCGCCATCGGTCCCTATCCTGATCAAGATTAATCCAATCTCTACCATCATATTCCAGAAAATAGGAAAGATAGGAGAAAACTGGGTTTGCAGTGAAATACCTTCCCTTGTGCACAACACTAAATGAATGAATGAATGAATGAATGAATGAATGAATGAATGAATGAATGAATGAATGAATAAGTGTAAAACCACACTGATGATCCCCAATAATTTCATCTACGAGTACATCCGGAGGTTACTTTTTTTTTTTTTTAGTATAGAATTTTAACATTCGGACATTTTACATCCGTGCATTTTATAAATGCGCCAGGCAATTATTTCTGGTGGCATTTGTTTTTTTTTTTTTTTTGTTTTGTTGTTTCTTTTTAAAGACTACTTGGGGTCTGAGAACTTCTCACTTTTATAGTTTTTATGCATCACCCTGTTGAAACTGCATTTGTCTGCCTCGTTTTAACAGTGACAACGATTTTTAGTTATTTTAAGTATTCTGGTTATTGTATTGTGTTCGTGTTTAGTGAAAGATTTTAGATAAGGGCGCAAATAGCCATAAGTCGCTGACGCGCCCTTTTTAAACCCCACTAGCTCTACGAGGACATATGGAGTTAATCTTCTCAAAAAAGAATATTGAACAACATTTTGTACTGCGTCAACAAAAGTGATAGTCCTCGAAAGTTACTACAGTTAGTATTTTCTCCTTCCTTAAATGTAGGTACAATGATGGACTTATTGAAAAATCACAGGCCTGACCCGGGACTCGATCTCGGACCGACAGGCTGAAGGTCTGATCATTCAGCCACCACAGGGTGTGAGAGTGTACAGTGTGTCACCCCTTGTATACAGGTTCCATCATCAGGGCAAATAGCTAAGGCTTTGAGTCACCTACTAGGCCTAACTCTTTTCGGCTTATGTTTTGCTACTCCTGACTGTACAGCACTACTCGAATCAAATGAGGAGAGAGGAAGGAAAATAACTAAAAGGTATGAGATTGATAGTATTTACAAGGCATTTTAGGCTGTAGGAAAAAAAAGAAATTTATGTGAGCTCCAAGGCGGCTGGTAACTTGTCTCACTCTGTGACTGTTTCATTGAAGGAACTTAGAGAAACTTTTGAAGGGAAAAGCCGAAATTGGACGTAATCTAATGCCATATAAGGAGGATATGTCGCAAAAATACTTTCCGTAATATGGCTAAACAACAGCAGGGCAGATAGTTCTAAATTGTTAGTCGGCCGGGACGGGGGCAAATGGCGAGAGGGAACCGAGACCTTGGAAGGAAATCCTAACGAGCTCGCATATGCAGGCCTACTCATGAAGGATCGCGAACATTAAGGCACCGATTTATGAACGCGTTAAGTCTGGGAAGTGACTGAACTTATGGCGAGGAAAATTAAGTAGGTCTATGGCCCATTTCTTTTAGGGCTCATCTCGACATTTGTCTTTGCGCCTTAGGAAAACCGCAGACAAGATGAACTGCCTTTACTGTAGGACTCTAGCCAATGCTTTGGCCTATAGAGTGACTAATAAAATAGGGCCCTATCAATTTTGAGGACAAAAAGCAACTATTAATCCTCTTATCTTCATGTACACTGATGTTAAAAAATATCGATAGTGATCGATAATTTATATATACATCTTGATTACACAACTTTTAACACTGTATCACTTCGGAATATGTATGATAAGAACTTTCTTGTGTTAAATTTCAACGTACCTTGTTAACATCTTTTTACCTATTTTCGGTCATCTTCAGAACTGGTCGTTGTTGGTCTTGGCACCTCTTGTTTCCTGTGTGCGTTCGTAGTGTAGAGTCAAAGCAGAATAAAGAAATATAATTACAAAAACAAACAAAGAGAAATGCAAATAAAATAATACAAGCAATATAAAAAGAAGATAGAGTATTAACAAAATTTCAAAGAGTTGATATAATATTAAAATAAAAAAATAAAATAATATGTGTTTTGAAATTGAGTTGTGTGTTGAGAATATCGTTGGGGTGTGTTCTCAACACACAACTCAATTTCAAAACACATACCCTCTTTGACTCTACACTACAAACGCACCCTCACAGGAAACAAGAGGCGCCAAGACCAACAACGACCAGTTCTGAAGATGACTCAAAATAGGTCAAAACATGTTAACAAGGTACGTTAAAATTTAACACAAGAAAGTTCTTATACATATTCCGAAGATAATTTGTACGTGTAAGTGTGGCTTCTTTAGCTATTACTTCTATGAATATATGGCGAAGATAACAGTCAGTGTTGCCAATAGTACATAATGTATGCGCGTTATAGAATTCGAAATTTCAACTTCCATCTAATAATTTTATTGTAAATGTCACTAGGTTTAGAGCGAAATCGCTGATACACATAATTATGATAATAATTTTTACTTAATCAACATCATTTTCCCCAACACTTTCTTTACCCATCGCAATAATAGTGTCATCTACTGGAAACTCACAGAACTAGTTCAAAATTTGTTTTATCTTTGGTTTTGATTTATCTCGTAGTGAGGAAGTTGGCTTATACGATCATAAAATTCTGGGTCAAAAGATACCTGAATAACCCCAGATTTCTATTTTTGTGGATGACTTCAGATTTTTTATTTTTGTGAATGATCTCAGATTTTTAATTTTGTGAATGACCCCAATTTTTTTTTAATTTTGTGAATGACCCCAATTTTTTTAATTTAGTGAACGATCCCTATTTTTTAATTTTGTGAATGACCTCGGATTTTTATTTTTGTGAATAACCCGAGATTTTTATTTTTGCGAATGACCTCATATTTTTATTTTTGTGAATAACCCAAGATTTTTATTTTTGTGAATGACCCAGATGTTTTAAATTTTGTGAATGACCACAGGTTTTTATTTTTGTGAATAACCCCGGATTTCTATTTTTGTGAATAACCCCGGATTTCTATTTTTGTGAATGACCCCAGATTTTTTAATTTTGTGAATGACTCCAGATTTCTATTTTTGTGAATGACTTCAGATTTATATTTTTGTGAATGACCTCATATTTTTATTTTTGTGATTAACCCAAGATGACTCAGATGTTTTAAATTTTGTGAATGACTCCAGATTTATATTTTTGTGAATGACCTCAGATTTTTGTTTGCCTTTGTCAAATTTCCCTAGATTTTTATTTTTGTGAATGACTCCAGAGATATAATTTTTGATAGCGGTAAATGACTCCCGATTTTTGTTTGTTTGTAATGACCTCAGATGCCTCCCTTATTATTGCTTACTAATACACGTTTTTATTGTGTTATTATATAAAAAAGTGGGGCCAACTACATATTGTATTAGTACTGTGGATATCGCAACATT
Organism: Periplaneta americana; assembly: GCA_025594305.2. Taxonomy (NCBI): domain Eukaryota; kingdom Metazoa; phylum Arthropoda; class Insecta; order Blattodea; family Blattidae; genus Periplaneta; species Periplaneta americana. The sequence goes on along the minus strand of JAJSOF020000029.1, from coordinate 24,968,632 downwards.
TTTGCTGATCATTAAGGTATTTTGTGATTTTTATGCAATTGTAGAAACTTTTATAGTTCAACTGGCCTTTTCGAACTAGTCATTTTTATACGTTTTCTGTTCGATTCTGTAGATCATCTAGATGAGAGAAATGATAGCATATGTACTCTAGCGCCATACTTACCATAGTTGCTCTAAAATACTGATTCTAACTGCATTTTGTATGGACTGTAAAATAATGAATCGCCTAGGATCAAACTGCACTCTCTCAAAATTATGAAATATGGGATTAAGGTTTGTTTCACTGCAGAATTATGCAGGGAATGTAATCAATTGCTGTTTGGAGTCAAACTGGAATTTATTTACCAAAATAACCGTTTAGATTCCAACTGTACTAGTTTTTCGCCTTTTCTCACGAATCAGATTTTTGGATAAAGTGCAGTTTGATTCTAGGCGACTCAAATATGTGTGTATTAATATTATATGTATAGGTACGTATTTCCTCTGTAACGCATTCGAAAGCACAAATCTTTATTTTTATTGACATAAAGTGAATTAAGGTAAAGTGGAAATGTGAAGTTGATTATATTATGTTATATTATATTATATTATATTATATTATATTATATTATATTATATTATATTACATTATGTTATGTTATGTTATGTTATGTTATGTTATGTTATGTTATGTTATGTTATGTTATGTTATGTTATGTTATGTTATGTTATGTTATGTTACGTTACGTTACGTTACGTTATATTATATTATACTTACACTTACTTACTGACTTTTAAGGAACCCGGAGGTTCATTGCCCACCATTGGTCCCTATCCTGAGCAAGATCAATCCAGTCTCTACCATCATATCCTACTTCCCTCAAATCCATTTTAATATTATCTTCCCATCTACGTCTCGGCCTCCCCAAAGGTCTTTTCCCCTCAAGCCTCCCAACTAACACTCTATATGCATTTCTGGATTCTCCCATACGTGCTACATGTCCTGCCCATCTCAAACGTCTGGATTTTATGTTCCTAATTATGTCAGGTAAAGTATACAATGCGTGTTATATTATATTATATTATATTACTTTACATTATATTATATCATTACGTTATATTATATTATATTATACTTACTTACTGGCTTTTAAGGAACCCGGAGGTTCATTGCTGCCCTCACATAAGCCCGCCATAGGTCCCTATCCTGAGTAAGATCAATCCAGTCTCTATCATCATTATATTATATTTTATATTATGTTATGTTATGTTACGTTACGGTATATTATATTATGTAATGTTATGTTACGTTACGTTATATTATATTATATTGTATTACATTATTATATTATATTATATTATATTATATTATATTATATTATATTATATTATATATATTATTTGTATGTCTCATTTATTTTGATCTATTCACATTTTATTATGCATTTTCCTTTCTTTCTATATGTTATATATTACGTCTGATTTCCACTGACTTGTTGTTTACATTATAAATTATGGTTGTCTACTTCAGTTTTGTGTGTAAAATTGTAGTGTACTTTATTTTGTAAATTTGTAGTGTTTTTTGTATCGCAGATTTACTCCGGGTTGAGTGTTAGAGAAGACCGTATGGCCTTAACTCTGCCAGAATAAATAAACCGTTATTATTATTATTATTATTATTATTATGATTGTAATATAATATAATATAATATAATTCAATATATTGTTAGTAAGAAATTTGTATTTTAAAAAGGAAGTTCATTTAACGTAATTACTAACATAATGCATTTTGTCTTGTTACAGGTAAGGGAAGACCTGCCTCCTATGTAATTTCTCACGAAATCACAACAGATCAAGAGAAAGTCTTCAGTATGTGTGTGGACGAGTGAGAAAGCTCTTGCACTGTTTTGTACTAGTGATACTATAATATTAGGACCACAGAGGTATTTATGAAAGTAATCTAAAATATACAAAATATCGTTAAATGGATTTAAATTTACAGGAGAAATGATTATTGTCATAAAATTAAATGTCAAGTTACTTGTTCAACTGTAAGACAAATTAGATTGATGGACGACGTTACGATAAACCTACCGCCATGTTGATAACATCTTACAGAGTAATTACGGTGTTTTATATAAAACATTTCTTTTTTCTTCTTCTTCTTCTTCTTCTTCTTGAGCAGCAACTAAAAATACTTCTCTATGAAATGAAGCTCAGTTAGAACCGAGGATAGGAGTAAGAAAGTGCAATCGCTTTTGTAGATAATATGTTCTCAGATGCAGAAATTCATTTTTTATCCAATGGCAGGGGACTTAACTTTGCAATTATTCGCTCCACTCTGGAGCGTGGCTCATAGATGTCACCAGTGCCGAGAAGTCTAAAATAAAAATTCATAAGTCCAATTTCCTATTTTTTCCCCTATAAACATTTCTTCAATACTGCATTAATACAATTGAACATAATGTGATAACACATACAAACCATAATATTGAATTAAGGAAATTGCATATAATGTAAAAAATAAATTTTATTTACAGTATAATAGTATGTGCTAGGGTTCGTAACTATGGCAAAGCACGATCTCAATTTTTATAATAATTTTCGTAATCGATGGCAATATTTATAATTCTTTTCTGAGTTGAATACATTAGTTTTTGGTGCTGTCTTCACACTTCTTCCAAAACTTAATTCCGATAAAATAATTCCTGTATCTGATTGTTCTTTGTTTAAATTCATTCAAAGCTGAATACAAATCAGGATGGTGTTTTCCAACGGCCAGTCTAAAGCAATTGTGTCACCCTTCACTGACATTGTTTGTCCGTTGTAAATTGTGTTACCAAAATGAATTCTGTTACTCCATTACTTAAATTTTGTACTTTGAAACTGAATTCTGTTACTCAGTTACTCCAAAATGAATTCTGTTACCACAGTTTCATAAACAACAATAAATAATAATAAACTATATCCTGTTGCAATACTTAAATAAATTAGGAATTCTGTTACCACAGTTTCTTACCTACTTACAAATGGCTTTTAAGGAACCCGCCGCCATGTCTCATTATTAGCGCAATTTCCCTAAGAAACTACACTGGAAATTAAATATTACGAGACCTGAGAGACAGACAGAGAGAGAGAGAGATGGAGAGACGTTCTTACCCTCCATAAAAAAAACATTTCTCACAACGAAGGAGTTACTAGTGAGTTGAAGGCAAAGTACAAAAAGTATTCATTTGAGGATGTACCTCGTGCTCCCTACAGCCCAGATTCAGCCCACTTGACTTCGACATGCATAGCTAAAAAAGTTCATCTAGTAGTAGTAATATATATTTATTTAACCTGGTACAGATAAGGCCTCTACCAGGGGATTACAACTACAATGTTAACCCAGATATGCCTGTTGACAGTGATTGATGTTCCAAATTACCCTCTCTACAGTTAACGCTTTTGCTTTAACACAGGTGTCACCAATACTTACTTAATGGATTTTAAAGAATCCGGAGGTTCATTGCCGCCCTCACATAAGCCCGCCATCGGTCTCTATCCTGTGCAAGATTAATCCAGTCTCTATCATTATATCCCACCTCTTTCAAATCCTTTTTAATATTATCCTCCCATCTATGTCTCGGCCTCTCCAAAGGTCTTTTCCTTCCGGCTTCCCAACTAACACTCTATATGCATATCTGGATTTGCCCATACGTGCTACTTGCCCTGCTCATCTCAAACGTCTGGATTTAATGTTCCTTATTATGTCAGGTGAAGAATACAATGCGTGCAGTTGAGTCTAAGTTTCACAACTAAGAACAACCGGTAATATAACTGTTTTATAAATTATAACTTTCATATTTCTGACAGCAAACTAGATGACAAAACCTTTTCGACCGAATAATAACACGTATTTCCCATATTTATTCTGCGTTCCTCTTCGAAGTATAAATCTCCAATTTTTTCTTAAGCCACAGTTTCTTAAACAAAAATATATAACAAGAACAATATCCTGTTGCAATATTTCAATAAATTAGGAAGAAAGGATTAGGAATATGACCATTAGGAATAACAGTGTAGTAAAAAGCGCGTAGGAAACGTGGATTAAAAAAATGGTTATTAGGAAAAAGTGTCATTATGAAAATTAGTTTAGGAAAAATGATTGGGAATCGCAGGGCAAAATTTGAATGTAGTGTGTTAAATAAGAAGGCATCTGCAGCAGAATTAACTTACAACTAGGTAATGTAAGAGAAATTAAAAAAAATAAAGAATATTTAAATTTTTATCTGATTTTCATAGTATAGATTTATTCTCTTTGACGTTTCGGTTGTCATTCAGTGTAATAATCAGAATAATTAAAATGGGAGATTAAATGAGGCAGTTGTAGTAAATAATTCGCTCTCAGTCTTGCTCATGCATAAAATAAGAATCTGGATAGATAATTCAGTAACGTAGTGAATTTAAGATTATTACTACCTCAAAAATAAACAAATCCTACATTGGTTTTGTATTCCGCAGCAAAACAATATTATGTACCGTTGTAGAAATGGCACATAACTTATAGATTCTGCGTGCTATGAGGGTTAAATTACTATCATAGGCAAAACGAAGATTATTTGCGAAAGTTTACGCACAAAGTCAATTGTTAATGATCTGCATTAATGTGCTGATAGGAATGAATCTCAATATCAAAGAGTTGAATAGGTATTATGTCCTTGGCAGCCATTTTGTCGGCCAGGCCCGCCGCTCGGCATCGATCCCCGGGGATTCCCCCTCTCCCTACTGCAACCCTCCGTGCTCAGCTGCTTGCTGGGTTGCAAAGCTCACTAAGGCTGCCTGGGAATGGATGCACCTCCCCCCGTATCCCCACCGCCCACAGGACGTAGTACAGTTAGTACTCACACTGCCACAATATCTTGCAGGAAATAGATCACATAGTGCCATATTTCGGAGATTCCACACAATTTTCGGTTACAAGTTTATAAAGATCTCTGGAGATTTTTTTTTTATATTTGCATTAACTTGAGCTCTGATTATAAAACGCTCAAAGTCACCAATTGTTTCTTACCTTAATACACAACAATATTTTGGGAAAAAATGTTCAAATCTCAGTGCATTTTCTAGTAAAAACACTCCCTATCGTAGACACAATATTAACTTTTTCATGTCGGTCACCAATCCAATATAGGTAGGGACTGTTTCAATTTATTATAAAGAACTGATTATTATAGTTTAATGCAAATGAATATTTTAAGGTCTTCAGACTACGTTGTTCCTTATTTAAAAATAATGTTTGTGGCTATATGTAACTAGTAAAATAATTTGACGATTATTTTTGAGCTTGGGTTATTTTGTATCTGCTGTTAGCCGACTAGATCCGGAGACCATTTGTAATGTATGTAAAAAGGTAAAGGTATCCCCGTAACATGCCATGAAGGCATTTGGGGACATGGAGGTAGAGCCCCATGCTTTCCATGGCCTCGGCACTAGAATGAGGTGGTGTGGTCGGCACCACGCTCTGACCGCCTTTTACCCCGGGAAAGACCCGGTACTCAATTTTATAGGAGGCTGAGGGAACCTCGGGGCCGTTCTGAAAGTTTGACATGTAATGTATGTAAGTATGTATTTATTTATTAACATACAATTGGGTATACACCCGGTGGTAGTGATATATAATATACAATAATTACAATTACAGAAATAAAATAAAATAAACGTAAATGAAATAAAATAAAAAAATAAATGAAATAAAATAAAATAACGTAAATCTATAAATAGTAGATGCAATAAACCTAGGACTATAAATAAAAATTATTCTATAATAATGCCTACCGATAAGCAAAAGTAAATCTAACTTATAAGTTCTTCTATTTCACCCATCTATTACCAATTTAAGTAATTACATATCACCTTAATTAATTACATACGAACTTAATTACATATCATTTTAATTAATTATATATCACCTTAAATTATTTACATATCAACTAAACTACATATCATCTTAATTAATTACATATCAACTTAATTAATTATATATCAACTCAATTAATTACATATCAACTTAATTAATTACATATCAACTCAATTAATTACATGACACAACTTAAATAACCGCCAATTAAATTTTCAGTCTAATCTTCTCAACCTTTCCTTAAATGTATTGATTTTAAGAGGACCACCCTGAAAGATTGCCGCAGGTAAGCTGTTCCAGTCTACTATTGTGCGGTTGACAAAGGAAAATTTTGCCACGTCCGTTCTTTGTTTTCTACATTTAAACTTCCTAATAGTATTATTATCGTCCCTGGTTTCAGGTCTTCCCTCACGTGAAGAACAGACGTTGGTGTAGCCACTTCTACCAAGAAAACAGGCGCTACTAGGAAAACAGAATGATTTAAGAGAAAGTGGAAAGTCGAAATTAAAAATGACTGGTTTAACAGAACCTAGAAAATCCATAAAAGCAAAGCTAACTAGAAACAAATAAATAAACAAACAAACATCTCAAGTCAAAGAAAATAAATAATAATCTAAAAGCTTTTCTTATCTGCACAAAATGGTGTAACATCTACACATATTATTATATGTTTGAATATAATTTTTCATTATATTTAATCAGGGAGTGAAACAGTTGTAAAAACTTGAAAATACAATCTCAGGGAAATGGTTTGATAAGAAAGGCTCACCAAGTGATACTGGATTTTCACAATGATTTTTCCCCCATACGTTCATTTGAAATAAGAAATCTCCCTATAAATTTCTACTTCCGGAGAAGGCCTAGCATTCGAGATATGATTTTTCAAAATAATCGCTTGACACCCATATGTCTCATATCTCCATTGCCATCGCGAAGAGGAAAATATTTATGGCTTAAAATGTTTATAAATTGCCCTCAAAATCAAGAAAACTTATGAAAACTCATCTCTTCAAGTTGTTTCAAGAAATATACTTTCCATCTGTCAGTGATCATAGCATTCTTTTGGTAGACTCGTGGACGAGTTACCGAAGTAGACAGGCCTTAGAAAGAATAACTTCAGAATCTAAAACGGTGGAAGTGTTAACAATCCCAAAGAACACAACTCGATTGTTCAGCCTCTTGACGTTTATGGCCTTGGAAGAATTTAATTCGGAAGTTCTGTGATAGTGTTTTGTTACTTGGCACGAATATTATATTGCATCAGAGAGGCAATATGATAAAATTGCAGTCTTTAACACATAATCAGTTTTCATCTCTTAGATATATGAATATAATAAACCTGATGAATTCGTCACTCCTGTAGAATTCTGTTTCCACGTTGATGTGCAAAACTGCTCTAAAACTGAATGCGAGAACTTACTTTTCTGAAATGTTTGTGACGCAAATTTCCACTGTGTTTTGAGCATTTTTGTGATCTCCACTACTGTGATCAGTACACTGAGTAATATGAGGCATGCTTACATTTCCTTATCATTTCTTCATAGATTATTCTATAGTCAATTTCATGAATATTATGTATCTGATATGTCATTTTCATAACATATTATTTAAGGAGATTTTGACAGTACGGTATGCAGCTAGATGAGATTTATTGCCTGATATGTCTAGCACATAACACTGTTTGCATTAGCTGTTATAGCTCAGGATTAAAGAATTTAAAATAATATCTCGAAAATTACACCCTTTTCCGGACGTAGAAATTTATAAGGAGATTTCTTATTTCAAATGAAACTTATGGGGATCGAAATGATAGCCGTTCAAATCTTGGATTTAAAATATCGGCATCCTAATAAATTCAAATGAACAAAAAAGAAAATGTAAATTAATGTAAAAAAATACATAATGAAATTTTAAGAAAGAATATTCTGCGACAAGATGTGGTAGCTATCAAAACGATAAAAATTTATTGAAAATAAATAATATACATTAAATATTATAAAGATGCATAGAGATGGTGATTGATGATGTTCAATGAAAATTTTAAAATGGTTGATGCAATTGTCTGAAGAGTCTTTTCAGGAACTTTAATTTTCGATTATCAGAGGTATAGTCACTTCCTGCAAGGGTCAATATACAAAAAGGTCCCATGTTTGGTAATGTCCAAGATAAAAAAAATGTCCGTTATTCAAAAGATCCTACAGTTATATGTTACCGGCCTACAAGGTACAACACACTAAAACGACCTGCGTTTCATAAGGACCACTTTCATAAAATGTCCTTTTTCGGAGAAGTCACTATTCAATTATGTCAGGTTTTTAAATAT